>SJXQ01001045.1:0-205264 GCA_006408695.1 Aepyceros melampus
CTGGTCTTGTTTTTGCTGACTGTATAGAGCTTCTCCTTTAGGAGAAGGCAATGGCAACCCACTCCAGTACTCTTGCCTGGAGAATCCCATGGATGGAGGAGCCTGGTAGGCTGCAGTCCATGGGGTCACGAAGAGTTGGACATGACTGAATGGCTTCACTTTCACTTTTCACTTTCATGCATTGGAGAAGGAAATGGCAACCCACTCCAATGTTCTTGCCTGGAGAATCCCAGGGGTGGGGGAGCCTGGTGGGCTGCCATCTATGGGGTCGCACAGAGTCAGACACGACTGAAGCAACTTAGCAGCAGCAGCAGAAGCTTACCTTTATTTAGAGAGTATGCCTGGGCTTCCTAGTGGTTAAAGAACCCACCTGCCAATTTGGGGGAGACAGGTTTGATCCCTGGTCCAGGAAGATCCCACATGTGCCACATAGCAACTAAACCCATGCACCACAACTACTGAGCCAGGTGCTAAAGCCCTCAACCCACAACCGCTGAGCCCATGTGCTGTAATTAATGAAGCCCAAGACCCTTAACAAAGAGTAGCCCCCAATCACCACAACTAGAGAAAGCCCAGTGCAGCAAAAAATAAATAAATAAATATTTTTTTCCCTTAATGCATCAATTAAGATCCATTCTTGTGTTTTCAAGAACATCCATATTTCTACATTTTTAATCAGTTTCCTCTATCCTTTGAAATGTACCCTGATTCATGTTCTTTCCCAACTTAAAATATTGAAACTTAGGATAGTATTCATGGGAAAAAGCACTAACAAACATTTAACAAAATAGATCCTTTCCTAGCTGGGGATATTATGTTCCAGAAAAACTGTGACTAAGCAAATGCCAAAAGCCGGTTAGTGACGGTGCTCAGACCTGAATCTGTTATATCAGGGTTGTATCAAGAGCTCTTTCCTGAAAAAGAGAATCCCTGTGGGTTGTAAGCACCCGATATTTTTTAAATCAGTACACGAAGCATCACATTCTGTCTTTTATCTATCAATATTCATTTTGTTGTATTATATCCCCTCTGAGATTGGAAGCTCTTCATAGGCAGAGATTGAGTCTCTCTCATCTCTGTATTTCCTTTATTACTAAGCGCAGTACCCTGCCTTGAGAAACAACTGGTGCTCACTAAGTGTTTAACCAGTAAACAAAGCATGAACAAATGAGTGAGTGATCTTTTGCTAACAGTTATAAGGCAATACAATTTAATTGGAAGAAGTAATGGATGGTTTGGGATGCCAGTTGTTTTGCACCAATTACCTAAACAGCTGGTTAATTTAAAAGTAATATGAATCAAACCAATGTTTTGCATCCCATAGACAAAAATTGGCTCATTAACTGGATTGTTCACTTTCTAGTTTGTGGCTGTGAGATCATGTAGTCAGAAACTCATAGTGTTTTATTTTTTTTCAGATAAAATAATGTTTAATTGGGGGGTCTTGACCAGATAAAATCCCAAGTCTTCTCCTTTATGTCTACTGAACAGTGTAGCCCACTCTGCCCAGTCATTGCCTCACAAGGAAATTGCTATGCCAACATTTTATAAAGGAGGATTTTATGGAGAGAAATAAGGGGCCAAGAGGCCCAGTTCCTATCTCTTTCCAGGGAAGACTGTGCAAATGAATGGTTTTATTCTAATTCATCAACGCAGCTTTGTGTTTTAGAGTTTGGCAATTTGTGAAGTATGGCTCCTTAGCATCATCCTGATTTTCACACCCTTACTCTTTGGTTCATTTACTAAGTAAAGTGATTACAAACAAAAACGTTTGATGGATATTCTGGGGTTCTTTGGTTCCTGTGATTCCTTGGGCTATAATAGACAGACAGAAAGACAGGCAGACAGACAGACACACACACACAAAGGAATTTGGTTTTAAATATATTTAAATTCCTTGGAAATTGGAGTTTTGGTTTTTACCAAGAAAGAAATAAATTAATTATTGACTTAAATTGACATATAATCTACTGTGAGTTTTCAAAAGGGAAAGTTCTAAATTTGAGTTCTAAAGGGGATTAATATTTGATCTAAAAACCTGACAGACTCATTTGATGGACATTTCCTCTTTCTCTTTATGCCTTATATCGAGTCTGTTGAGTCTTAGTCTTCCTAAGCTTTCTCTGCCTCTATTTTTGCCCTTCCCCAAATCACAGTGTACATTACTTCCAACCTATCCTTTAAAATAATACAGCTTTGATAAAATCCCTTTCAAGCACCTTCAATCACTTACTATTGGCTACAACAAGGTTGGTAAACTATGGCCTGGTAACTAAATTCAAATACTGTTTTCATATATGAAATTTATTAGAATACAAGCATGCTTACTTATTTTCTCATTGCTAACAGTTATTTTTGTATTTTAGCAGTTGAGTAGTTGCCACAGAGACTGAATCCCCCACAAAGACTAAAATTTCCACTCTCTTGCCCTTTATAGAAATTTGGAAAAAAAAATAAGTTTAGCTAACCTCTGGACTACAGGATAAAATAAAAACACTACAGTTTGGCATTTAAGGCCTTTCACAAATGGTAGTTAGCACACAGTGGGAGATCAATAAAAGTATAATCTATGTAAAAATTTATGCTGGAAATATATCCTACACTATAAAATCCCATGGACAGAGGAGCCTGGTAGGCTACAGTCCATGGGGTCACGTAGAGTCGGACACGACTGAGCGACTTCACTTCACTTCACTTATTAATACTTGGCTCAGTCTCAGCTTCAGCAGTCTCAGGGCATATGCAAAGCCTCTGCCATCAAACAAACCTGGGTTCAGGTTCAAACTTTGGTATTTATTAGCTGTGTGACTTTGACTAAGTTACTTTTCTTTTCTGAATCCTGGTTTCCTTATTTGTAAAATGACTGCAAGCATTTCTATGAATAAAAAGAGGTAACCTAGTACAGTATCTGAAACACAATAGTTCATACTCAGGAAATGCTTTTGCCCAGTTTAATTAGTCCAGGAACTAGGATTGACTGGAAAACGTGGCATATTTGTCGGCTTGCAGTGAAATAGCAAAATAGCACAGGTTGGGTGGCTTACACAATAGAAATGTATTTTCTCACAGTTCTGAAGGTTGAGATGGCTATTAAGATTCTGTGCTAAGTCACTTCATTCATGTCTGACTCTTTGAGAGCCCACAGACTGTAGCCCATCAGGGTCCTCTGTCCATGGGATTTTCCTGGCAAGAATACTGGAGTGGGTTACTATGCCCTCTGCCAGGGGATCTTCTCCACCCAGATTCAAACCTGTATTTCTTGTCTCCTGCATTGGCAGGCTGGTTCTTTACCACCAACACCACTGGGAAGACCCAATCAAGATGCTAGCCAATCTTGTTTCTCATGAAGGCTTTGTTCCTGGCTTGCAAATGACCACTTTATAGAAGCATCCTCACGTGGTGGGATGAGAGAGAGAGGGCAGGAGAGAGGCTTAGTTGTCTTTTCTTCTAAGGACACTATATTAATCATATTGGATCAGGGCCTACTGTTAAGATCTTATTAAATCTTAAGTATCTCCTTACAGGTTCTATCTTCAAAGATAGTCATCTGGAGGTCAGTATTTCAACATACATATTTTGGGGGCACATCATTCAGTCCATAGCACATGGCATACAGAGAATGTTGATTCAGGTTATATTTGGTGGAATGGCCATTTTATCTCCCACAGAGTGGATTTTACCATTAAGTGAGGTGGGCATTTGGCTTTTGAATTTCAAAACCATGACATATCATTAGAATAGGGTGATATTTATGTTTATTGTTAAGCTGCAAAAGCATGTTATAGGACTACGTATATAGCAGGATTACATTTTTGATAAAAACACATAGAAAAAAGGAGGACAGGATTATATTCCCACAAATTAAATGAAATTATTACTAGGCAGTAAGATAATGAGAAATTAATAATAGGTTAATGTCCTTTTTTATTTCCTACTTTTTATACAAAGAATATGAGTTGCATACATAGAAGTAATGATGTGAATAAAAAACATCATTTTAAAAAAAACTTAAAATACATACAAAAAACACACATTTTGACAGTGTCCAAACTTTATATTTATTTAGGTTTTTTAGGTGAAATTCCCATAACATACAATATACAAACCAGTGGTATTCAGTACATTCAAATGTTGTGCAACTATGGCTTCTGTCCATAACTTTCCCTGATTGTTGGGTGGTTAAGAATCTGCCTGCCAGTACAGGGACATGGATTCAATCCCTGATCCAGGAAGATCCCACATGCCGCAGGGCAACTAAACCTATGCACCACAACTCCTGAAGCCCGAGCAACCTACAGCCCATGTTCTGTAACAAGAGAAGCCACTCAGTGAGAAGCCCACGCACTGCAACTGGAGAGCAGCCCCTGCTCACCGCAACTAGAGAAGGCCCAGGTGGCAACGAAGACCCTGCACAGCCAAAAATAAAAAATCAAACTTAAAAACTGATATGTTCTCTGATATAAAAGTGATACTTAAAAATAAATAAATGAATAAATAAAAACTTCTATATTGAAGTATAACTTGCAAGTTATAAAGTTCCTCTCAAATGCACAATTAAACAAGTTTTCTAAGTATAGAATTGTACAGACAAAACCATAATCCAGTTTTAGAACATTTATATCACCTAGTAAGATTTTGTGTCTATTTAGATTTTACCCCCATTCTCACTTCTTGCTCTAGGCAAATACTAATCAACTTTCTGTCTTCTTGGATTTGCCTTTTCTGGACATTTCACATATATGGAATCATACAATAAGTAAGTAATCTTTTATTTTGGCTTCTTTCACTCTGTATAATGTTTTTGAGGTTTATCCCTGTTGTACCAGGTATCAGTGTTTCATCCCTTATTTTTTTTTAAATGACATTTAATTATATAGATAAACCACATTTCATTTATCTGTTTATGCATGAACACTTGAGTTATTTCTGTATTTTGTCTATTAAGAATAATTCTGCTATAAACATTCACATGTATGTATTTGTGTAAACAATTTCATTTTCCTTGGGTAAGATCTTAAAAGTGGAATTATCAGTCTATATGGTAAACTTATGTTTAACTTTTTATGAAACTTCCACACTGTTTACTTTATAACTTGGTTTTTAATTTATACAGACATAGAACAAAAACAACTGCATTTTTGACTTTCATAAGTTATGTGGCCTAAGGTAAGTTTCTTTTGGCCTCTACATCTGTTTCCTCATTTATAAAATGGGGATACAAATGGAACTTATATCAAGTTGCTGTAAGAGTTAAAGGTATAATATGCCAAACACTTAGCAATTTATATGGTTACATGTAGAAATATTTATAGCTATGTGTTCATATATGTGCTAGTGTACACACATATTTTCTTTGTTCTGTCAGGTAAATAGAACTAGAAACAATGGAATGTTTAGGGCTCGGATCTTGGTTTCTAATACCATTCTCCCACAAAAGTATCCAGGGATGCTTAGAGAAATGGATGATTCTAGAACTAGAGAGGAAACACACAGGATGATCCTTGAGAATCTATGAGTGCCAGAAAGTAAGGAAGTATTCAGAAACAACAATAAAACAATAAAATCTACAGTAAAAGGGTATGTCCATGGGACCCAAGAACCAACTACAACAGATCTCAATGGCCAAAACTGCAAAAAATAGAACATCAAGATACACAAAGTAATGCTGGAATATAACCCAAACTATAAAATATATATCCATAAGATCACACTGATATATGGTTTCAAAAAGTAAGTAGATGAAGAATTTGAAGTAGAGGAATAAATAAGATTAAGTCCAGGGTAAAGTTAGTACAAAAATTCCATCTTATGCTCTAATGCTGCCATGGATGGTCTGCATATTTCTTCTGGGTTTCTAAGCAGTCAAAGCAGAGAAGAAACTAAGTTACAAGACTCCTAGAAAATACAAGCATATGTAAAATAGCAAATTACTTGTTCAGGAGAAGGCCTAGTTCTCTTGAAAGCGAGATTCAAGAGACATTTCTTTCTTGGGTTCTCACAACATCCTTGCAATAAATATAATGAGGAGATTCAATAAGCTCTTTCACCATAAACTAATTAATAATAAATTTGTTTAATTACTTATGGCATATGTGCAAGATAATGTTTATAGGGACTATATAATCTGTACTTACCTAAAATCTAAAATCGTTACATTCTGAAAGAGGTTTTGATGTAGTGGAATTCTTGAAATCATAGATGGCAGAAACTTGCAAATATCAAACTATTTAAACATTACTTGAAATTTCAGTTAATTTAATAATCCTGACTTTTTACATATTTCCAATTCAATACATATTTCCAATTCAATCCTGAGTTTCATATATGTGCATTTAAGGAATGATTAACACCCAGCTACTGACATAATCCCCCTTTTAGTACTCTTGCATCCAATTCTGGTTATAAACCTCTGCCTATTTTCATTTGCTTGCATAGCTTTATCTACAAGCCAAACTGTTTCCAGAGTTATTTAGAATAGGTTGTTTACATTTTGAAAGCAGGTGTTTTCATCAACTGGCAGCATTATTCTGAACTTTCTAAGTAAGATTGTACTGATTTTCTATCTACTGGGGTTGTAAAGTAAGGCCATGAAACCTCACTGGAAATAGTCAACAGGGCTCACTTTCAGAGGAAGAGCTAGGAGCTCTGGCGGGGTGGCTCACACAACATTAGGTCCAAGTAGAAAACCAATCTATATTCACCCCCATTGAGGACTGAAACTGGGAGGGCTCATTTGTTTCAAGTGGGGAAGAAGCACTACCGACTCCCTGCTCTAAGCTGCATGGGTTCTTATCATTTACCTCATCATGGGGTGTCCGGAAGACACTGACCTGGAATTGTTTCAGAATCAGACTACAAAGACAAATGCTTGTGATGGTACTCTGTGTAACTATTTCCATCAGATATCACATTTAAATAACATTATGGTTTAGTCTTTCAAATACTATTTCTCTAAGCAGAGCTGCTCCTTATCTTGTGACACTTCCATTACTTGTAACATTTTATCCAAAATGGGAGGCTCTATCTAAGGAAGTGATTGGCAAATTGACTGAAACTCTTTCCTTGTGTTAAAAGACCAAGACCTATACACTCTTCACTGGGTAATTTAGTAGCCTGTGATTGTCTTAGATCCAATCATTTTGTCAGGTATCAAATAAACTCCAGTTGAACTGAATATTACCCTCTTGGAGTTTGTCAGTAGGGTATTATTTAATTTAAGATGGATTTAGCTCTTTCAAAGCTTGAGCAGATATTTTAACTGAGAAATGAATTTGTCAAATTATGTCCTTCCCTACATCAAACCTCTATTATGGTGCATTTTATTTCCATGGGAATACATGTCTTCTAATATAATTGTGCTTTGTAAAGTGCATTACCACTTGGGGATATCTTTCTAATTTTTTACCTAGGAAACCAAAAAGAACAAGATAAAAATACAAACTTAATTAGCAGAGTACTTTTGTAAAACCTAAATATTTGCATTTAAAGCAGGCTCTTTTAAAGTCTTTGTTGATGGTTAATAGTAAACATTACCAGACGCTAGAATAGTAAAGGTACAGATTAGGTAGAATAGAACTTCAAACAAAAAAAAGGAGTCAATGAGCTCCTGGAGTGGAAAGAAAATAATTGTTGCACAACTTTTTGAAAAGTTAATTAGGAAAAGCAAATAATTTAAAAAATAATTAGGAAAAAACAGTCTTCTCTACTGAGGAGACTCACCTTTGCTTATATTGTTACCAGATTACAGATTTCATTCTCTCTTGCCACTTTTAGCCCGTTTGCCTGCCTCATCTTCTTTCTCTTCCTTTCTACTAGCTTCTTTAATAAACATTCTAAAATAATCTTAGGTCAGAAAACAAGTTCCTTTGATCCTGTTCCCTTCTGTCTATGGCATTATAACTCTTTGATTCACTTGTAAACATGGTGAAACTTATCTACCAAGCATGTTTCAATCCTTTGCATACTGTCATTTTCAACTGTATTTGGTTTGTTATTATTATCTTCGTATTGTCAGCTCGGAGGAGCCCGGTGGGCTGCAGTCCATGGGGTCACTAGGAGTCAGATACAACTGAGCGACTTCACTTTCACTTTTCACTTTCCTGCATTGGAGAAGGAAATGGCAACCCACTCCAGTGTTCTTGCCTGGAGAATCCCAGGGACGGGGGAGCCTGGAGAGCTATGATCCATAGAGTCACAAAGAGCACAACAGGACTAAGGTGACTGAGCGTGCATGCACACACAAAGGTTTACTGACAGACAGTATTAGAATCCAAACTTCCATCTTGTGGGGCCATCATACCAGGCAACCTCTAAAAAATGAGGGGGAATTAGAGTCATTTTAGGAAGTTCTTTCTGTTTCAAAACCACTTCAACAATGGTTTGCCCCAACCAAGTAAACATCAACTTTCATGAAAAAAATGCCTAAATTCACAGGGGAAATGCTAAGTTATCAAGGGTAGCTAACAAATATCTCATTGCTCCTTCTATTATTCAGCTCCCTGGAGTCTGTCAGCATTGCTGGCTGCAGGAAAAATTCACTCCTTTTAAAATTCTCTAAATTTAGAGCTTAGATGCTCAGAAAATCATTAATCACACGTAAGTAAACAGACTGATTGTCCGTTCCAAAACACTGAAAATTTTGGGGAAAACAGGAATATAAATCTCCCTTAAAGACTGTATTATCTTTGCTTTGTGGGCCTCTCCATTTTTAAGATGATACTTGGTCCTAGATAATTCATAGCTGACAAATAGTTTTTTTTTTTTTTTTCAGTGAGATTATTGTTTTGCAGGCTTCGTTTCTCATTTAGCTTAATTATTAGTAATTTAGGTATACTCAGAAATGTAAATGATCCAACTTAATTAAANCCAGCATATTTTAAATAAGGTATATTTTCTATACTTTAAAAACACATTTTATAAGAACATATGCACAGTAACCATTTAATAAATATATTAGTTATTTATATTTACTTTTCTTACATATAATATACATGTAATGAACTAAAAATAGAAGGATTTTCATTAAAATTTGTTGATTCAATATCTATATAGTGTATATAATATGCATCATGTAAATTTTATATTCATCTACCTACATTATTAAAAGTTCTATTGGCCACACAGTTCCTCACAGGTGATGAATTTGTGCTGGAATCTTTATTCTGATTTCCACAGTGATATCCTACCTACATCATTAGGGAGGTAATTACTGTTTTCTCTAGGTTCTTAGAAAGATGACCTCGTGCTTTGTTATTCAACCTTCACTGAAATGTGTCAAGTGCAAGAGAGAACAGGACTATTATATTATTAGATAAGCATGCCTGTCCCTTGGCTAGTTCAAAAGGACATTGTAAGAATTAATGAGATTATATCACTGAAGTACTTTTAAATACTGGAAACTTCGAACGATGTAATAGTTATGACTTAAAATAATCACCAAAGGTATATATCGGGAATTTGATTGTATTTCATTCAAAAATTATTAAGTCAATAAATTAGCTTTATAATGTCATTTTTTACTAAATTCAAAGGGTAGAGTCTGGGATTAATTTAACTTTTGTGAGAGAGACCTTTTCTGTCAAGCAAGATTCTGCCAGTGGCAAGTTTGAAAATGCAGCCCAAAGGGGCTTAACCATTATAGGGAATTGATTAACTCAAGTAATTGAAAAGGCTGGGGGTGGTATACCTTCAAGCTTGGCTGGGTGCCAGTGGATGGAGCAATGAAATGGCTACACTCTTGAGTCTCTTCTCAGTCCTGCTTTCTCCATTGTCAGGCAAGCTGTGCTACATAAGAGTGAATTGGGTCAACAGCAGTTTCACAGGCTTTTCAACCCAAGTGGAAACCCCAGAGAAAACAGCAGCTTACCTTTCCTAACAGTTTTATGCAAGTCCCCAGAATGTTGTTGGTCCACAGTGGGGAGGCATTCCCCACTGCGGTCAGTACGATGTGACCTCTGTTAGCTAGGACTGGGCCACCAGTGAGTGGATCCAGGAGTCGGTAGTTTCAGCCTTGTCTGATCCCTAGTCTGAATGGGAAAGTGCTCTCTGCCCAAAGGAAAAGTAGGTGCTGCTACCAGAGGTTGAGACTAAAGGCAAAATCAGCAAAGGACCCGCTTTTCTTTTCGTTTTAAAAAATTTTAGTCATTTATTTATTTTTGGCTGTGCTGGATATTTGTTGCTGCAGCAGGTGGAGCTGCTCTTCACTGAGGTGCACAGGCTTCACTGCACTGGCTTCCCTTATTGCAGAGCACTGACTCAGTAATTGTGGCACACAGGCTTTGCCCTGGGCATGTGGGGTCTTCCGGGACCAGAGATCAAACCTGTGTACCCTGCAGTGGCAGGCAGATTCTTAACCACTAGACCACCAGGGAAGTCCCAGGTTTTCTTTCATCGTGTGAAACATATGAATCAGAAAGCTAAAACAAACAAACAAACTTCCACCAAACCCAGTTTTGTTTTTAACATTTCTTGAAGATTTATGAAACATTTAACAGTTAGTGCCTCAATGTTCTGGCACCTAAATTACCTTCTGTGTTTAGTGAAACTACTTGTCAAAATCTTACTGACTGTTTTTCAGACTCACTGCCATGTTTTATCCCCATCAAGATCACAAATGTACACATGTTAATCAGGATATTTGGGACTCGTGATCAAATACAGTGAACATGTAGGTCAAATCTGATGACCCTGTTATGTTCGAACACCTATTAATTAGGAAGCTGTGAGGTTTCCAAGAGCGAGTGACACGTTAAAACTTTAAAAATTAGAGGAAAACCAGAAGACCAATCAACCCGATTTTATCTATAGAAGATATTCTCCACAAATAAATAATTAAAAAGGAATTTAGAGCCTCAAGGGGAAAATTAAAGATCTCATAGAATAGTAGGAAAAAGTAACAAGGGCAAGGGAAGTCAAATAGCAGCAGAGGCACTTGTTGGTGGGCCATTTGAATTTTGCTGGCGGGATAACCCCAGCAGGAGGAGCATTTTCACATCATTTAGCAGAGGCCACAGCAAGGATAAGGAGTTCTAATCACTTTATTAGAATTGCAAAGTCATCATAGGAGATATGGCATGTGGGAAATATTTATAGAAATATTCAATGAAATGCTTCTATGACCACAAGAAATAATGGAAAGTAGATGTTGTTCTTGGACACATTAAGAGAAAAAAATTGATTTATCTTGGCTAAATAGATGGATTCATGAGATTCTCTTTGGTGAAGAAAAATAATTGTTCTGAGAATGAGGTCTTAAGCTGGCAGCTTTAGTGCACAATCTTGGACCATCAACTCCAATTAAGTTCTTATGCCCCTTTGGTAATGGTGATTAAAATATTAATCTACCTTGTAATGTTGATTGTAACATATAAACTTGAACAGAGGTTTTAAAAATCACTTCTGATACAGAAGTTTTGAACTACTGTATGTGGGATTCTGTTCTTCTATCAAAAATTTCTTAATGATTTTTTTTAAGTTAGACACAGCAGATCTTAGTGATTTTATAAACCTAATTTGATATGTAAAATCTACTAGTTCATTACACCAATCTCTTTTTGTGGATGAGGTTCAAAGAAATCAATGTGTGCATAGCAGTGGCTAGGTTCAGGTCAGGTCACCTTGGTGCAACTGGGTATCAATTAGTTTTCTATTGCTGTGAAACAAATCATCATAGATGTAACAGCTTAAAATAACATCCATTTGTTACCCCACAGTTTATTTTAGGTTAGAAGTTCAGATGTGGAGTGACTAAATTCTCTGTTCTGGGTCTTATAGAACTGAAACTGATGGCCAGCTTTTTCATTTGGAGATTGGGAGAAAATTTGTTTCCATTTTCATTAAACTTGTTGGCTAAATTCACTCCTTGTGGTTATAAGACCACAGACCCTGTTTCCTTGCTGGCTGTCATGTGGGGACTTCTTGTTGCTCTTAGAGACTGCCACATGGCTCTGTTAATCTGCAAATCTAGCAACTGGGACTCTTACATATTGAATCAGAAACTTTGGGAAGAGCCCATTCTCTTTCAAAGGCTCACCTGATTAGGTCAGGCTAACCCAGGATAATTTCTTTTTCTCAAAATCAACTGTCCCATCTAATGTAACCCAATAATGAGAGTAAAATCTATCATACTCATATTATCAGGAATTACACAGGCTATGTACCCCAGGGAGGGGGCATCTTGGAAGTCATCTTAGAATTCTGTCTAGCAGAATATATTATTTTTTACCCAAAAGTAGGTGGCTAACTCTATAATGGTCTATGTTTCAGGTCCAGTATTTTCAATCCAGTTTTCAACCTATTTCTTCTTATCACTGAACTGTCTCCCAACAGAGAGTGAATCCAAGTGGGCCTTAGGAAGCATCACTACAAACAGAGTTAGTGGAGGTGAGGCAATTTCAGTTGACCTATTTTAAATCCTAAAAGATGATGCTGTTAAAGTGCTGCACTCAATATGCAGCAAATTTGGAAAACTCAGCAGTGGCCATATAGTGGAAAAGGTCACTTTTCATTCCATTACCAAAGAAAGGCAATGCTAGAGAATGTTCATCCAGTATTTTCAATCCAGTTTTCAACCTATTTCTTCTTATCACTGAACTGTCTCCCAACAGAGAGTGAATCCAAGTGGGCCTTAGGAAGCATCACTACAAACAGAGTTAGTGGAGGTGAGGCAATTTCAGTTGACCTATTTTAAATCCTAAAAGATGATGCTGTTAAAGTGCTGCACTCAATATGCAGCAAATTTGGAAAACTCAGCAGTGGCCATATAGTGGAAAAGGTCACTTTTCATTCCATTACCAAAGAAAGGCAATGCTAGAGAATGTTCAGACTACTGCACAATTGCACTCATCTCACATGCTAGCAAAGTAATGCTCAAAATTCTCCAAACCAGGCTTCAACACAACATGAACCAAGAACTTCCAGATGTACAAGCTGGATTTAGAAAAGACAGATGAACCAGAGATCAAAATTGCTAACATCCATTGGTGCCGGCATCCAGCCCCCGCAGGATCCAGGGTAACCCAAAGGAGAAATGGCGTTGGCAAATGAATGAATGAATGAATGAGAAAGGAATAGAGGAAAGAATGTTGTAGATAAGAAAATAGAGGAGAGAAAGAGGCTGATATTCCTCTGTTTACACAGAAAGCCAATAAAGCCCCGAGACAAGGAGATTGCTCTGTTCACGGAGGCCACAGGTGCCCTCCTGGTCTCCCAAGGGAGTGAAGACACAGAACGTCTTCCTGTTCAGGTCTTAGAAACCCAGGCAGATAAGTGAATGCAGAGAGCCTCTATGCTCCAAGGGATCAGCCTGAAAAAGAGAGTAAGAAAGAGAAAGAAAGGAAAAAGACAGACACAGGGTGACCAAGCTTCTTTGGAGTGAGGCCCATTACTTTATTTTCAAAGGGACTTTTATACCTTAATTTGTACATAGAGGGAAATGAAACATACAAGTTCATACAGAGTCAGCCCAAACATTCCAGCAGTTTTACCTGTATTGAAACCAGGATTTTTTCTGCATACCTTTCCCACAAATGATGTTGTGTACATTATCTTCTGGCCTTGGAGACCTGTGAACATTTTATGACCCTCTTTTGATAAAGGCTGCTCAACCAGAAAACCTATTTTCCCTCAAAGTGTTTTTTCTTTATATTTATAATCTATGTCAGCCTCAGAAAATGCTAAACAGAGTTACATTTCTCATGGAGCAAAGGTGCAGTGAGTTACAAGAAAGAACCAATTAGCTCAAAGGTCTGATGTGGTTAATTCAAGGCTACACTTGTTTTTCTTACATTCCAACTATGTTAACTAATGCACTCCCAGGTGCACAGTGGATAAGAGATATGGGAACTTAGCAACAAGCATTGGCCCAATAATGAAATCCTACACCAGCACTACTCTAATAACTTTTAACTCTTTGAAAGGCTCTATGTTTTAGGCTTCCTGAAATGGCAACCCACTCCAGTGTTCTTGCCTGGAGAATCCCAGGGATGGGGGAGCCTGGTGGGCTGCTGTCTCTGGGGTCGCACAGAGTCGGACATAACTGAAGCGACTTAGTAGTAGTAGTAGTAGTAGATGCCTCTCACAGTTGAGAGGCTGCAAATAATCATACGCGTAGCTGCAAGAGTCTGGATAAACCTGCCAAAGCAAGCTAGAATGCTAACAGAGGGGGATTGATTTGAAATATTCTTCTCATGTCCAGGAGACTTATTAGCTAGAGCCCTAATGTTGATTTTCTCCAGAGAAAGGTGGTCGGGGATAGTCCCCTGTTAATGTCAGAAGAGTTGGTGAAAGACATAAAATAGTAGGACAGACAGATTCTGGTTTTGGGGTAGTATTCGAGCTGGTCTAGGGAGCCCCTTGAGTCCTGAAGCCTTGCTTAACAGTTCTCTTCCACATGACCTTGTCATGGGTGGGATGGCCCGTGTGGCTCCCAGCACATTGGATCATAGAAAAAGCAAAAGAGTCCCAGAAAAAAACATCTATTTCTGCTTTATTGACTATACCAAAGCCTTTGACTCTGTGGCTCACAACAAACTGTGGCAAATTCTAAAGAGATGGAAATACTAGACCACTTTACCTGACTCCTGAGAAACCTGTATGCAGGTCAAGAAGCAACAATTAGAACTGAACATAGAACCATAGGCTATTCCAAACTGGGAAAGGAGTATGTCGAGGATATATATGACACCCTACTTATTTAACTTATATGTAGAGTACATCTAGGAAAATGCTGGGCTAGATGAAGCACAAACTATAATAAAGATTGCTGGGAGAAGTATCAATAACCTCAAATATGCAGATGACACCAACCTTATGGAAGAAAGCAAAGAGGAACTGAAGAGCCTCTGGATGAAAGTGAAAAAGGAGAGTGACAACTCAGCATTCAAAAAACTAAGATCATAGTATCTGGTCCCATCATTTCATGGCAAATAGATGGGGAAACAATGGAAACAGTGACAGATTTTATTTGGAGGGGCTCCAAAATCACTGCAGATGGTGACTGCAGCCATGAAATTAAAAGACACTTGCTCCTTGGAAGAAGAGCTATGACCAACCTAGACAGCATATTAAAAAGCAGAGATATTACTTTGCCAACAAAGTAGGTCTGTCAAGTCAAAGCTATGGTTTTTCTAGTAGTCATGTATGGATGTGAGAGCTGGACCATAAAGAAAGCTGAGTGCCAAATAATTGACGCTTTTGAACTGTGGTGTTAGAGAAGACTCTTGAGAGTCTCTTGGACTGCAAGGAGATCCAACCAGTCAATTCTAAAATAAATCAATCCTGAATATTCATTGGAAGGACTGATGCTGAAGTTGAAGCTCCAATACTTTGGCCACCTGATGTGAAGAACTAACTTATTGGAAAAGACCCTAGTCCTGAGAAAGTTTGAGGGGGTGACAGAGGATGAGATGGTTGGATGGCATCACTGATTTGATGGACATGAGTTGAGCAAGCTCTGGGAGTTGGTGATGGACAGGGAAGCCTTGTGTGCTGTAGTCCATGGGGTTGCAAAGAGTCGGACATGACTGAGCGACTGAACTGAACTGATCTGATCTCCTCACGATTGTGAAAACTGACAAACTGTGATACAACATTAGGTGGTGGTTTCCAAATTTAAGTATGTATGAATCCCCTGGGGAAAATATTAAATTTTCTGATTGCTGTCTGCCAATCCTAAGAAATTCTGGCACAATAGGTCTCAGAGAGAGCCCAAGAATACACATTTTAATAGTGATTCTGATGTATCCAATCAGTAGAAAAAAGTTCAAGAAACACTATGACTTCAGCATCTCTATATTGATCCTGGCAGTCTGTCCACATATATTCCTTATAGCCTGGCATAGCTAGCATTGTTCAGATCTGAAAACTGGAATTTATGAAAATATTTGAGGGCTAAATCTGAAAAAAATGACAAATTAATGTAAAGCTACTTCAGATGAGAAACACAAAACAAAATCTACATATATATATATGTATATGTATATATATATGTGTGTGATAGAGAAATCACTTTTCTTACAGAATTTTAATGACTTCCTGTGTCATTTGACACACACTTCCTGCGTCAAAATTAAAAATTTTATCAAACAAAACAAAACAAAACAAAATGTTATCTTTTTATCTGTGCTGTAATTTGTTAGGTTTGTATTAGGAAATTTAAGGCATCCTTTATTGAGATTAAGTATCATGAATATTTAGCTTCCCAGGTGGCGCTAATGGTAAAGAACCTGCCTACCAATGTAGGAGCCCCAAAAGACATGGGTTCGATCTCCGGGTTGAGTTTGAGCAAACTCCAGGGGATAGTGAAGGACACGGAATCCTGGTGTGCTGCAGTCTGTGGGATCATGAGTCAGACATGAGCTACTGAACAACAAAATCAAGAATACTGACTGCATTTTCCTTTTTTTCATACATAATAATGATCACAGACCAAAGCATGAAAAAAGTGTTGCAGACTCCATGTGTGTTGTTAGTTACTCAGTAATGTCCAACTCTTTGTGACATCATTGACTCAAGTCCACCAGTCTCCTCTGTCCATGCAATTCTCCAGGCAAGAATATTGGAGTGGATTGCCATTCCCTTCTGCAAGGGATCTTCCCAACACAGGGACTGAACCCAGGTCTCCTGATAGTAGGTGGATTCTTTACCATCTGAGCCACCAGGGAAGCCTGTAGACTCTACATTCATGCTGAAATAGACCTTATATTTTGAGATCATCAGTTAAAGCCTGAATACAGAGCCAAAATCTTGATTTATGAATAGAAATGAGAAATGAAATATTAAAAATAGTATCATAATGAGAGACACATTAAAAAAGAATGCTGTTTTTTAGGACAATTTTCTAGAGTTAATCTGAATATAGGATTGTTTTATCTTTTAAAATTTAACTCTAGTGATTTAAATTTTATTCATATTTTATTTTCAAGGGCTTTCACTCCATAATTAAATTAAACCCTGTTTGTTCTGGAAAGTATTAAACATTTTAAACAAGAAATGTGTACATTGCAACTAAGACATTTGCAATCAGGAATGAAGTAAATTTGCTCATGATTATGCCACTTTTTTTGAAAGTGAGAGTGTTAGTTGCTCAGTCAATCCCAACTCTGGACTCTGTTGACTATAGCCTACCAGGATTCCTCTGTCCATGGAATTCTCCAGGCAAGGATACTGGAGTGGCATGCCATTTCCTTTAAAATAGTTTTATTTATTTAGGCTGTATGGGTGTTTGTCGCTGCTCCTGGGCTTCCTCTTGTTGCGGTGAGCCAGGGCTATTCTCTAGCTGTGGTGTTCAGGCTTCTCACGGCAGTGGCTTCCCTGGTTTCAGAACATGGGCTCTAGCGCACTCAGGTTTCAGTAGTTTTAGCACGTGGGCTCAGTAGTTGCAATTCCCGGGCTCTAGAGCATAGGCTCAATTGTTGTGGCATTGAGCTTCATTGCTCTGCGGCAAGTGGGATCTTCCTGGTTCAAAGATCGAACCTAGGTCTCCTGTCTGGCAGGCAGATTCTTTACCACAGCTACCAGGGAAGCCCTTATGCCACTTTTTAATAAAACAAGGTAGCAGAAACAACATCAGACACTCTTTTTAGGACCTGGTAAAATGCAAATAAATCTTTTTAATTGCCATTAGTAGCAATAATTGGGTAATAAATGAATATGAATATCCAGCTTCACTTTTACTTACCCATTCACAGAAATCAGTATCACTTCAGTTCAGTGCAGTCACTCAGTCGTGTCCGACTCTTTGCGACCCCATGAATCACAGCACGCCAGGCCTCCCTGTCCATCACCAACTCCCAGAGTTCATTCAGACCCACGTCCATTGAGTCAGTGACGCCATCCAGACATCTCATCCTCGGTCGTCCCCTTCTCCTCCTGCCCCCAATCCCTCCCAGCATCAGAGTCTTTTTCAATGAGTCAACTCTTCGCATAAGGTGGCCAAAGTACTGGAGCTTCAGCTTCAGCATCATTCCTTCCAAAGAAATCCCAGGATTGATCTCCTTCAGAATGGACTGGTTGGATCTCCTGGCAGTCCAAGGGACTCTCAAGAGTCTTCTCCAACACCACAGTTCAAAAGCATCAATTCTTTGGCGCTCAGCCTTCTTTACAGTCCAACTCTCACATCCATACATGACTACTGGAAAAACCATAGCCTTGACTAGACGGACCTTAGTCGGCAAAGTAATCTCTCTGCTTTTGAATATGCTATCTAGGTTGGTCATAACTTTTCTTCCAAGGAGTAAGCATCTTTTAATTCCATGGCTGCAGTCACCATCTGCAGTGATTTTGGAGCCCCAAAAAATAAAGTCTGACACTGTTTCCACCGTTTCCCCATCTATTTCCCATGAAGTGATGGGATTGGATGCCATGATCTTCATTTTCTGAATGTGGAGCTTGAAGCCAACTTTTTCACTCTCCTCTTTCACTTTCATCCAGAGGCTTTTGAGTTCCTCTTCACTTTCTGCCATAAGGGTGGTGTCATCTGCATATCTCAGGTTATTGATATTTCTCCCACAATCTTGATTCCAGCTTGTGTTTCTTCCAGCCCAGCATTTCTCATGATGTACTCTGCATAGAAGTTAAATAAGCAGGGTGACAATATACAGCCTTGACGTACTCCTTTTCCTATTTGGAACCAGTCTGTTGTTCCATGTCCAGTTCTAACTGTTGCTTCCTGACCTGCATACAGATTTCTCAAGAGGCAGATCAGGTGGTCTGGTATTCCCATCTCTTTCAGAATTTTCCACAGTTTACTGTGATCCACACAGTCAAAGGCTTTGGCATAGTCAATAAAGCAGAAATAAATGTTTTTCTGGAACTCTCTTACTTTTTCCATGATCCAGCGGATGTTGGCAATTTGATCTCTGGTTCCTCTGCCTTTTCTAAAACCAGCTTGAACATCAGGAAGTTCATGGTTCATGTATTGCTGAAACCAGTATAGTTTATCAAATTTCCATGCCTGCTAATTCTACTATTAGATAAAAACCTTGCCTTTTTAATAGCAGAGTTTCATGTGATATCTAAACCATGTGTAGTTGCTGAAATCTATTAATTTCAAAATATATGTGATGATAATACATGATGATTATCAAAGTGAATTCTAGAGCATAATTTGGCTAGTATGGTTATAGATAGAAGCCATATATAGACAGAAACCATACATAGATATGGTTATACATAAAGAATGAAGCATAAATCAGGGTGTTTTTCTTAACCATTGTATTTCCATATGAATTTTTTCCCAGGAAATATTTTCTTTTTCTTTCTTTTCTAATTCACATTTTTTTTCTGAGTCACCCCTCAATGAATTGAAAGGCAGATTTTTTTTCTTCAAGTTCTGATCTTTCTTCAGTATCTCCTTAGGCACATATCCTTTCTTTTCTGTATAGTTTCTTCTTTTCCTTCTTGGTTTAAATTCTAGGGTCTTGAATTTTGCTAAATTGTTGGAAGGTACAGGTGGTAATTTTAAAAATTTCCATAACCTTCATCACCTTTCTCATCAACCTTATCACCTGAAGAAATGGCATATGACTTTCTCTTCCTTTATGGAGTAAAACCTAAACTCTCATACATAAACTCCCTCTGCTTTTTTCTCTGCAACTCAAAGTATTAATATATTCATACAGCATCCCCTGATTGCTTGACAGAAGAAATGACTTATCATATTAACACTTATTACCTTTCAGTATGGCCCAGATTCCAAATGATCATGTCTCATCAATTTCTTGCTTTTGGTTCTTCAATTTGTCTACTACTTTTTTTCTGTTTAGTTTTATAGTAGAGAGAAAATAATTTTTCCTCTACTCTTCTAGATTTTTGGCTGAAACCTCCATATGGTAAAAAACAGATTAACAGGAAGATAAGAAGGCAAAGGCAACCCACTCCAGTACTCTTGCCTGGAAAATTCCATGGACGGAGGAGCCTGGTAGGCTGCAGTCCATGGGGTCGTGAAGAGTTGGACACGACTGAGCAACTTCACTTTCACTTTTCACTTTCATGCATTGGAGAAGAAAATGGCAACCCACTCCAGTGTTCTTGCCTGGAGAATCCCAGGGACGGGGGAGCCTGGTGGGCTGCCATCTATGGGGTCGTACAGAGTCAGACACGACTGAAGCAACTTAGCAGCAGCAGCAAGAACAATTTTAAACCCTGGTAAGGCCCCTTTTCTAATGTAAATTGCCCTTACGAAAGAGAAAAGACTACTATTTTCAGAACTTCTTTTGTGTCTGCATATTTTAAAAATAATCAGTTCAGAATAATCCATAAGCCAAAGAGACATATTTCGGGGTGGCATACTCTGCTACCCTTCAGCTTATAAACATACTCAAGTCTCTGTTAATAAATTTTCCCTCAAAAGACTAGCATCACCTCTGTAGATTACTCATCTACAACCAAGTTTTTCTTTTTTTTTTTTTTTTTTGATGTGTACTATTCTTAAAGCCTTTATTGAAAATTTGTTACAATATTGCTTCTGTTCTATATTTGGATTTTTTGGCCATGAGACATGTGGGAACTTGGCTCCTCAAACAGGGATCGAACCTGCACTCTCTTTGCTGGAATGCAATGTCTTAACCTCTGGATCACCAGGGAAGTCCCCCAAGTTTTCTTAAAAGAGTAGTTCACATGAAATTTCTCCATTTCTGATCTTTAACAAACAATCCCTTGTATTCTGGCTTTTCCTCTCATGAATGGAAAAATTTATTTATCTTCTAGTCTCTGCCCATTTTGTTACTGATTACTTTTGGATTCTTTCATATAGATTAATATCACTTTCATAATATTCCAGCATTTCTCCTTCACTATGATTTTATATTCATCTCTATCACCATCTAATTTAGTCTTCTCTGTTTCCTCTTACTGTATACATATAAATATCAGTGTTCTAGTATTTCTCTCTGGCTGTTGCCTGTTCTATTATTTTTCTCTCAGTGATTTCATTTATGATAACTAGAAAAATCACTTTCTAATCAAATTTTGCTTAACTGCTCCCTTGAATTTTAAAACCAACTTTTCAAATGTTTTGGTGAATATTTCACAAGGATGTCCTTCCTGAATCAAAACTTTAGCTTGTCCAGAACTGCCAGTCTCATCATGGCAGTCACATATCCAGAATGGTGCTCCTTCCTTATGTCCCTTGTGCTTGGCATTAGGAAGGATTCAACATATGCTGAATAAGTTGCTCTTTCTTTATCAATGGTCTTTCTATTTCATCTGTTATGTGGGTTTCAGTTCAGTTCAGTTCAATTGCTCAGTCATGTCCGACTCTTTGCGACCCCATGGACTGCAGCATGCCAGGCTTCCTTGTCCATCACCAACTCCTGGAGTTCACTCAAATTCATGTCCATCAAGTCCATGATGTCATTCAACCATATCATCCTCTGTCACCTCTTCTCCTCCTGCCTTCAATCTTTCCCAGCACCAGGGTCTTTTCAAATGAGTCAGTTTTTTTCTCATCAGGAGGGCAAAGTATTGGAGTTGTAGCATCAGTCCTTCCAATGAATAAGTAAGTAAGTAAGTAAGTAAAGTCACTCAGTCATGTCCGACTCTTTGTGACCCCATGGACTGCAGCCCACCAGGCTCCTCAGTCCATGAGATTCTCCAAGCAAGAATACTGGAGTGGGTTGCCATTTCCTTCTCCAGGGGATCTTCCAGACCCAGAACTGATTTCTTTTGGGATTGACTGGTTGTATCTCTTTGCAGTCTAAGGGACCCTCCAGAGTCTTCTCTGAAGAAGCATGAGATGTATAAATGAAATATATTTCCACAATGACTCTCCAGAGTCTTCTCCAACACCACAGTTCAAAAGCATCAATTATTTGGTGCTCAGCTTTCTTTACGGTCCAGCTCTCACTCCATACATGACTACTGGAAAAACCATAGCTTTGACTAGAGAGACCTACTTCATTGGCAAAGTAATGTCTCTGCTTTTTAATATGCTGTCTAGGTTGGTCATAGCTCTTCTTCCAAGGAGCAGGCATCTTTTAATTTCATGGCTGCAGTCACCATCTGCAGTGATTTTGGAGCCCCCCAAAATAAAGTCTGTCACTGTTTCCATCGTTTCCCCATCTATTTGCCATGAAATGATGGGACCAGATACCATGATCTTAGTTTTCTGAATGTTGTTTTAAGCATAGAATTTTCTTGGAATCCTTCCTTTTCTTGACCATCAGTATTAAGATCCTGTCAACTGAGTCTTTCCAATATCTCTTGCTGTCATTGTCTTCTTTCCCATTGCTTTTGCCCTGAGTTGATTCACAAGAGGGTAAGAACATTAGACTATTTTGTTCACAATTTTAACCTAAATAGCTAAAAGAGTGCTTGGTACATAGTCACTGTTCAACAGATATTTGATGAGATGGGTTGAGTCAAGGGCTTTCTCTCTTTTTTCCAAGACTATTACAATAGACTTCTATCTGGACTCTCTGTACCCAGTCATTTCCCTAATTCATCCTCCATGTCAAGGTCATGTACAAACTTATACTCCTCTATCTTGGTATACAAATTCTCATTTATTTGAAATATATGCCACTCTTTATCCAACCATCAGTGACCAAACTCCCGATTATTCCCAAACATCTGTTCAAGCTGTAGGTGCACAAAACACACTTTTCTTTTCCATTTCAAATTCTTTCTTCACTGAGAGTACATCTGTACCTATGTATGCCTCCTGAGAAATCTGTATACAGGTCAAGAAGCAACAGTTAGAACTGGACATAGAACAACAGACTGGTTCCCAATCGGAAAAAGAATACGTCAAGGCTGTATAAGCTGTCACCCTGCTTATTTAACTTGTATGCACAATACATCATGTGAAATGCTGGGCTGGATGAAGCACAAACTGGAATCAAGTTTTTTGGGAGAAACATCAATAACTCCGATATGCAGATGATACCACCCTTATGGCAGAAAGCGAGGAAGAACCAAAGACCCTCTTGATGAAAGTGAAAAAGGAGAGTGAAAAAGTTGGCTTAAAACTCAACATTCAGGAAACTAAGATCATGGCATCCAGTCCCATCACTTCATGGCAAATAGACAGGTAAACAATGGAAACAGTGAGAGACTTTATTTTCTTGGACTCCAAAATCACTGCAGATGGTGACTACAGCCATGAAATTAAAATATGCTTGCTCTTTCAAAGAAAAACTATGACCAACCTAGACAGCATATTAAAAAGCAAAGACATTACTTTGCCAACAAAAATCTATCTAGTCAAAGCTGTGGTTTTTCCCATAGTCATGTATGGATATGAGAGTTGGACTGTGAAGAAAGCTGAGCACCGAAGAATTGATGCTTTTGAACTGTGGTGTTGAAGACTCTTGAAAATCCCTTGGACAGCAAGGAGATCCAACTAGTCCATCCTAACGGAGATCAGTCCTGAATATTCATTGGAAGGACTGATGTTGAAGCTGAAACTCCAATATTTTGGCCACCTGATGCGAAGAACTGACTCATTGGAAAAGACCCTGATGCTGGGACATAGTGTAGGCAGGAGGAGAAGGGGGCAAAAGAGGATGAGATGGTTGGATGGCATCACTGACTCGATGGACATGAATTTGAGCAAGCTCCAGAAATTGGTGATGGACAGGGAAGCCTGGCCTGCTGCAGTCCATAGGGTCACAAAGAGATGGACATGATTGAGTGACTGAACAGAACTGAACTGACATGACTTTTACATCAAATATCATAATTTCTACTTTACTATGTCAACCTTCCAGTAACTCTTGAATATATTTTAACTTGAAAGTGTACAGTCTAGGCCTTTGCTGAGGTATCTCTGTATCTTTTAGTTTGTCCAGTGTATTCTTAGAAGTTGTTACATAATATCAAAAAATAGCATTCATGATCTATTTGAGTTTTCATAATCCTTTCGTTCCATGAAAACAAATTGGATAC
This sequence comes from Aepyceros melampus, assembly GCA_006408695.1. Taxonomy (NCBI): domain Eukaryota; kingdom Metazoa; phylum Chordata; class Mammalia; order Artiodactyla; family Bovidae; genus Aepyceros; species Aepyceros melampus. The sequence continues at coordinate 23,887 of SJXQ01001045.1, forward strand.
CCCAGGTCTTTCTCTCTCTTTCTGTTACTGAAAAGAATAGAGATCAAGAAGCTCATTTTTAATCAAGTTACAAATTATTAATTTAATATATTCCAAGGATAATATTCCATAAATGATACTGCCAGACATTTTAGAGGACTGAGGTCCTATGAATATCTGTCCTGAGAAATAGAGATTATTTATTTTCTACATCTGAATTGCCAGTCCATTTATGTTAAACTTTAATTAAATTAGCAAGACTTTATTTCTCATTTTACTCTTTGCATTGTATTAGTATAAAGCATTGTATTTTCACTGGCTTCATAACTATATGGTGCATGTTGATCTTGCTTTATGCTCTAGATGTGTTTTGAAAAAAAAAAAAGGTATAAAATGAACACTGTGATTTAGAGCCATGTTTCTTTTTAAACCTTTGTCAGATCAGCAGTGGCATTAGATTAAAAATAAAATGCACAATAAATGTAATGCACTTGAATAATCCCCAACTCATTCCCCCACCACTCATATGGGGAAAAATTGTCTTCCAAGAAATCAGTCCCTGGTGCCAAAAAGGTTGGGGATCACTGTTGTACATCTGTTCCATTTTATTCTCAGGATAATATTCTTTTGACAATAAGCAGAACATGTTCTTTGAACTCTCCTCCATATTTTGATTATAACTTGCATGATTTTTGGTGTCCCACTTGTTAGGAAATAATCCAGAGATAATTTCCTTTTTAAATTATGTGAAATTGTATGTGTTATTATCACTTAATAGTATTTAATAATTTAAGGTATCATCTTGCCATTACCAGGAGTCTTAGGCAGAAAGTTTAGAAATGTTATCAACAGATATTATTACAAATCAAGCTCATACAATATGAGGCATTTCCTGTATTACCACAGATGCAATAGTTTTTATGTTTTAAATCTGACTTGATATATTAAGTAACTACTAAGTTAACAATTCATTAAGAAAAAAATCAATAAAATTAAAATTAAGAAAGACAGTAAAACAATAAAAGTTTTTTTAATTTTTAATTTTTATTTTTAAAATATAAATTATTTATTTTAATTGGAGGTTAATTACTTTACAATATTGTATTGGTTTTGCCATACATCAACATGAATCTGCCACAGGTATACACGTGCTCCCCATCCTGAACCCCTCTCCCACCTCCCTCCCCGTACCATCCCTCTGGGTCATCTCAGTGCACCAGCCCCCAAGCATCCAGTATCATGCACTGAACCTGGACTGGTGATTCATTTCATATATGATATTAGACATGTTTCAATGCCATTCTCCCAAATCATCCAAACCTCTCCCTCTCCCACAGAGTCCAAAAGACTGTTCTATACATCTGTGTCTCTTTTTCTATCTTGCATATAGGGTTATCATTACCATCTTTCTAAATTCCATATATATGTGTTAGTATACTGTATTGGTGTTCTTCTTTCTGTCTTACTTCACTCTGTATAATCAGCTCCAGTTTCATCCACTTCATTAGAACTGATTCAAATGTATTCTTTTTAATGGCTGAGTAATACTCCATTGTGTATATGTTCCACTGCTTTCTTATCCATTCATCTGCTGATGGACATCTAGGTTGCTTCCATGTCCTGGCTATTATAAACAGTGCCACGATTAACATTGGGGTACATGTGTCTCTTTCAATTCTGGTTTCCTCGGTGTGTATGCCCAGCAGTGGGATTGTTGGGTCATAAGGCAGTTCTATTTCCAGTTTTTTAAAGAATTGCCACACTGTTCTCCATAGTGGCTGTACTAATTTGCATTCCCACAAACAATGTAAGAGGGTTCCCTTTTCTCCACACCCTCTCCAGCATTTATTGCTCGTAGACTTTTGGATCGCAGCCATTCTGACTGGTGTGAAATGGTACCTCATTGTGGTTTTGATTTGCAATTCTCTGATAATGAGTAATGTTGAGCATCTTTTCATGTCTTTGTTAGCAATCTGTATGTTTTCTTTGGAGAAATGTCTATTTAGTTCTTTGGTCCATTTTTTGATTGGGTCCTTTATTTTTCTGGAATTGAGCTGCAGGAGTTGCTGTATATTTTTGAGATTAGTTGTTTGTCAGTTGCTTCATTTGCTATTATTTTCTCCCATTCTGAAGGCTGTCTTTACACCTTGCTCACAGTTTCGTTTGTTGTGCAGAAGCTTTTAATTTTAATTAGGTCCCATTTGTTTATTTTTGCTTTAATTTCCAATATTCTGGGAGGTGGGTAATAGAGGATCCTGCTGTGACGTATGTCAGAGAGTGTTTTGCCTAAGTTCTCCTCTAGGAGTTTTATAGTTTCTGGTCTTATGTTTAGATCTTTAATCCACTTTGAGTCTATTTTTGTGTATGGTGTTAGAAAATGTTCTAGTTTCATTCTTTTACAAGTGGTTGACCAGTTTTCCAAGCACCACTTGTTAAAGAGATTGTCTTTAATCCATTGTATATTCTTGCCTCTTTTGTCAAAGATAAGGTGTCCATAGGTGTGTGGATTTATCTCTGGGCTTTCTATTTTGTTCCATTGATCTATATTTCTGTCTTTGTGCCAGTACCATACTGTCTTGATGACTGTGGCTCTGTAGCAGAGCCTGAAGTCAGGCAAGTTGATTCCCCCAGTTCCATTCTTCTTTCTCAAGATTGCTTTGGCTATTCGAGGTTTTTTATATTTCCATACAAATTGTGAATAAAAGTTTTAATACATTTTAAAATCTTAATGAAAGGATAATTTTCTGGAAAAATATGCATTGCCAATTTGAATCAGGAGTATTATAAAAATGTAATTAGAAAAATACAGGGAAATTTATAATATAAAATAATTGTTTTAGCATAGATTGGAGTAAAATGGCTTCAGTTCAGTTCAGTCGCTCAGACGTGTCCGACTCTTTGCAACCCCATGAATTGCAACACGCCAGGCCTCCCTGTCCATCACCAACTCCCGGAGTTCACTCAAACTCACATCCATTGACTTGGTGATGCCATCCAGCCATTTCATCCTCTGTCGTCCCCTTTTCGTCTTGCCCCTAATCCTTTCCAGAATCAGAGTCTTTTCCAATGAGTCAACTCTTCGCATGAGGGGCCAAAGTACTGGAGTTTCAGCTTTAGCATCATTCCTTCTAAAGAACACCCAGGGCTGATCTCCTTTAGAATGGACTGGCTGGATCTCCCTGCAGCTCAAGGGACTCTCAAGAGTCTTCTCCAACACCACAGTTCAAAAGCATCAATTCTTTGGCGCTCAGCTTTCTTCACAGTCCAACTCTCACATCCATACATGACCACTGGAAAAACCATATTGGTCAGTTATTTAAAACTTCAAAAGACATATAATGCTTATACCATATAATATGTTACGGATGTTTTAAAAAAGGAGAAAACTATTCAAATTTATTTTTGAAATTATAAAACCTTGATATTCAAACTTGGCAAATAATAAAACAAGCTCTAGGTCAATATCATTGAGTAATATATATGTATAAATTATAAACAAAATATTAACATATAGCATTCAACTCTACATTAAAAAGTATCATCTATCATGACCTAGTAGAATTTATTTTAGGAAATATGGATGATTTAAAATTAGAAAATCTACTAATAAATTTATCACTGTCAAATGAGAGAAGTCTTATGGTCATCTCTGTCAAATCCAAAGTTATTTCCTGAGAATATCTCTAAGGAAACTCAGAGAAAAATGCTTACTTAAAATCATAAACAATATCTACTTTGGCCAATATCTCATGTCATACTTAATGGTGAAACATTTAGAAGACTGCTTTTAAAAATCATGAACAAAATAAGGATAGCTTCTGGTTGTCATTTCTAAAGGAAATACAGTCAGGATCCCTAAATCTTCTAATCTTTTCCAATCATCAGTTGCAAATATAGTTGCTGCTGCCAAACCTTAGTTTTTACACATGAAATATGATAGTCAAACTGTTAGGTTTTTTTTTGTTGTTTGTTATGGCTTTAACCATGAAATCATGGGAAATGCATGACTCTGAAGGATCAGACTTAGCCTGTTACTTACCTACTAGCATGAAAGGAGTCAAACAGGAAGTCCTATGTGTCTCAATATTATTAAACCATCCACATTAAATAAGAAGAGAAGAGAGATACACAGGGCAGAGAAAGAAAGAAAACTTGAAATGAGTGACCCTTCCTAATTGATTTCTTCTTATTTAATCTGTTAGTATAGTCTAGGTTTTACTATTGTGACAAAGTAACTATGAGGACTCTGGTACTCAAGTAACAAAATTTGTTTCTCTTTCATGTTGCCTGTTCAGTGAGGATGGATATGGAGCTTTGTTCCACTTAGTTATCAGGGACACAGGCAGCTTTGCCTATGATAGTGGCTTCACCATCTTGTACCTGTATCATCTGGCACACGTGGTCTCCTATGGCTTTGCCAGAGAAGATAAAAAATGGAGGTTGCTCATGGGGTTTTCCTTGTGTGCATGCTAAGTCGCTTCAATTGTATCCAGCTCTTTGCAACACTATGGACTGTAGCCCACCAGGCTCCTCTCTCCATGGGATTCTCCTGGCAAGAATACTGGAGTAGGTTGCCATGCCCTCCTCCAGCTTATCTTCCCAACCTAGAGATCAAACCTGTGTTTCTTATGTCTCCTGCATTGGTAGGTGGGTTCTTTACCATGAACACCACTTGGGAAGCTTAGGCTTTTTACTGCCTCAGTCAGAAAGTGATTAGTGTCATTTCAATCACACTTAATTGAATAGAAAATATGATCCTTTAGAATAACCCTTTAAAATAACAAGTAGGATATTTGTTGAGCATCTACCACAAAGATTAAAACAGTCCTCCTTGGTAACCCTCAGACTTTAACCAGTATATGAGTGGGATTACACTGACTGGATGTTAAAAAAGTGTAAAAAGTGGAGTGATTATCAGTTCAATTATTCCTTACTACAAGTGTGACATCCCAGCTGTTACTAATAAATTGACTTGAAGTGTAAATATCAAATATATTCTATAGTTGTTAGCTTGATCAGCACTCTCTGCTCATAAATAAGCCATAGCAGATGCCAACATTATCAGAATGTTGAGGTGAGCCTAGATTCAGAAACAGGAATATGGTTAAATGATTTAAACTATATTAATAGTAAGATATCACAACAACTACTTTTCTATAGTTGCATAACAAATTGACATCATTTAGTGGCTCAAAACAACACAGATCTATATTCTTACTATTTCTACGAGTCAGGAATCTGATTATGGTTTACTGGGTCATTTGGTCAAGGTCTCATCATGAAGAAATCAAGACAACAGCCAGGCCTATAGTCTCACCTAAGGTCTGAGGTCCTCATCTAGTCTCACTGGTTATTGGTAGAATTTATTTCCCTGCCGTTCTGAGAGGCCCCCATTTTCTTGCTGGTTTTCAGCTGGGGACCAATCTCAGACTAGATCTTGCCTTCAGGTTCTTGCACATGGCCACCTCCCCTCATAAAATGGCAGTTTGCTTAGTCTTTGAAGCCAGCAGGAGAATCCTCTTAATTTTAAAGGATTCACCTGATTGTGCCTGGTCTACTGAGGATCATTTCTCTTTGGTTACCTTACAGTCGACTGGACTAGGAGCTGTCTTTTTTTTTTTTTTTTTTTGGTCGGTGGCGGGTGCTGTGCTGGGTCATCGCTGCTGCATATTGCTCTCTCTAGCTGCAGTGAGCAGGGCTACTCTTTAGTTGCAGCACATGGGCTTCTCATTGCAGTGGCTTTCTTGTTTTGGCTTGCAGGCTCTAGACCATTCAGCTTTCACGAGTTGTGGTACAGGGCCTTAGTTGCCCACAGCTGGTAGAACCTTCTGAGACCAGGATTCAAACCTGTGTCCCCTGCATTGGCTGGCAGATTCTTTACTATTAGACTACTATGGAAGTCCATGATTAGGAACCTTACAATACAACCAATGACTCCATCATGCTTTTTGGCACATTCAAGGGGAGGTGGTTACCTGAGAAGAAGGAATCTATGAGGCCATCTTTTAATTCAGTCTACTGTGCTCATAATATTTGAGTGTATACTTTGAGTCAGGCATTACGATAGGCAATTTATGTGCCTTATTTCATGATTTCCTTTCACAAAACCCTATGAAGTAGGTATTAATAGTCTTATTGTAAAGATAAGAAAATGGCTGTCCCAGAATAACCTGCTCTAAATATCACAAGCAGCAATTACTGAGACAGAATTTGAACCTAGGTTTGATAGATGCAAAGTCAGTCTGCTTCCCCTCTATACTACATGGTGTTTCCTTTTATTGCCACCTACTTAATAGAACAACTGCTGGGTGTGCCTAGCACACCATGGACATCATTTGCTGTGTACTATGTCTTTTTGCTATGCATGATCACATCCTCTTCTGATGGATAAAATCTTTAAAGTTTTAGACTTAAGTGCTGCTGATCCTAGAACTGTTCTGTTTTCTTGGGAGGGCTTTCGTTATCTCTGACTTCATCCATCCAATTTTTAAATATTAAAAAAAATCCCTCTCTATTTAAAAATTGAGATAGAATTGATGTACAATAGTATATAAATTTAAGGTGTGCCGCATGCATGCATATGTGCTCAGTCGTGTCCGACTCTGCAACACCATGGACTATAACCTACCAGGCTCCTCTTTCCATGGGATTTCCTAAGCAAAAATACTGAAGTGAGTTTCCATTTCTTTCTTCAGGGGAGCTTCCCAGCCCAGGGATCAAACCCCTGTGTCTCCACATTGACAGACGGATTTCTTAGCTGAGCCACCAGAGAAAGTCGTAGCATAGTGATTCACAATTTTTAAAGATTATACTCTGCTCAAAGTTATTATAAGATGCTGGCTATGTTTCCTGTGCTATACAATATTTGTTCATTTATGGCATATGGTAGAATAAGCCTGGGAGAACACGAGATGTCATACAAGAATGTGGGTGTGTTCGGAGAAGGGAGTAGAAAGGGTCACACTTGCCTGTCTTTAAGCCTTGTGCATAAGACATGGATGCTCACACCTGGTTCAGATCTCTTGATCAGAGGAGACCTGATGAAGTTACCAAAGAACTGGTTGGGAGTAACAAGCACGAAGTAGCTTGGGGTATAACACATGCACTAAAATGTGAGGTTAGTTAATGATGTGTGGTTCAAAGTATTTTGGGTTCTGGTTCTTCCTTTTACATTACAATGCTCACTATTAAGAATGTTGTTCTCAAATTTCTTTTCCTTGTATAGAGATAAGTTGACTCCCCAACAATGCACTTCTAGTATCTCTGTTATAGGGGCTTCAAAGCTAAATACTTATCACAGGAGGAACCATGTAACCCAGTGACTGACAGTTCCCAGGGCAGGGGCTTTCTTTCATAATGAAAAGCAAAATCTCACTCCAAGAAAGCCTTTCACCCCTTCACTTTTCAGTCTATTCCCTGCTGGGAATGCAGGAGGAATGCTCAAGGGGAAACAGCCATCTAGAAATGGTGATGCAAAAAAGACAATAAACTAAGCAGAAAGAAAAGCAGCTGCTAGGCAGACTTATCTTTTTCCCAACTTCTTTAGGTAAACTTAGTTGACATCTAACAGATACAGAAAAGTATAGAAGTCATAAGAATACAGCACATATCTTTGTAACCACTACCTGAACCAAGATATGTTTAGCACCAGAGAAAACCTTCTCATGCCCTCTACCTGTTATTAGCCTCTTCTTCAAAGGTTATCACTGTTCTGATATGTATCATCAGTAAATATTTTTTCCTGTCTTGAAACATCGTATAAATGGAATCACATGATATAGAAGAATTGTACAAAAAAGATCTCCAAAACCCAGATAATCACAATGGTGTAATCACTCACCGAGAGCCAGACATCCTGGAATGTGCAGTCAAGTGGGCCTTAGGAAGCATCACTATGAACAAAGCTAGTGGAGGTGATGGAATTCCAGTTGAGTTATTTCAAATTCTAAAAGATGATACTGTGAAAGTGCTGCACTCAGTATGCCAGCAAATTTGGAAAACTCAGCAGTGGCCACAGGACTGGAAAAGGTCAGTTTTCATTCCAATCCCAAAGAAAGGCAATGCCAAAGAATGCTCAAACTACTGCACAATTGCACTCATCTCACATGCTACTAAAGTAATGCTCAAAATTCTCCAAGCCAGGCTTCAGCAATACATGAACCATGTACTTCCAGATGTTCAAGGTGGATTTAGAAAAGGAGAGGAACCAGAGATCAAATTGCCAACATCCGCCGGATCATTGAAAAAGCAAGCGAGTTCTAGAAAAACATCTATTTCTGCTTTATTGACTATGCCAAAGCCTTAGACTGTGTGGATCACAATAAACCGGAAAATTCTGAAAGAGATGGGAATACCAGACCACCTGACCTGCCTCATGAGAAACCTGTATGCAAATCAGGAAGCAACAGTTAGAACTGGACATGGAACAACAGGTTGGTTCCAAATAGGAAAAAGAGTATGTCAAGGCTGTATATTGTCACCCTGCTTATTTAACTTATTTGCAGAGTATATCATGAGAAATGTTGGGCTGGAAGAAGCAAAAGCTGGAATCAAGATTGCCAGGAGAAATATCAATCACCTCAGATATGCAGATGACACCACCCTTATGGCAGAAAGTGAATAGGAACTAAAAAGCCTCTTGATGAAAGTGAGGGAGGAGAGTGAAAAAGTTGGCTTAAAGCTCAACATTCAGAAAACGAAGATCATGGCATCTGGTCCCATCACTTCATAGATGGAGAAACAGTGGAAACAGTGTCAGACTTTATTTTTTTGGGCTCCAAAATCACTGCAGATGGTGACTGCAGCCATGAAATTAAAAGATGCTTGACCAACCTAGATAGTATATTCAAAAGCAGAGACATTACTTTGCCGACTAAGGTCCATCTAGTCAAGGCTATGGTTTTTCCTCTGGTCATGTATGGATGTGAGAATTGGACTGTGAAGAAGGCTGAGCGCCAAAGAATTGATGCTTTTGAACTGTGGTGTTGAAGAAGACTCTTGAGAGTCCCTTGGACTGCAAGGAGATCCAACCAGTCCCTTCTTTGGAAGGAATGATGCTAAAGCTGAAGCTCCAGTACTTTGGCCACCTCGTGCAAAGAGTTGACTCATTGGAAAAGATTCTGATGCTGGAAGGGATTGGGGGCAGGAGGAGAAGGGGAGGACAGAGGGTGAGATGGCTGGATGGCATCACTGACTCGATGGACGTGAGTCTGAGTGAACTCTTGGGCTGTTCTCTAGTGGTGCATGGGCTTTTCATTGCAATGTCTTTTCTTGTTGCAGAGCACAGGTTCTAGGTGTTCAGGCTCAGTAGCTGTGGTGCATGGGGAGTTTTAGTTGTCCTAGAGACACAACTTAAGGACTAAACAAGGACAACAATTGAGATCTTAGTCTTACAGACCAGAGATTGAACCCATTGTCTCTGCATTAGCGGGCAGATTCTGAACCACTCGGCCACCACGAAGTCCTCTGTTTATATTCTTTTTTAATTTTTTTTTACTTTGGTAACAATGTGGTTACTACTTTTCTAAACACAGTGGGAATACAGCACTCAGGAACACATGGTGCTTGTATTTTAGTGGAAATAAACACAAAATAAAGTAGGTAAAATATATGTTAGATGATGATAATTGCCATGGGAAAGAATTGCAGAAAGATACTTTGCAGGGGGCCCAGGCAGATCACAATTTTAAATCAAGTTGTCAAAAAATGCAGATAGGAAAACATTTCAGCAAAGGCCTGGGTGAGGATGGGCAGGCAGACTAAGATTTGAAGTCTGGATATTTGCCAGACTATTCTTAGAAAAAACATTTTCTAGTTTTTTTAAACACAATTTTTTCTAGTGTTTTTAAAACACATATTAGTACCAGCTTTTCTGTACTTTTAAGGGAACATGCAACAATGTTTCCTTCTAGTCTTCCTGAGAGCTTTTCCGCCAGTCTGTTCAGACCTTCATTTTTCAAGACCAAGTGATGGAATTCCATTAATTAGCACAAAGTGAGGAGGAAGCAATCCTGAAAAGGTCAAAATCTACAACACGAAAAGGAAGACAGCAGAATTGGATTATTGACAAATGGAACATGGTGCATGTGACACTGAGCCCTTTGCCTTCCCTCCCTGCTTGCAGAGGCCACGTTCTATGGATTGGTCAGTGTTTCTTTCCAACCATAAGAGGAAACTGTACATACTGATGATGCTTTGCTTTTGTTGGCCCCCAAGATGTCTCTACTCCAGCAGCTCCTGGTTCATCTCCAGTCCATTTCAGTTCTTATGTTACACTGATGTCAGAGGCCCCTTCTTTTTTTTCATTTTTCATTTTAATTAATTAATTGATTTTTGGCTGCAGTGGCTCTTCATATCTGCACACTGGATTTCTCCAGTTGTGGCGAGCCAGGGCTACTTTTCATCATGGGGCATGGGCTTCTCATTGTGGTAGCCTCTCTTATGTGGAGTACAGTCTTTAGGTGAGCAGACTTTAGAAGTTGCATCACCTTTCTAATATCTCAAAGTAATCCAATCCTTATTTCTTAAAACTCCTTTGGGTAGAAAACTCTCAGTAAGATTTACAAGACCCATCAAGGCTAGTCTGTGCCTAATATTCAAGGTTCCTATATCACACTTCTGCCACTTGCTACTGTATTCTAACCAGACACTGCACCCTTTTGCCTTTCTGGATGCTGTTTTATTTTCCTAGGTGTCCTCTATTATTTCTCCTTCTCAATAATGTAGTTCTACCATGGCGCCCTGGCAACCTTGCACACATCCACATAGATCATGCAGGCAAAATCTTTAGCCACAGCTAATCTGAGTCTTGGCAGAATGCCTTTTGCTCTTTCCAGGACTTGAAAGGATGAGGAGCTGTGATGAGGTCATCTCTTACTTGCCTCTCTATTTCCCTGAGAGGCTGCTGGGAGATAGTTTGTCATCACCTCTGATGAAGTATGAGGCTTTCTGTCCTATCTCCTTCAGAGTAAGCTGCATAAAACCACTTAACAAGTCTAGAATTGAGTCCTAAGCAATGGGGTATCCCACAGCTCATATAGCAGTCAACCAGCATGTTTTTGTTTTCCTATCACCCTTTTTGGTATGTAGGACAAAGAGGGAATTGGCACTTTTAGCTATTATTTCTTTCACTGTCAATATAAGTAATAAATTTCTTGTATCTAAGTGTAGCTCATTATGTCTTTACTGAGTCAGTCAGAACTTAGCCTTGGACTTTGCCTTGGTTCTGCCTGGTGGTTTGTGCTTAACAGATAACTTCCACTTCCTTCCATTCCCAACTCAGCCCTTCTCAGTCTGAAGCCTTTCTTGTCTCATGTGTTGTGCTCATTCAGTCGTGTCTGAGTCTTTGTGACCCTGCAGACTGTAGCCCACCAGGCTCCTCTGTCCATGGGGTTTCCCAGGCAAGAATACTGGAGAGGGTTGCTATTTGCTTCTCCAGGGAAATCTTCCTGATCACACCCACGTTCCCGCATTGGCTGTCAGCTTTTTTACCACTGAGCCACCTGGAAAGCCCACAGGCTGCCTTAAATACTCCTTTCCCTCCTTTATTTTTTAAATATATCTTAAATATCTCTGTTCTAACAATTAAGAGTAATCTATCTACACCTGCACTGTAAATATGGTAGATATTAGTCAGATGTGGCTGTTAAGGACTTGAACTGTACCTAATGAATTACAAATATGTAGTATGAACAAAAGTATACTTTTTTTCTTAATACTTTTAAAATATTGATTTACCATTGAAATAATACTTTGGAACTGTAAAATTGAGTATATCATTAAAATTAACTTTACTCATTTTTATTTCTTTTTAAAAATAGACTGTATTGTGTAGTAGTTTCAAGTTTACAAAAAAATTCCCCAGAAGTTACAGTTTCTCATGATTTCTGGTCTCCTAGTTTCCCCCACTCCCAATATCTTGCACTAGTGTGGCACAGTTGTCACTCTGATGAACAAATATTGATGTATTATATTAATAACTAAAGTCTATGTTTATGGATGTGAGATTGGACTGTGAAGAAAGCTGAGCACTGAAGAATTGATGCTTTTGAACTGTGGTGTTGGAGAAGACTCTTGAGAGTCCCTTGGACTGCAAGGAGATCCAACCAGTCCATTCTGAAGGAGATCAGCCCTGGGATTTCTTTGGAAGGAATGATGCTAAAGCTGAAACTCCAGTACTTTGGCCACCTCATGCGAAGAGTTGACTCATTGGAAAAGACTCTGATGCTAGGAGGGATTAGGGGCAGAAGGAGAAGGGGACGACCAAGGATGAGATGGCTGGATGGCATCACTGACTCAGTGGCCATGAGTCTGAGTGAACTCCAGGAGATGGTGATGGACAGGGAGGCCTGGCATGCTGTGACTCATGGGGTTGCAAAGAGTTGGACACAACTGAGCGACAGAACTGAACTGAACTGATGGTTTACATTAGGGTGTGCTCTTCCCTGGTGGCTCAGATGATAAAGAATTTGCCTGCAAAATGAGAGCCCAGGATTGATCCCTGGGTCAGGAAGATATCCTGGAGAAAGGAATAGCAATCCACTCCAGTATTCTTGCCTGGGGGATTCCTTGGATCCATGGATAGAGGAGCCTGGCAGGCAGTAGTATGGAATTGCGAAAGAGTAGGTCACAACTTAGCGACTGAACAACAAATTTTCAGTTCTAGGATTGTGGTGTTTTTTGTTTTTTGTTTTCTGTTTTTTAAGGCCAGTCTTGGAATTGTAGCAGCTTAAGTCGTGGCTTCAGCCTGGTCATCGTGTAGTTAACTTCACACGGTGGAGGTTTCAATATCTATAAATAGCTCACAAGATATAGCTCAGAATATTATCTATAGACTTTGAGAAGGAACTAAAGGTCCTTGACTATGCTTAATGACTAAACAACTATTACTTGGTCTCCTTTGCTTCTGCATGTTATCATTTCTCTGATTAAACTTATCCTTTGGCTAAAGTTTTTCCACAGACAAAGGCAGGCTGAGGTCATGGATGGGAAGCAAGGACCATAGGGTTCATAGGGTCCCTCTCCATTTCAGTAGTTGCTTATCCAGTTGCACACAGCACCCTGGTTTGGGAATACATTGAAGGTGCATTTTTAAATAGTCTTCACAGTGCCTAGTTCAGTTTCTTGGTGGCTTATGGGTACAAATAAATGTTTTCCAAATCAGTAAATAAATTGATGGATTGAAATATTAGTGGTGTCAGATGTGTTGTAACATCGCCGACCAATAAGCATATGCACCAGGAATAACTGCATGCTATAAATGTTGAATTCAGAAAGCCAGCCCAAAGCACGGGGTTTTGAAAGGAGAGTGACATCCGTTTCACCCCAGGAGGCACAACAAGTAATCCGTGTTTGAAGACATGAATAACACTTCATTACAAAAGTCAATTTCCTACCATATCCCTGGAGCGGCTAACACAGGAATTGTCAGTTTTCAACCTATTTGCAACTGCTTTATTTTATGTTCGTCTTTGAGGGCAATATGGATTTTGGTAATTTTAGTGCTCTAAGAAGCAACATGTTTTTGTATAAACCTCTGTTCAAATAAAGCAGGTAGCTGACCTTTTAATTCTCTGAATGTTATATTGTTATTTTGTTGTTTCTCTCAGTGATATAAAAGACTGGGAAATTTTTGGAAAAAGTTTAGAACAGACAGTGAGCCAGAGGAAAAGATAAAAGCAAGAAATCTGTAAAATTCATACATATATTCATCATTCACTGTATATTACTTAGCCTACAGCAATCAAAGCAGCCTACAGCAATTGTCAAACCAATATGTGAAATTGTTTTTCAATTTGCTTCAGATTTCAAAGATAATTTGCTTTATTGTTAATTTTCATTTTTTCATTTATCATCTAATACTAATACAATAATTTATATGAAAGGGTTTATCTGTTATCAGAAAAGGCTTTTGTCTATACTTACATATTTGCCCTTTTAATTTTCACATGTCTAGATTTGGCAAGACTTTATGCCTACTAATCACAAATAGACATTCCCAGTTATATTTAAATTTGTTTAAATTTGGAATTTATATTTGTTTGAAATGAAATGAAATTATTAGTACTCAGTCATGTCTGACTCTTTGTGACCCCATTAACTGTAGCCTACCATGGCTCTTTTTGTCCATGGCATTCTCTAGGCAAGAATACTGGAGTGGGTTGCTGTCCCCAGGGGATTTTCCTAACCCAGGGATTGAACCTGCATCTCCTGCCCTGCAGGCAGATTCTTTACTATCTGAGCCACCAGACTTTTACATCAAATTTGTTTGACTCTGACACAACTGATACATGCTGTTTTGGTGACAATCATGTTGATAATACTCTCCTGATCCTGACCAGAATAAGAGCATATCTAATAATGTATAGCAAAATAAATACAGTATTGTAAAGCAAAACAAACTAAAAAATAAAAATTAATTAAAAAAAATAATGTAACAGAAGTTCATGGGGAAGCACAATGGTTTCACAGAGTACTAAAACAAGAGCACCGGTGTCCTTGGTAACTTGGTTGGGAAAGCTTACAAAAGGAATGTGAGGTCATACTATGAAAGAATACAGTTTTTTCACATGTATTGTGATATTCAACTCCTTATTATTACCCTCATGGATCAGAGGGTCAGACAAGTTAAACAATGACCCCAACACTTCTCATTTCAAAGATGTGGCAGAGATACCAATTGAACTCATGCCATCCAAGGGTATATTTAAGAGACTAACTGTTAGGAACACACCTGTTCAGAGTATGTTTTATGAAACATCTCATTCAACCTTAAGAAGAAAAGCAAATGTAGCCTGTTTCTTAGAGCAAACCAACCAATCCCTAGCAACAATAAACAGGTATATCCATGCATAAACCAAGTTCATTGCCAGCACTACAGTAATTGATACGTCAGTTTCCTCTAAATCTTGTAGGGCTTGTAACTGTAATATTATAATGCTTCAATTGATGCTGTATGGAGTCTACTTGCAGTAGCATTCTGTAATAGAAGATCAACAATTTCTTTTCGAAATCCTTGTTAATCGCTTTCAAAGTACCAGCTACTCACCACAATGTCACTTCTGAAAGGTAGTTGTTTAATATTTATAGCATTCTCATGTATGTTAGCCTCTGTGCAGAATACAAACAGCCTAAATCTTTGTTCCCTGAAGGAGTAGTTACCAATCTTACACCACCAAGAGCTCTTTTTGTAATTTGTCTTTCCACTGATGGTTCAGACAAATATTTTGTCTTCCAAGTAAATTGTTTATAATAATTTACCATGCTCTTACATTGGGAAAATACAATTTTTATCTGAGGAATTTTCAAATATTTGATTTAGGGTTCCTGTGGTTACTTCATGGATCTCTGGGTTCCAAGAATTCTAGACTCTCTTGTGCCAAAGTTTGGGTCCTTGACAGCCCACATAGTCACGTGCACGGAACAGGCAGCACCTCCATAGAGTGACTGAAACGGTAACAATTTACTCTGTCTGGACACACTCCATACCCTAAAATTCCTGCATTTTCACTGTTTCCTTGGGTGCACTGATTTTAGGCTCCAGAAGAGTCTTCTTTTTATTTCAGAAGTAGCTCTGAATGAAAGAACACTGTACAGCATTGGGAGCTGGAGAATAAAAAAAGTCCCGGGCATAGAATTGGGAAACATTGAGAAAAGTTGATTAAATGAGAGGGAGCAGGATAAAAAGAGGTTAGACTGAAGAGCTGTGGGATGCTTGGAAAGGAGTTGAGAACGGTGACTGAGTTTGATGCTTGGGAGATGGTAACGTAGTAAAAAGTAACTAAGTGATTATTTAGGTGACTGAGCTTAATCCATCTCTGTGCTAAAGAAGCATATCTTCTTCTGTTTCATTTTAGCAACCTCCCACTGAAACTGCAAATGAAGCATTCTTTAGAAAACATTGATTTTTTTCTCTTCTGCTTTCATCTTTCTGTATCTGGTGTGATATTGGTGGGATAAGACTTCCTTGTTTCTGTCTGTGCTCAAGTTTCAGTTCTTATAAACTCTATTGAACTTAATTTATGGATAGTGATTAGAAAATTTTAAAACTTAGAATTAAATGCATTATATGCATAGTCAAACAGGATTTATTTTAGATTGAGATATGATAAGAGTACTACTTTTGGGCTCAAACAATCTATCTCCAGCTTTGTAGTCATGGATAAGTCACTCATGATACCTGAACTTTAAGCTCTGTAGCCTGGGCTGAGGAGCACCTGAGGAGACTTCTAGAAGTAGTATCACCTCATGTTTGGGGGTGAGCACCCAGTGTCCCCGGGTATTTAGCTGGGAGAACTTACTGAAGACAGTCTAGAAGAGCAGATTAGGAAATGTAACATCATGTTATGAAAGAATATAAAGAGATTCCAAAGCTTTCTCTCTCTCTCAAAGTCGCTCAGTCCTGTTCGACTCTCGGCAACTTCAGGGACTGTAGTCTACCTGGCTCCTCTGTCCATGCAGTTCTTCCGGCAAGACTACTGGAGTGGTTAGCCATTCCCTTCTCCAGGGGATCTTCCCAACCCAGGGATCAAACCCGAGTCCCCTGCATTATAGGCAGATTCTTGACTGTCTGTGCACCAAGGAAGCCTGATTCTAAGACTATTGGTACTCAAACCAAGAAAAGTTCAATTGGAAATATTAAACAAAAGTGGGTTCCTATAGGTTTAACTAGATGCCAGAAATGTTGCTGTAGATACATCTTTACTGAAGAAAGAAAACCACGTACATGAATGTGTGTGCTTACATACATACATACACACATACATAATCTTTCTCTATACATAATATTCTTTTTTTTCTTTGGCTTCATCTTGAAGCTTGCACAATCTCAGTTCTCTGACTAAGGATGGAGCCTGAGTCATGCATAGCAGTGAAAGCCTGGAAGCCTCACCACTAAGCAACCAGGGAACTCCTTGTATACAGTATTGTTAAATAGTGGAATTTGCTCTTGAAAATTCTGGTTTGGTTCCTGTTCCAGATCAATCAGAACCATGGTGAACAAACCAGATGTATAAATCACATCCTCTTGGGTAGTTGTTTTATTGAAACATTTAAGAAAAATTGTATAATATAATATCCATTTTAAAAGGTATAAAATATAAATATATATATTGATGAATTTTGTATACACCAGTACCTGTGTGGTGATCTCTCGGTTTAAGTAAGAGAATGTTGTCAGCACCCTGAAGCCCTTATCCCCCTTCCCAAAGACAACTCTGTCTCCCCTTTGAAGCATCCACTGATCCAGCTTCTAGGGTAATATCCTCTTTGCTTTGTTTGATAAGTTTCACACCAAAGATTACACTCCTAAACAATAGAATTTAGTTTAGCTTATTTATGAAGACAATATATTTTTGGATAGAAATGATTTAGCATTTGCAGAAGCCCAGATCATCACCATTCAGTAATGACATGAGAGACAAAGTGTGTTCCCCTAAACAACTTAGCTATGTCTTTGTTGACAAGAAGTTAGTTGATTTTCAAACAATATTTTCTATCACTTAAGCTCTTTTCCTCTTGGTTCCTTCTTTTTAATTTCCCGGCTCCTTTAAAAATGTCTCTGGATATAAAGTTTGAATATAGTTTCATAATAATGCTTTTTTTAAAATCATGAATTATTTCTATATTCACGGCTGTAGACTGTTCCAACCTTGACTTTGATTAAGTTAACCAATTTCCATTTCTTTACACAGCAGTGTGATTTGCAGAAGCTGGGAGATACCGATCAGTTCATACTTGCTAATGTCTGTAAAGACTGTTGCACTGTTTGAAAGAAAGTTGTGGCTTGGACAACTCTCAGTACCATTCTGCCATCTCCTGTGTAGACTAGTCTATTGATCTCATAAAACTTATAGATGTACTTCAAATTGTTTTACTTGTAGAAACCAATCTAAGAAGAGTTTAGCCCTTTAAAAAGCAGCTGCCGGGCATAGAGAGGCTAAGAGTTCAATGCCTCAGAGTATTCAGGGCTAGTGGAAAAAAACAATGAAGTTATTTTTCTTCAGATCAGAAAAGACTAAAGGGACAAAGACTCCAACACATTAATAAATGAGACATGACCTTTTCCACTGATCCCAGATATTAAAGTTGCTTTTCCAAAGTAAGAGTTTTATTTTTCAAGAGAGACAGGGTCATGTGGGAGAGAAAAAGATCAGAAAATAAAAGGTGATGTCACATCAGAGTAGTTATAATTAATAAGTGCTGCTGGAAACAAGATGAGAAATGTCAAGAAACTAAAAAACATAATTTTAAACGACTACTGTAATCTAGAATATTGTTTTCAAAAGAAAAAATTCTTTCAAATACAAATTTGTGTGTGTTTAATCAGATATAGCTCAGTTGAAACTAAACAACCAGAGGTATACTAAGTGATTGCAGGGCATGTGGGATTAATCTTTTTTAGTTCACCATGTGAAAAGAAAGATAAGTTACCCTATGGCCAATGTCTCTTATTGGGGAACAATATGTAGCAACATGTTAAAAGACTTTGTAGTATGGGAAATTTTAAATGCATACAAAAATAAACTAATAATGATGCCATATTTCCATCACCTAGCTTCAATAATGATCAGTCAGGATTAATGATTCTCAACCTGGACATTGCATCGTTTCAATAGTAATATTATTTTAGCACTCATCTCCAAACACATGGATATGTATTGTCATTTTCATAGTTATAATCAATGTTTTCTGTTTGTAAAATCCTTTCTCTCAAATGATTACTATTTCTTCTCTCACATATAAGTTCTCCAACATCAATGTGGGTGAGAATCACCAGGAAAGCATATAGGAAGGAGATGGAGAGTGTGCATTTTAAACACATGTACTGGAAATTTTGATACTGTTGATCTGTGGAACACTGAAAAACAGGACTATGGAAATTCATATTAGAGTTTCAAGGTAATCCTGTGAGGTTAAAACTAAAGTGTTTCATGTGAAGTCTAATTTTAAAGTTTTTTCTCTATGTCCATCATAAGTATTTGGAACTCACCAATGTACCACTATTTGCCACTTCTTCTTATGATAATTTCACATTTGTTCTCTGTTCAAGTGATTTTCAAGTTTCATGTAAGTGAGGTCTGTGTGGTATATTTTTAAATAAATTGAAGTTTTATCACTTCTTTTATGAAATGTTTGGTTTTAATTATTATTATTATTATTGCCACTCTACACAGTGTTGAACCATAGTTCCCTCGACCAGGGATCTAACCTGTGCCTCTGCAGTGGCAGCACGAGTTTTAGCTACAGGGCCACCAGGGAAGGCCCAAGGAGGGGTATGTTTTAGAAAGCAGTTGTTTCTGATCCTGTCTACAGTATTTGCTATGGGACTTATTAAATATTTACTTTATCAATTGGATAGCTGAAGTTCTCATCAGGAAAGAAGAGATAGATTTGGTTTTCTCTTAGAGAAAATAAACTGTATAGTCCATGGGGTCACAAAGATTTGGACACGACTGAGCAACTTTCACTTTCACTATAATAAGACATTCCTCCTATCACTTCAAGTAAAATTAGAAAACCATTCCTCTGGTAGAGAAATGCTTGGGATGATCTTTGTCTTTCTGACTCTGCCCATAAAGAAAGGCAGACAAATAAAACATGAGTGGACAGACTTAAAAGCCAAGTTAAAAAACTTGGGCCAAATTCTCGGAGTAGAAGGATTATTGTGAGGAAAACCTAATGATTGCTCTTTTATAAGCTGCAAGAAAGCAGGGGTTCTTACTAGAGAGACAACAAATGCTTTCCCTGATCAGGAAAGGCAGGTAGACATTGACAAACACTCTCAGCAAGCATCATTATAAAGAATTTGGATCTCTACTGGCCCCAAAGGAAAGTCTGACCAGAAGAGATGTGGTCACCAAAAATTACAAAAGGGAAATGAAAATCATCCTACTTTTAGGATGAAGGTAAGTCTAGAATTTGCAAGAAGGCCTAAAGAACATCTTATATCAGAGCCTGGGCCTGCTTAATGTCATTCTTGTGTAGTTACAAGTATGTTTGAGGGCCTCCTTGGTCCCCAGTTGTACAAATCAGCTGGACATTATTAGTAGATGAAAAAAGCAGATGTGACACTTAAGTTTGAAGCGAAGCAATGGAAATAGAACTCATAATTTCTCTGGAAAAACGTATTATAGGTAGAAGAATGCAGGGAATTATATTCAAATTCTGTGGTGTCAAGTAGATGAACCAGATAGGTGCTAATAGGCAGTATAGGAATAAAACTTCTCTAATGATTAACGGATATGCTCCACTAGGCCACCTTTTATTTCTGAGTTGGGGATTTGTTAATGTAGCTTGTGAGTTCCTTAAACAGTATGCTCAAAAGCCAGAGGAGGTCTTCTCCAGTGATCCAGTGGTTAATAATCTGCCAGCCAATGCAGGGGATATGGGTTTGATGCCTGGTTTGGAAAGATTCCACATGCTGAGGGGCAACTAAGCCCGCGTGCCACAACTACTGAGCCTGTTGCTTTACAGCCCATGCAACTAGTAGTTATTGAAGCCTGCATGCCATAGAGCCCATGCTCTGCAACAAGAGAAGCCACTGTAATGAGACGCCCATGCGTCACAACTAGAGAGTAGCCCCAGTTTGCCAAAACTAGAGAAAACCCACATACAGCAACGAAGACCCTGCACAGCCAAAAAAAATTAAAAAGCCAGAAGACATTGGCATAAAAATACTCTTATTTTAGAATACATGTGCTTAAGTATTTGGTTTTAAAGTGTCATAATATGTGTGATGTACAGTCAAATATTTCAGTCTAAAGAGATAGGAGCATAAAGCAGAAGTGGCAAAATGTTATCAACTGGTAGATTTCAGTGAAAACTGCCATTTGTTCAGTGTTTCTGTGGCTTTGAAAAATTTTAAAATAAAAGTTGAAGAGTAAAAGAAATAGTACAAGTATGTTTATAAATATAAAGGAAACTACCATCTAAAATAGTCAAAAGACTTGAAGTTTATTTTCTCTGGAGAGAAAAGCCAGGTAATATTGACTGCTGTTTTTCGTTATATGATTTTTGGTATTGTTTGTGTCTTTACATCCTATGAAGGCAATTCTTCCACAAAAACTAAACACTGGCTTAAAAGAAAAATCCAAATAGGCAAACTGGGAGATCAGTTTGCCAGGTGATTTATAGAATCAGAAAACTGATTGATAAATACGCTAGAACAGTTTTATCTATGTGCATGAGGACAGATGTGTACCATCTAAATGAACAGTCATTCGAGAAAGAATGATAGCCACATCAGGGAGCAAGTCAAACATGAAATACAGGGAGTCCAAGTGTCAGGAAAGGGGACAACCTTCCCTATGGTCAATTCAGTTTTTCTTCTTCCTTTAAATTTAAAAAATAATTTTTTTTTTTTTTGGCTGCGCTGGTCTTTATTGCTGTGAGTGGGCTTTCTCTAGTTTTGGTGAGCAGGGGCTTCTCTTCTGTTGTGGAGCATGGTCTCTAGGCATGCCGGCGCAATAGTTGTGGCCCTTGGGCTTATCCCACAGCATGTAGGATCTTCCAGATAAGCAATCAGACCCGCGTTCTGTGTGTTGGCAGGTGGATTTTTAACCAGTGGACCACCAGGGAAGTCTCAATCTATCTCCAGAGATAATACAGGATTATTTATTCATGAAGGATTACCTGAGCAAGGACATTTCTGAAAACAATGAAATTAATATATGCATTTACTGACACTTAAAGTTCACCCTCTATAACTAGGCTTCATGGACAGGTCATAGGTACCCTAGAAAATCAACTTAGTAACTACTAGCTCTTGTTTGTGGAAAATACTGAAAGAGATGGGAATACCAGACCACCTGACCTGCCTCTTGAGAAACCTAGATGCAGATCAGGAAGCAACAGTTAGAACTGGACATGGAACAACAGACTGGTTCCAAATAGGAAAAGGAGTACGTTAAGGCTATATATTGTCACTCTGCTTATTTAACTTATATGCAGAGTACATCATGAGAAATGCTGGACTGGAGGAAGCACAAGCTGGAATCAAGATTGCCAGGAGAAATATCAATAACCTCAGATATGCAGATGACGCCACCCTTATGGCAGAAAGTGAATAGGAACCAAAAAGCCTATTGATGACAGTGAGGGAGGAGAGTGAAAAAGTTGGCTTAAAACTCAACATTCATAAAACAAAGATTATGGCATCTGGTCCCATCACTTCATGGGAAATAGATGGGGAAACAGTGGAAACAATGTCAGACTTTATTTTTGGGGGTTCCACAATCACTGCAGATGGTGACTGCAGCCATGAAATTAAAAGACACTTACTCCTTGGAAGAAAAGTTATGACCAACCTAGATAGTATATTGAAAAGCAGAGACATTACTTTGCCAACAAAGGTCCATCTGGTCAAGGCTATGGTTTTTCCAGTAGTCAAGTATGGATGTGAGAGTTGGACTGTGAAGAAGGCTGAGCACCGAAGAATTGATGCTTTTGAACTGTGGTGTTGGAGAAGACTCTTGACAGTCTCTTGGACTGCAGGGAGATCCAGCCAGTCCATTCTGAAGGAGATCAGCCCTGGGATTTCTTTGGAAGGAATGATGATGAAGCTGAAGCTCCAGTACTTTGGCCACCTCATGTGAAGAGTTGACTCATTGGAAAAGACTGATGCTGGGAGGGATTGGGGGCAGGAGAAGGGGACGACAGAGGATGAAATGGCTGGATGGCATCACTGACTCGATGGACGTGAGTCTGATGAACTCGGGAGTTGGTGATGGACAGGGAGGCCTGGCGTGCTGCGATTCATAGGGTCGCAAAGATTTGGACACGACTGAGCGACTGAACTGAACTGAACTGAGCTCTTGTTTGAGAGGTCAGAGATCATTCATGGGTGAACAAATGTAAAGAGATACTTCACATTTTGTGATTGTGACAGGGAAACTACATGTCAGGATCTCTGTCTTGCTGATCGAACCTAGTCAACTTGGAATTTAGACCTTGCTGAGGTTCTAGGAATCAGGTTTGGATAAGTCATGGAAATGGACCTCTAAATGTAGGGAGAAAGACAGAGGGTGATGCCGTTGGATGTATAGAGGATTTGGAAAAGATTCTTGGAAGAAACGGACACCAAGGGAGGAGGATGTCTTTGATGAGATACCCATATTTGAGTGGTTAGGTAAGGAGTGTGCATTTTCTGCACCCTGATAACCAAGTTTTGGTCTCAATTTCAAGTAGGTGTACTTGGGAAACCCTCAGAGTACTTACTTTGCAAATGGTTTACTAGCTCATTAGTAAGACCTAAATCTGAGTTTCCCTCCAAATGAACAAGAAGGCTTCCTGTTGCTGCTGGTATCCAGGGCAAGATGTAGACCTTGGTGAAACAAAGTCGTCTTTGATCTAAGCTGGTTTTCCCAGCTCAGTTTTCTCTTGCATCTGGTTCATTTGCCTTTGGTAGGTTATAAGGCCCATATGCAGACTCTGATCCACTTCTTATCATGCCAATGCTCAAAGAACTTGGATTCAGGTTCACAAAGGTAATTATTGAAGTGAAAAATAGAGACAAAAATAATTAAACTAATACATTTTTCACTTTTTTTCCCCCCCAGAACATTGTTTTAAATGTTAAAAGGAATTAACACTGCCTATGAATACAATGGATTTCCAGGTGGCGCCAAAGGTAAAGAATCCACCTGCCAATACAGGAGACGCAGAGACATGGGTTTGATCCCTGGGTTGGGAAAATCACCTGAAGAAGGAAATGGCAACCCACTCCAGTATCTTGCCTGGAAAATTCCATGGACAGAGGAGTATGATGGGCTACAGTCCATGAGTTTGCAAAGAGTTGGACACGAGTGAGCATGCACACATGAATACAAGAAAAGTTTTTCTATCAACTTAATTAGTGATTGAACATGAAAATGCACTAGGCTCTATCAAGAGCAATTAATATAGACTTAGCTAATGTTTATTTATTTTGGGGATCATTCAGTTAGTGTTCCAGTACACCCCTCTAGCAGGCACTTAACTACTTTAATTTGGCTTATTATATTTCCATTCAACTCTTCTAATATAATTTACTATTATTTTTCTTTAATTGTGTATATACGTTGGTAAAGAACCAAATGCCACCTTAAAAATCTCAAATATAGGTTCCCTGATTTTCTACTTGTATGTTCACCATTCACACTGAAATGTGAGAGAAAAAGAAAGGAAAAAAAAATGAACTTAAATGCCATGAACTTAAATTTGTTCTAAGCTTTTGGAGAGAAGACATAAATTGCTAAGGAGGAACTTTAAATACAAACTGAAAAACACTCTATTTCATTGTAGCATGCTTCATTTCATGGGTTTTTAAACTTAACCACAGCAATATGTACTCACGGTGGCAGAGACGTTCCACAATTGTTTGCACAATTCCACTCAGGCAAACTGGGTCAGGCAAGGAGGCATGATTGAAATGACAAATCGTCTGCGTTCTCTTTCAGTTCTTCCTCCTCTCTAGCTAGTCATCCCTAACCTATTATTTAAGGCCACTGCAAACCCTGCTGCTTTTGTACAAATCTTCTTTGGGAACCCCCTGCTTTTTCCTAACCTGTTTGCTTTTACTGTTGGTAGCTGTAGTTAGCACATTACGTGGTAGAAAATTTTATTCCATTGTTTTTTTCCATTGTACCATGTAACAGATTATTTTCTTTCAGATATGACATCACTTAAATTGAAAAGAAAAACAAGGGGAGCAGGCATGTTGTCAAGAACTCAATACTAAATAGTTATAGGTTAAGGTGGTTAAGTCTTTCTATTTTTGCTCTCTAGGATCATTTCTTTCTCAGATGTAGCTACCTCAACTCAACTTTTTCACATATATGCCTTCAAGCTTCTGTGCCTTTTCAATTGTGCATTTTCACTTCAGGCCATTCAACCTGGAATGTGTTCTCACATTCTTGGCCCATCTTTCAAGACTCTTGAAAGTGGCACACTCTAGAGTCTTCCTTGGTGTGCTTGGTCAGTGCTTTCTTCTTTGTACTCCCTGGATATGCTTCTTAGACCACTGTTTAATGCTCATTTCATTCTGTCCTGTTGTGCCACAAACTCCTCTGCTCTTATGAACTTCACTATAGTACGATATTCCTTCCTTGAGGGAAGGTGCCTATTTTATTCATCTTTGTACCACTTGCAAAATCAAAACTCCACTCTTACTATATACTGAAGTCAATGAACTGAATATATATGACAGAGTATATCCATTATCTGTTTTATGAGGTTTTTTTCAAAGCCAGACTATCAACATCTTTGGGGCAGAGGCTGAGACTTTTTGCTTTTGTAATACAACAAAAAATGAAATTAGTGAAAATATTGCAATCTCATCTTCCTGTATGTTTCACTTTTAAAAACCTCTTTAATTTACAAAAACTCATTTGGATATCACAACATCCTATATCAGCAGGCTATAATTGTCTAAAGAAAAAACAAGTGCATGGTCTTTTCCATGGTCTTAGAGTTAGCCAGACCTGAGTTTGAATTCCTTCTCGACTATCTACAGGCTATGAAATCTTGGAAAAATTCTTTAACTTCTCTAAAAGCTGCATTTTTCTCATATTAAGACTAACAATTAATTTTACAGAATTGTTGGGAGGAAAGTGTGATATATGGATGTAAAGACATATGATTCATATTTGACATTGAATATAAGTGAAGATTTCCCTTATCATGCTCCCTAGGAAACAGAGCTTTAGATGGGCTAAAGGATTGCCCAAAACCACACAGCTGGCAAAGGATTAAAAACAGTAACAAAACTAGGAGTGGAATCAAGGCCTCCTGAATCAGGTGTAAACACATACCTGTTCCTTTGTGCTTAAAATCTGGGCTGAGACTGCACATTCCTGCAGGAAGCCAGAAGCTACTCACTTGCTATCATCCTGTTACCATGCAAACTCCATAACCTAAGATACCACTGCAGAACTTCTGCTTCCTGGTATAATGAGGAAACTGAGGTCCACAGAGGTTAAGCGCCTTGACCAAGGCCATATGGCTCTCTGGGGCCAGGTCCACCTTGCTGTCATCACTCTTGTCTCATGTGCCTGAGACATTGTGGTTGAATCTGGATGGACCCTGGATGGAGGAGACAGGCACAGCTGCAGGACAGCAGCATGCAGCCTGGCTCCAGAGCATCACACAGAAAAACAGAAACTTGGTATTTCTTTGGCAAGCTAGACTCAAACCACTATGATAAGAAGGAGAAGGAGGATTAAGATGGCCAGGAGAGAGGAGACTCAGAGGACAGTGAGGACATGGATGAGATGAATGATTGCAATGAGCAGCCTCATGATGGAGAATCATTGAGATGGACACAGAAAGCAACAGAAAGAATTAGGACCAGTGGATGACCATGGCAGACAGAGCAGGGTAGCCCCAAGAAGGTTCCACACCAGCCAATCTGCTCTATACCTGCTGCAGAACCAGGTGATGGTTGTATAGGAAAAAGAGAAACAAAACACAGGGAACTTCTCTGGAAGTCCACTGGTTAAGGCTCTGGGCTTTCAACACAGGAAGCATGGGTTCAATCCCTGACTGGGAAACTAGCATCCCACATGTTGTGCAGCTTGATCAAAACAAATAAAAACAATACCCAAATAAACAGTTAAAAAATACAATTAAAAAACCCCCAAAACAGGAAGAAAGACTTCTGCTCACCTGGCCTATAGGTGAGGAAATGTCACACTCAAGCCATCTCCAAGTAAGGAAATGCAAATAATAAAATTTTGGGTAATTTATTAAATTTCAGAGATGTATCTATTGCTGATGAGTGAGTATCTAGCTAACATAAATTGGTTAAAATCATACATTAGTAATTGAAATTATTACCCATGAAGTGGAACCAGGAAAAAAAAATACTGACCTGTAATGCATTCCACTTCATCCCAACACGTTCTTTCTGCCAACTGCATTCCCTCTTCCTCCCTTGCTAAGATTTGTACAAATTAAGTTGGAGAAAAAGAAACATGGCATGTGTATAGTTAAGCAAGAAGTGTGTTTAGTTTAAAAAAATTAACCCTCAAATGCATTCAACAACTATCTTCTAGTACAAGGATCCTGGAAACCATTTGGATGATTGACTATTTATGATTTCATGGAAACTGTCAGAAGAAGTAAAGAAATAGGAAACTTAAGGGCTTGGAACTCCTGTGATGTCACATAAATGTTTGCTGGAAGGATTTCAGGAGATAAAATTCAAAGCAATTTCTGAAATTTCTGTGCTTTTGATCAGAGCATCTCAAATTTCTAAGGTGGATATGAATTGCCTGGGGATCTTGTTTCAAAATGAAGATTCTGATTCTGTAGATTCTCAGGAAGTCACTAGTTTTCCCTTCTCTAACAAGCTCCCATGTGTGCTGATGTTGCTGGCCCTCAGACTTCACTTTGAGCAACATGGCTTTAGACCATGTTGACCATCTATAGGTTACTGAAACACTGAGATCCTCTAAATAGTTGCTAAAATTTGCATTTTGAAAATAGTGGTTTATCTGGATTAATGATGATGTAAAACCAAGTCATGAATCAAAACTGAGCTCCAGGTTGAGCTTGAGTCATAGTGACATCAGCTTTAGAATTTGTTTTAATCCATATGGAGATAAGCCTACATTGTTTCTTGTGTCTGTAAGTGCTGAATTATTCATATAGAAGGCTTCAGAGCAGCCTTCTATAAATCAAACGGTGAGAACTGAACTTGGAATTGTAATGGTGAGAAATTTTGAGCTCCTAATCTGATTCACCTGGGCATTCTCTCAGTTGTCTTTCTCCTGTTCTGACCCGATCATTCCTGGTGATTTAACAGCAACTAAATATAGCCCCAGAGCCGCTTTCATTGCGTGTGTGATCTTTAAGCTCTGTGATTTTAAAGCCTTGGTAGAGTTAAAATTGAAATCTTGAAGTGCCATATCAGAGACCTTCTAGAGAAGGTTTGAGTTGGTTTATCCAAATGCTTTCACTTGGTTAATAAAGTTGGCCTAATGTGACTCTTCTGGAAACAGTTATTTGTAATAAAAGCATCTGATTTGATTTATTTTACAGAAATATTTTGTTATACCCTTTAATGATAATACAATGTTCTCCCCACTCCTTCTCAGGACAACTTGGTTTGTGTAAGGATTAAAATATTTTATATGGATGATAATCATTTATTTATGGTGATTTTCTACTAATTAATGGATCCTGAATGTTAGAGACTAGGAATTTGACCAAGAACCCTAATGCATTGATTAGAGGAGTAAGAAGTTGAGCACATTGAAAGTTAGGTGTAAAGCTCTAAAAGTAAGTAGAAATAATCACCAATATGATGCAAGTGGTATTATGAAGATAAAACAAAAAGTTGGCCTTTGATTATGCTTTTTCTTATCTGCCTCACAAGGCTGCTGTGAGGAAAAATAGGAAAGTGTCTTTGAAAGTGATCTGTAAAGTCTAAATGGCATCTCTGCCTTTACTACCGATCTGTTTTACATAAGATCACCACACGAACCTTCTTAAAGCATCAGTTTGATGACTTAATTTCCCAGTCCAAGTGCCCCCAACTGCCCATTCCAATGTCCTCCTGATGAGTTGGTTTTGGCTTCCCTTGGCTTTTAAGAAGCATCATGCTGCCATTCTAGTCTTCCAGTTATTTTGCTATTCTAACCTTATATTCCAATGCTACGGAATCATGTCAGATATCCTCTGAGCTCCTGGACCAAATTTTCCATTGTCTCCTGGACATTTCCATTTGGTTGTCCCATTGTGACCCTAATTCCAAACGTGTCCCAAACTAAGATCATAACCCTTCCTTATATATTTTCCATTATCCATTTAGTTGCCTAAACCATGAAATGGGGAGTTTGGGTTTTTGGTTTTTACCTGCCCTGTCTCACAAGCCCACTGTCAATGAGTAATGGGAAATTTTGCTTTACCTGCCCTTCTCTCACAGGCAAACCCTCTTTATTGCCCACATCCATTAACTCTACCAGACATTTTTTCAGAGATAATATCCTGTAGTTCTTTTAGTGAACAAATATTGATGAATCACCTGCCATGTTTACTATTGCATAAGTTTTACATTGCTGCTATAATATATTACTGCAAATTTGGTGTACTGAAACATTATTTTACTTGTGGAAGTTAGAAGTCCGATATGCATCTCACTGGGCTAAAATCAAGCTGTGGGCAGAACTGTTTCTCCTGAATTCTCTGAATTTCAAAATTCATAACACAGTAACATCTACAAAGTAACTTTTACCATATTAGGTAACATATGAATAGGATGTGGAGGTCTTTGGTGGAGACAGAAGTGGTTAGGTGAACATTATTCTGCCCATCCTGAGCAGTGTGAACACAAGAGTCTTATGATGATATAATCCCTGTCCTCAAGGAGTCAAAGCAGTGAAATGAGTGGGTAGCTATTTTATATATATTCTGTAATTATTGCTGTGTAATTATAATAAAAATGCTAGCATTTCTTTGGGAATCAAGGAAGGCTTTGGAATGAAGTGATATCTAAGACTTATGATTAAAACTCTCTTTGAGGTTCTTGTTACATTTTAGGAGGGAGAATAATGGCACCAAAATAAGTTTGGTACTGCAATTAAGATATTAATGATATCAATATGATTCTCTCACTTTTACAGTGGTCACTAGACTGACTTAATATAGACTACAAAGATACAAAGATGGGTACTGTATGTATGTATTATATTTATACACATAATCTTTACGTATATACAATATACCATTTAACAGATAACATCAGCTATAGAACCAACACATAAATGCAAGGCACTTTTCTATGGGCAGAGTGGAATAGCAAATCAGGCAAAATTCTTCTGTCTAGGAACTCACACTTCAGAAGAGATACAGGACATGGGCATACATATTTACAAAAATATGGGCAGAAAGAACTGTCATAAGAAAGATACAGATACAGCATTGTGTATATAGAGCTGGAAGGTGAATTCTTCCACCGTAAAGAAATCAAGGAAGCGACTTGCCTGGTGATCCAGTGATTAAGAATCTGCCTTGCAATCCAGGGGCCCTGGGTTCAATCCCTGTCAGGGAACTAGATCCCACACACTGCAACCAAGGATCTTGTGTGCTGCATCTAAGACCCGATACAGCCAAATAAAGACAATAAAATAAATGATAAAAAAGAGAAGCAGGGAAGACTTTACAAATCATGCCTGATTTGAGTTGGAGTATTGAAATATGGGCAGTTGAACTTTTTGACTTTGGTGATGAGAAAAAAAAAACAACACACATTTAAAAGGCCACGTGGGGTACTTCCCTGGTGGTCCAATGGTTAAGAATCTACCTTGTAGGGCAGGGGATGCAAGTTTGATCCCTGGGGCGGGGGGGGGACTAAGATCCCACATGCTGGGGAGCAACTAAGCCCTTGCACTGAAGAGTTTAATAATTAATTTAAAATAAATCAATTTTTAAAAGTTATTTTATGAAAAGGCCATGTCCTCCACATTGCTCTTAGAAGAGAGCAAAGTTCCTGTGGGGATCTTTGAGTCTTTAGAGATGAGAATTCTAATTACAATTTCACCTGCATTGAACACAATTATTTATGCACTTCTATTGCTCCCATAGGGAGCAGATAGGGACCTTTCAGAGGGATCTTTCTGCTGCAGTTTGGTAAGGAAAATATAGAGAAATAAATCATATACTTTGTTAGAAAGGGACAGATTAAGAAATTTACAAGGGGAAAAAGTACAATTACTGAACATTTTCTAGAGGGAAAACAAATATTTATAGCTTTGGGAAATTATTTTATAATAATTCATTTTGTATATATTAAGCACTGACTCTGCAAAACACTGTGAGAGATGATTCGGGGAATATAAGTATTTTAAGACATAGCCCTTATTTTTAATTCATCTATTTGGGGAGGAAAAAATAGAGATTGAGTAGTAATAAAACTGTGTATTTCATGTTACATGGCTAGGATACAAATTGGATCAATTCTAGTGGGTCTGATTTGGGAATGCTCATGAGAGAGAGAACAACCAAGTCTGACCTAGAAGAATAAGCAGGGTTACAATAAATTAAGGCATGGTCACAGGACAAAGGTTAAACTTGTAGGGATAAAATTTTGGCAAAAAGAATCACAGGTGAAAAATCATGGATGTTGAGTAGTCAAGACATTTTCAGGGACTTACATGTCATTTTCTTTTACCAAATCTGAACTAAGCAGTAATTTCAGGGAGTAAACTGAAAAGAAGATGGTCCCTGACTTCAATGAGTTTATAGCCTTGATGAGGGTACAGAGAAAGACAATTAAGTAAAGTGTGATTTATGTTGTGGTAGAGATAAAGCAGAAAACCCAATTTTTGCCTAGTTAGAAGTCACCAAGAGCAAAGGGAGGTGCCCAGTGCCATTTGAGCTGAGTTCTAAGTGATGACCTTGAGCTGGCCAACCAATGAGCAGGGAGATGGAGTTGTCTACTTAAAGACACACAGCACAAACAGCATAATACATTCGAAGAACTTGAGAACATTTCTTTGTGATTGAAGTCCAGGCCTTTGGGAGAAGAAGATGAAGAAACTTATTGATATAAATAGCAGTTGGACCATATGGGATTTTGGAGCCAAGGTTCAAGGTTGTTTTAGAATCCAGATTAGAGTGATTGAGAGTGAAAACCATAAAATGGAATTGGGAGGCTTCCCTGGTGGCTCAGTGGTTAAGAATTCACCTGCCAATGCAGGAGACATGGGTTCAATCCCTGATCTGGGAAGATCCCACATGCCGCAGAGCAACTAAGCCCATGAGCTGCAACTATTAAGCCTGTGCATGGGAACCACAACCACTGAGCCCACATGACCTAGAGCCTGTGCTCAGCAGCAAGAGAAGCCACTGCAATGAGAAGCAACCAGAGAGTAGGCCCCGCTTGCTGCCAACTAAAGAAAAGACTCAGCACAGGCTAGTTTTGTAAAGACTAGGTTGAAGACAGTCTTGGCAATGGAGTGACCTTAGCTAGGTAAATGCAACTGATGGGTCTTTTTATCTAACATACATAAGAGTAGTTTAATGATTGACCAAGATATTCAAGGCTGAGTCCTCACAAGAGAAAACTAATCTCGAGTCTTAATTCACCTCTCCATTTTCTACTGAAGCCTGCATGACCTAGAGCCTGTGCTCAGCAGCAAGAGAAGCCACTGCAATGAGAAGCAACCAGAGAGTAGGCCCCACTTGCTGCCAACTAAAGAAAAGACTCAGCACAGGCTAGTTTTGTATAGACTAGGTTGAAGACAGTCTTGGCAATGGAGTGACCTTAGCTAGGTAAATGCAACTGATGGGTCTTTTTATCTAACATACATAAGAGTAGTTTAATGATTGACCAAGATATTCAAGGCTGAGTCCTCACAAGAGAAAACTAATCTCGAGTCTTAATTCACCTCTCCATTTTACTGTTTTTGCTGGTCTACATAGCAAAGAAAGTCTTCCCTGGTGGCTTAGTGGTAAAGAATCTACCTGCCAATGCAGGAGACTCAGATTCTATCCCTAGGTCAAGAAGATCTCTGGAGAAGGAAATGGCAACCCATTCAAGTATTCTTACCTGGGAAATCTCATAGACAGAGGAGCCTGGTGGGCTGCAGTTGATGGGGTCATAAAGGGTCAGACATGACAGTGACTTAATAAGAACAATAGCATAGCAAAGAAAGGATAAAGTATTTTCTGATAGATGAGCATAATTATCTCCATGTCAAATGTATATAAAGGTATAGTTTTATATGTCTTAGTTTTTGGTAAAAAGAACTTTCTGATTTAGGACATGGAAAGAAAATGTAGCTTAACATAGTATTTGAACTGTGGGGAATTCAAGGAAGAAATAGAAGAGCTTGAATCCTAATTGATGAATATCATCTTGATGACTGTTTCCTCTCTCTTTAGATTTTTTTTTTTCTGCAGATGATGATTCATCAGCTTCAGCTATAATTATTCAGGACTTCAATCTTTCCCAACGGTTTACAGCCCTTGAAACAGATATGTATTTTTATGTTCAAAGAAACTGTTGGTTGCCGGAGGAAAATATTACTTAAACTTCTCCCTCCCTCCTTAACACATCTTTTCACATCTGTTGAACTGCGGGGAATTCAAGGAAGAAATAGAAGAGCTTGAATCCTAATTGATGAATATCATCTTGATGACTGTTTCCTCTCTCTTTAGATTTTTTTTTTCTGCAGATGATGATTCATCAGCTTCAGCTATAATTATTCAGGACTTCAATCTTTCCCAACGGTTTACAGCCCTTGAAACAGATATGTGTTTTTATGTTCAAAGAAACTGTTGGTTGCTGGAGGAAAATATTACTTAAACTTCTCCCTCCCTCCTTAACACATCTTTTCACATCTGCTGGGCATCCCAGTTTTTTCCCCTTTGTCTTCCTTGCCTAACTCTCGAAAATGTTTTATTCTAAACTGTGGATATATCCCTAAGCTCTTTCGTTTTGTCTGGAACATGATATAGGCTCAGTGTAGAATGGCAACCTGATGTAGACATAAGATATAATGAATGTTAAGTGTACTTAGATTATGTTCAAAGAAACTGTTGGTTGCCGGAGGAAAATATTACTTAAACTTCTCCCTCCCTCCTTAACACATCTTTTCACATCTGCTGGGCATCCCAGTTTTTTTCCCCTTTGTCTTCCTTGCCTAACTCTCGAAAATGTTTTATTCTAAACTGTGGTTATATCCCTAAGCTCTTTCGTTTTGTTGGAACATGATATAGGCTCAGTGTAGAATGGCAACCTGATGTAGACATAAGATATAATGAATGTTAAGTGTACTTAGATCATCAACTAAAGAGTTCCTTCTATATACAGTCTTACTCACACAGTACCCAATTATCCTTTCATCAGTTTTAAAAACATGCACGGCTCCATTGCATGAACTCACTCATGTTGCTAAAAGCCTCGTGAAAATCTGAACAAAAATAGTTTCCATTAGATATTCTCCAACTCTAATGTGGGACCTTTCCTTTATTACTTCCATTTAGTTTCTTCTTCTTTTTTGTAAAATAACTAATTGCTGTTCCTAGGCTCTTTAGGACTTAAGATAAAAAAAACATGTTTTTTAATAAGTCATACAACAATAGTGTGGGTTCCAAGAATCAACTGCAAATAAAGATGGCCAGAGAATTAGAGATGACATAGACATCTTGTGCAGTGGACAAAGAAATAAAGCAAACAATTAAATAAGATCTTTATCAGTAGCAGGGGAAAAAGTGTTAGAGAACTGTCTATTGCTGTATAATTTGGGAAGAAACTCAAGACCATCAACTAGGGTATTTTTTTATTGGAGTATAGCTGCTGTACAAT
Organism: Aepyceros melampus; assembly: GCA_006408695.1. Taxonomy (NCBI): domain Eukaryota; kingdom Metazoa; phylum Chordata; class Mammalia; order Artiodactyla; family Bovidae; genus Aepyceros; species Aepyceros melampus. The sequence continues at coordinate 58,154 of SJXQ01001045.1, forward strand.
GTTGTGTTAGTTTCTGCTATACAATGAAGTGAATCAGTTATATGTATGTGTTTGTGTATATATATATATGTATATATGTGTATGCATGGACAGGGAGGCTTGATGTGCTGCAATTCATGGAGTCGCAAAGAGTCGGACACGACTGAGTGACTGAACTGAACTGACTGAACTGATGCATATATCCCCTTCCTGTTGCACCTTCCTCCCACCCGTATCCAGCCAACCCCTCTGGATCACCACAGAATACCAAGCTGAGCTCTCTGCACTATACAGCAGGTTCCCAATAGCTAGCTATGACCCATGATAGTATATATAGTCTATCTTAAAGTTGTTAAGACAAACACCTTTGTCTTTAAGATACTCTCCTTGGTAGAAATTCCTTGCAATTCTGTGGTAGCATCTATCAGGCACTGGTTTAGTTTGTAAAACCAGGGGCAGGTGAAGGTGTACTTTTGTTGTTGGTCTTTTCTGACTCCAGTCTAGATCAAACTACTTATCCATCACAGATTATTTTCTTACTATTGAGTTTCTTCTGATTATAGGACTCTGCAAACTTGTTGTTTTTAAGCTAGTTTCATAGTAAGTGGTAGTTAGAAAATATGATCTGTAGATGTGAAGTATATATAAAACATATATATTTAAAACACAAAGCCCCATGATGCCTTTCTGTGGACTGGGATCATAAGCCAGAGGACCTCCCTTTCACTGACTAGATGGTTTTAAACTCCTTGGGAATTTCCCATCTGGATGTAAGATGTCACATACTAAGGCAACAAGCAGGTTTTAGTCATAAGCACACAAGATAGACAGAGTTAGTAACAGTCCACATGAGGCTTCCACGTGCTCTTCTACAGTCTTGCAGATTTCAGAAACTAAAGCTAAAAAGTTCTCAGTTTTACAACAGCATCCATTTTACTCAGGCCTGAAATCTTGACTTACCTGGGAAAAAAAAATAAAGCTAATTCCTCCTTACCTGTTATGTCAATATAACTTTTAGATGGATCAAAAAAATTGAACTTTAAATAACCATAAATATATGAGCAAATTAACAAAAAAATCTTGGAATGGGAAATGTCTTTCTAAGCAAGACACAAAATCCAGAAAACACACAGGAAACACTAACACACTTAAATAACAAAACACACTCATTTCTTCCCAGCACAAAATAACAGAAAATTCAAAGGAAGATTGAGCAAAATTATTTACAACACACATGACAAAAAGTACTGATTTTATTTATCTGTAGAGAGCTCTTATGATTCCATAAGAAGAGATCAATAAATAGAAAAATAAAGGAAGACATTTAATATAAAAAGAAATACAATGGTTAATATGTATAAGAAAAGATGTTTTACCTCAATTAAAAAAAAACCAAATTAATACAATAATGACTTTTCACTCATATTAAAATGGAAAAGATAAAAAAGTAATAATTGCATTTTGGCCATAGTGGAAGGAGATGGGTACTCTAATACATTGTTGGTGGGAGTGTATGTTGTATAACATCTTTGAAAATCAATCAGGAAATAGTCAAATAAGAAAAAATGTCATTTGATACAACCTTATTCTTACAACCTACTTGTAAGAATTATCCCTTAAGTGTGTATTTCCATTCATGTGAACAAATGAATGTTCAAGGATTGCATTTTGTAAATACTTTTTGCTTTTTTCTGTAATAATGACAATCATTCTGTTTGTTGCTTAGTTTTCCATGTCCTTCTCAAATTCAGAAAAAAAATTTAAATCCATACAAATGACATTTTTTTTTTCCACATGCTGGAACATAGCAAATAATCCATTTTATATTCCAGACCTCTCTATCATGGTCCCCAGTGACACATCTGAGCTGTACTGGTTGTTTTCTTGTCTCCTGAGCAGTTGTTCTGTCTGTTCTCTCTCTCCTTTTGTCTCCTGAAGCCATGACTTCTTGAATTGATACACCTGGATCAATATTTTGTTCATATAAAATTCTAAGTCGATCATTAATTTGTTCAATGTCTTCCACTTTCCAGCGCTGATGTTGAGATCCCCTTTTCTTTGTTTCTAGAAGCTTTAGAAATTTTTCTTCTGATGCCCTGACATTCCACGACTATATGCCTTGATGGAGTGCCATGTCCATCCATTACACTAGGCGATGGTAGGCTCTTTCATTTAATAAAATCATATCCTTTAAGGCTGAAACATTTTCATGTATTACCTCTTTTATTGCAATTCTTTTTATTTCATTGTAAATTATGATACAGATGCAGAAAAACCTCACAAAATAATTGTTTGTTTAATAATACGTCATTATAAGAAAAATACTCTGGAAAAAAACCACCCAGATTGAGAAACAGAACTTTGCAGACCTCCTCAAAAGTCCTTCACATGCCCCATCCCAATCACAACTTCTTTTCTCTCCTTTAAACTAACACCATCTTAGGTGTTTGTGATTCATCTTGCTTTTCTTTATCATTTTTTCACCAAGGGTACTTTCTTAAGCACTTTTCTAGTTTTTGTAAGTTTTCTTTTAATCTACATATCTCACCATAATTTTTCCTGCAATTTTTGGTTGAAGAAGGCAGAAATTTTAATTGAGAAAATTTCCTATATGGTTTAACTGCTCTTTTGACCTTTATACTTCTCAGTAGTTGGACCTAGAGATCTAATCAGATCCAGGTTCACTTTTGGGTGCAAAACTTCTTCAGAGTTGGTGGATTTCCATCCAGAGGCACATCATGACTGGTTGTTTCTATTTTTATAAAGACGCTAATGCACAATAGTTAGAACTATTAATTTATCAGAAGTGAGAAAATGTGAAATTCTAATACAATCATCTTTTTTTATTGGCTGAAATAATTCTATAAAGAATAAATTATTTGCATCTACAATTTGGCTACCTAGTAATATAATTCACAGAGGAGTGATAGGACAAATTCTTTAGTGCTTCTTTTTATTTATCAGTTTTCAAAACAATGAACTGAACTCCAGTTATCATCCATAAGTGACAGAAGAGCTTTTATCTTAAATCTATTATAGAATTATGAATTTTGATCAATTGAAATTATCCTTATCAATATTCACATTGTCCCATCTTTAGATAGTGAGATCTTCAAGTTGACTCCTGAGTCCTTCAGATATACTTATAGAAGTCTTTGGCAAGATGTTCCAGATTCATCTCATACAATTTGTTCCCCAGTTCTCTCTCCTTTCTCTCTCTGTTTGCTTTTAAAGTAGTGAACATTATTTGAAGACCACAATTCAAACTCTGGAGCTGCTCATTGCTACCGACTTGGTCATTCCTTGCATAACTTTTTTTTTTTAGTGTTTATTCCGACACTTTCATTTTAAAATCCAAACCATAGCACTTTTATTTAACCTATTCTGTCTTGCGTCAGCGTATCCTTCCTTCCACATTAAGATTCAGTTCAGTTCAATTCAGTCGCTCAGTCATGTCCGACTCTTTGCAACTCCATGAATCGCAGCATGCCAGGCCTCCCTGTCCTCACCAGCTCCCGGAGTTCACTCAGACTCATGTCCATTGAGTCCGTGATGCCATCCAGCCATCTCATCCTGTCATCCCCTTCTCCTCTGCCCCCTATCCTTCCCAGCATCAGAGTCTTTTCCAATGAGTCAACTCTTCGCATGAGGTGGCCAAAGTACTGGAGCTTCAGCTTTAGCAATCTTCCTTCCAAAGAACACCCAGGGCTGATCTTCAGAAGGACTGGTTGGATCTCCTTGCAGTCCAAGGGACTCTCAAGAATCTTCTCCAACACCACAGTTCAAAAGCATCAATTCTTCGGTGCTCAGCTTTCTTCACAGTCCAACTCTCACATCCATACATGACTACTGGAAAAACCATAGCCTTGACTAGATGGACCTTAGTGGGCAAAGTAATATCTCTGCTTTTGAATATGCTATCTAGTTTGGTCATGACTTTTCTTCCAAAGAGTAAGCGTCTTTTAATTTCATGGCTGCAGTCACCATCTGCAGTGATTTTGGAGCCCCCAAAAATAAAGTCTGATACTGTTTTCACTGTTTCCCCATCTATTTCCCATGAAGTGATGGGACCAGATGCCAGGATCTTCATCTTCTGAATGTGGAGCTTTAAGCCAACTTTTTCACTCTCCTCCCTCACTTTCATCAAGAGGCTTTTTAGTTCCTCTTCACTTTCTGCCATAAGGGTGGCATCATCTGCATATCTGAGGTTATTGATATTTCTCCCGGCAATGTTGATTCCAGCTTGTGCTTCTTCCAGCCCAGCGTTTCTCATGATATACTCTGCATAGAGGTTAAATAAGCAGGCTGACAATATACAGCCTTGACTTACTCCTTTTCCTATTCGGAACCAGTCTGTTGTTCCATGTCCAGTTCTAACTGTTGCTTCCTGACCTGCATCTAGGTTTCTCAAGAGGCAGGTCAGGTGATCTGGCATTCCCATCTCTTTACTGGTTCTCAAAACAGTGGAGATGATTGAATTGGCATATCACAATATTGTTTGTTTGCTGTAACCCTCACTACACAGGTAAAATTTGTGTAGCAATAGCACTATTACCAAACCCAATATGATTGCTGAAAGTAATGCAAATTTTGCATATGACTTTCCTTTCTCCTCACATTTTTTATAGTTGTATTATGTCTACATTGTCAAAGCATGTAGCTATTGTCTAATGTACTTTCTACTTTATAATCCTCATTTAGTCATAGTTATGTGAGTGAATATACATTTAGTGTTCAACATCAGTCTTTACATCAATGTTTTCTTTCTGTTTGTCTGGGATCATTTTCTGGTAAATTTCTCAGGAAATATTCATGGAAACAATATTCTCTGAGTTCTTGAATGTTGTTAATGGTTTGTCTACGGCCTTCATAGCTGTATCTTAAGTAAAGTTAGTTTGTGGCTGAATATAAAAACCATTGGCTCACATTCTGTTTCCTTGAACATCTTACATATGATAATCAATTTTCTTCTGGCATAAAACATTGCTTTGGAAAAGTCTGATGATAAGCTCATTATGAGAGTCTCCATCATAAAAAATTTGACCTTATTACCTGGATATAAATACTCAAAGAGTTGTTTCTTTTATTCCAATAATCTCACTAGAATAGAATATGTCTTAATATAATTTTTATTAGTTTTCTCCAGTATTCAGTGCATTCTTTCAAAATGTAATTTCAAATCTTTTTCTACTACATTGAGAACATTTTCTGAAATTATACTTTTATTGTATTAATTTTGTTCTGTGTTTTGGTTTCCTTTTATGAAGATTCCATATACACACATATTGAGTCTCGTTTGTCTGCCTCCTTATTTGTCATTTATACTTGAATCCTTTTCCTTTTTCCTTCTTTTCATCTTTATTTATGGGCTTTTTTCCTCCTTTTTACCCTCTATTTCCCTTTAAGAATTTTTAAAACTTCTTAAAGTAGTCTTTTCTCTTGTATTTAATTTAACCTTCATTGTTTCTTTTATTTATAATTATTTTTTGAGTCCTATTAAAGCACTTTTTAACTTTTCTAAAGCTGGTTTATGTTATTTTATAGGTTTTTTATTTCCTAAATATCATTTATCTAATTTTTATCTTCCAAAAGCTTTATAGAAATCTTAGTCTCTTCTTCTATTCTTGCTCTGATCAATGTATGTATTTTTCATCTCTTGTTTTTGTGAGGATTAGGGAGAGGGAAGAAATAGACACATTTTCAATCCACAGTAATTCATCAGCCCCTTTTTACTTGTGAGTTGTTATTTTCCTATTAATTTACAGGAGCTTTATATTCAATGTGTTAATTAATCTTTCATTGCTTAAATGTGCTTTAAATATTTACTTTCAGTATGTGCTTGAAATTGTTTAAAAAACCTTATTTGATGTATTGAGATTTTAATTCCAATTTCTTATCCTTTCCTTTATGATTTATACTATTTTTATTTCTTGTTTAATAAATTCTTCCCTATTTCAAGGCATGACAATATTTTCTTATATGTTCTTCTGAAACATCTGAAGTTTGTTTTTCACATTTATATCTTTAATTTATGTAGGATTACTTTTTGAATGTAGTGTGACATAGACATAATTTTCTGTCATGCAGATAATCATTTTTAGCTGAAGAGTTTTCCTTTTGATTTTTAATGTTGCTCTGGCATACTCCAAATTCCTCCTTTTTCATTGATCTGTTTATGAGTTCACTATTATTCTCCATTTGTACCTCTGAATTGACACTACATTATTTTAATTAAAACAGCTTAATAGTAACTCTTGAATTATGGTAGGTGAATTTGTTGCTCCTTATTCTTTTGCTTCAAAATAATCTTTGTTATTTTTGATCTTTATCCATCTAAGGTTTGGAAACAAATATACTCTGATGCAATTTTGATTAGTTTGGATTCATGGATAAATTTGCAACAGTTTTATTTCCTTAATTTATCTCATAAAGCAGACATATTACGTACTCCTGTGGAGCATTTCCAGAAAACTTAAAAAAGAATATATACATTTTCTCCTCCACGTCCATACATAGGCAATACACATTTGCACATTATTCATATATGAATGTAATATTTGTAGGAATATATTATAAATTAGTAACTGTCAATGTTTCTGGGGAAGGAATTAGGATTTGAAGTGAGAGAGATGATTACTTTACAATATATTATTCTATTTGGATTGTTTTACCTTGTTCATGAGTCATTTTTTTCTATGAAACAATCCCATTTGAAGACTACAGTTGCGTGGCCTAAATCAGCATCTAAACTATGAGAGATTTTTAGTGTAAGAATTGGGCAAAGTATTAAAGTGGCAGAACCACATTCTTTTTCTATGATACCATTTACCATAAAAGTGCTAGCCACTCAGAAATCTTTAAATAGAAGTTCTAGAGTAATTACCCTAATTTTCCTACTAAAGATGACTATGATGCCATTCAAACATTTTAAATGAAAGAAAATCAGTTCTTGAAATTTACCTGATAATGTCTCTGGCTATATTTGTAGACAAAATGAAGAATTAAATCATTTGGTTGTTATTAATGGGTGTACACATGCCATAGTTTATTCACTTTTCTATCATAAATAGCTCAATGACCTACATGTAATAGAACTTTAATACTTTTTAAAGAATTATTTAATGAATAAGTGCATGGAAAACAACTGATGGGTGCTTTGAGGGTGGTGTGTGGCAGTTTGCTGTGGGGTGTAAATATAAAACCTAGAATATAATAGGTGCTCAGCAAATGTAGCTACTGCTGTTTTCAGTACTATACATACTGCTTCTATACTTATTACTCCAAAGCTTTGTTCTCATCCTGAGTCTGGACAGTACATTTGTTAATGGTCTGGGTCAAGAAAGAAGTTTACCACTTTGACAGATTTCATTCCTCTTGGATGGAAAGATTTTCAGGTGGCATTTATTAGTGTTCAATATCCTAAAGATGAGGTAAAACAAATTATCAAGGACAAGATAAAGGTAGAATTTTCTTAATGGCTGTATGTGTGTAAGATTTTAAAGAGTCTTAATAGGGAGAATGTCTCAGTCTGAATTACTAGTGTGCTATGACCAGTAAAGAAGGCAATACCATCATAAACTATATTTAAAAGTATTTCTACAATAAGCATGTTTATAGTGGTGTTCTATGAAATAGAGATCAACCTGTACTTCAAGTGTTTGCTATGTTCAACTCTTGACATCAAACTTTCTGAAAAGTTTGATAGTGTTCAGAATGATGTATTGAAAATAGAAAATTTTCTTTGGAGAAGAAAATGATTCATGGAAGATATAATAACAGGCTTAAAAAAAGAAGGAACAGTAGATCATAATAAGGAAGAAATTCTAAACAGTCCCATATGTAGTAGGCTGCTTTAGAATTCCAGACTCATAGTATTAGATAGGGTTGACAACCACATATTAGGACTGTAGAAGAATATTAAGAAATCAGTTAAGTGGTTGGATCAGATGAGCTTTAAGTTGAATATTTTGTATTCCATGATCTATTTTGGCCTAAAAAAGGGTGAATTTAGATATGGCTGTATTTATTATTAGAAATAATTGTTATACATTTGCCTCTGTTGATGGACTTGCTCAATAGAACTCATATAATATTTCTGGGAACTCAACAAATGTTGTATGTTTACTATTTTGAGACATATCAGATAGATAAAACAAGATGTTGCATAATAATGTGGTATAGTTGGTAGCACAGAAGGTAATCTGAGTAGTTTAAGGGTTTAAACCTATTCTTGGTGTGGTAATTATTATTTGTTATTGGGTAAATCACAGAGTTGGCTCATGTGTTTAACACTCAGCACATTGTCTGGCACACCTTGCATACCATTTGGTGAATGAATAGATGTCTAATTCTCTCATTGCTTGATTGGTGGTCACTAACTTCCAACTTGCCTGAAGCATTGCTTATTTACCAACCTAGATAGCATATTCAAAAGCAGAGACATTACTTTGCCAACAAAGTTCTGTCTAGTCAAGGCTCTGGTTTTTCCTGTGGTCATGTATGGATGTGAGAGTTGAACTGTGAAGAAAGCTGAGCACCGAAGAATTGATGCTTTTGAACTGTGATGTTGGAGAAGACTCTTGAGAGTCCCTTGGACTGCAAGGAGATCCAAACAGTNAACAAAGTTCTGTCTAGTCAAGGCTCTGGTTTTTCCTGTGGTCATGTATGGATGTGAGAGTTGAACTGTGAAGAAAGCTGAGCACCGAAGAATTGATGCTTTTGAACTGTGATGTTGGAGAAGACTCTTGAGAGTCCCTTGGACTGCAAGGAGATCCAAACAGTCCATTCTGAAGGAGATCAGTCCTGGGTGTTCCTTGGAAGGACTGATGCTAAAGCTAGAACTCCAATACTTTGGCCACCTCATGTGAAGAGTTGACTCATTGGAAAAGACTCTGATGCTGGGAGGGATTGGGGGCAGGAGGAGAAGGGGATGACAGAGGATGAGATGGCTGGATGGCATCACCGACTCGATGGACATAAGTTTGAGTGAACTCCAGGAATTGGTGATGGACAGGGAGGCCTGGTGTGCTGCGATTCATGGGGTTGCAAAGAGTCGGACACAACTGAGTGACTGAACTGAACTGAACTGAATTGAAGACTTTCCCCACAAATTCCACATCTTTAAAGAAGATGCCATAAATAAAAATGGGAGAAGGCATCTGAATGGAAGCTGCAGGAACTGGGCGGGGAGATTTCCTATAGTACAGAGGAATTCCACTCTGAGAAGGAAGCGAGTGTTTTCAGGAGAGAAAAAGAAATGTCTAAAGGGAGATACAAAGCAACTTTCCAGGATGGGAGCAGTACAAATGTCTTCAAATTATGATACTCTGTTAGAAAATATTGCTTTCATATGAACATTTACAGATTATATTTGGGATTTTTTTTTTTTTTTTGAACTTAAAAATAACATTCTGTCACCTGTAAGGAAATGTAAAAATATAGTGAGAAAATGAAATCATGCCAACATGAAATCCTACTAAACATCAAAATCCTTTCATTGAAAGTAAAACTCTGAAAATGTGTTTTTGAACTGTTTATTTGGTACTGATACATATGTGGCCACAGAGACCAGCGAAGAAAGCAATGACAACAATTTTTAGCAGTCTGAAAATACTGGTCTTTAGACCATGCATAGGGAAATTCTAAGACATCCTATTTGTTTACTGTACTTCCATCTTGGGCAATATTCAGATGAGAGATACCACACTTCACTTAGTCTTCCCTACCAAGATCATTACTGATTAGATTGTACAAGGCTAGAAATATTTCTCTCTAGATTTTATTTTTGTGACACAAAATAAAATTTTGTGATTTTATCTACTGACAAAATTTAACCAAGACATGAGTCAAGGATTAAACTTAGTGCCTCTTTCTAATTATGATTAATCTTGTTCTCTAAGGAAAATAAATTATGGTTTAATGGGTTTTGTTCAAATCCCTATGCACCATACAACTCTGCTTTTAAAAGCGACTATTTGGAGGTAAGAAGTCATTAATTAAAAATTGAGAAACTTTTCTTCCTTTCTTTCTCCTTCAGTTCCTCACTTCCCTTTTGTTTTTTCTCATCTCTCTCTCTTTTGACAAGCTGTGTTAACAACTGTATCCAAGTTCCCAAACTTTACTCTCCAAATTCTTTCCCTGCCTTCACCAAGAGGTGAACAGATCATAAAATATCATTGTTTCCATCAAATCAGAACTGTCAGCATATGTGTGGGCAATAGAAAGAAGTTGCAAGGCAACATTTATTTTGGAAAGTTTTTGGGTGTGTCAAGCAAAGAAAAAAATTATTTCTGAGTTTAAAAATGGTCAACACAACTTGGAAAACATGGTAATATTTATTTGTGATGATGAATTTGTTTTAATGAAAGCCACGGATGTCAAAACACAAACTGAAACATGACAACCCAATGGCCTTTTATTACAAAAAAACATGACATATGTCCTATTAATATGCTAATGATAAGTGCAGAGAGGGATGAATCAAAAACACTAAAATCCTTCTAAACACACCATCTAATACAGATATCAATTCTGGATATGGCATTCAAAAATAGTTTCTCTGCTTTAATTTCATCTGCTGAGTTTTGTAACTGTACAAGTTTCTTTAAAACTCTAATTATTATCATTCATTTCAACACAAAACTGCTAGCACTTTGGCTTGACTTTTCAGAGAACTAAATTCTGTCACATCAATACATATATAGAGAGATATATTAATACAATGTCATTTGTCATTTGTAAATATATGAGTCTGAAAGAGCCATCATATATATTCTATAAACCATATAGTTCCTAAGCCATATATACCATATGGTATATATAATGATTGACTAGAAAATATTACATAACTGTTTGATTTATAATTGTTGCTGACAACTCAGACTTCTTTTACATTAAAATTACTTATTTGAAAAAAAAGTTTGCTATAGATTTAAATTTCTACATGTACCGTTAAATAAAATGTTAAATAATTGTTGTTATCCAGAAACTCACCTTTCTCTGTCCAAAAGTCATTTGGACCCATTTGGTAACATACAAAAATCAAATTAAATGTAAGAAAAGACTTTTCTAAATACAATTTTCTTATTGAAATCTTATAAGATGGTCATCCAATTATACCTTTTAAATTGAATTATTAGGAGCTGAAAATTAAAAAAAGACAATAATGTTCATAAACAAAATCCTAGAAGAAAGGCACTTATGCCCTGCACATGGTTATTCTACTTTGTAGATGCTATAACCTTTTTCAAATTGAGCTGGTTTCTGGCTTGCATACAATACAGCAAAGTGTCAGAATAAAACCAAATCAGAATGCTTATGAAAAATAATCAAGCTGGTTACTAAATACTTCACCTCAGTAGGACATTTCTTTAGCGACTTCTGATGGAAATTTGTAGTGCATGCTGCTATATCAAGTGCAGGAGAGGTATAAGGCTGTTGGAGAAATTCCCTTAGTTTATTGACTAAAAACCCCAAACAACTGTCGTAACAATAAAGCTTGACAAGATAATTAAATGAATGATAACAAAATCTCAGCAGGGAAGTGCCCATTAATTGAATTTATTTGGGAGCATGTTTTCACAAGTATAACCAAATTATCTAATTTTCACTCACATTAAAAAGTGATAGTCTATAACAACTAATTACTAGAAATGAAGAGGAAGGCCAGTACTTTGAACCAATAACACAGAAGAAAACAAACTTCAAAGGATTGCCATGATATTTGACAGCTTCCTAAGAACTCCATTCATCATTTTACCCTGTGAAAGTATTTCTGTGAAACTCGCCAAAGAAAAGAATCCCAGTAAGTTCTACGTAGCAGTGTCTTTAAAACTGGAACACAAAACCATATTCTTTGAATCTTTTCATTACATTAACATGTGTCATTATAAATGTGTCAAGAGGTGAAATAAATGAGAAGAATATGTTATAGATAAAACAATTGAGTTTTGGCATTTCTTTTCTGTAAGAAGATTAATGGCATCCTTGCTATATTCTTGTATTATGTATGGTTGATTGTTTTTAAAAATTTCGCTGCTGCTTTCATGTGGTACAGATAAAAAAAATTAGAATTAAAGCATTATTTGGTCAATTTTCAAATTTGAAATGAAGAATAAAATAATCTATATGTTACTCAAATTTTCTGCTTTGAACTATTAGCATGATCTCTCCAGATTCAAGCTGGGTATTTTTCATGCTATAGCAAATGATTTTCCAGTTTCCTACAGTTAATAATGGAACTCATGAGAAATTTGTAGTAGTCAAGTAGATTTTGTTCACAGTCAACATATTCAACAAAATTTAAAACAATGAGAACTGTCACTTTTATATTGCTAATCCCATTCTATAAAACAACATTAAACCATTGATAAATATTTGACAATAATTTGTGTAATAGCAATACAATGAAATCAGATCATGGAATTTTTATTGCCAAATTTAGAAGTAAGTTGAAGAAAGTAGGGGAAACCACTAGACCATTCATGTATGACCTAAATCTTATTCCTTATGATTATAGAGTGGAAGAGACAAATAATTCAAGGAATTAGATCTGAGAGACAGAGTGCCTGAAGAACTATGGATGTAGGTTCATGACATTGTACAAGAGGCAGTGATCAAGACCATTCCCAAGAAAAAAAATGCAGAAAGGCAAAATGGTTGTCTGAGGAGGCATTACAGATGGCTATGAAAAGAAGAGAAGTGAAAGGAAAAGGAGAAAAGGAAAGATATACCCATTTGAATGCAGAGTTCCAAAGAATAGCAAGGAGAGATAAGAAAGCCTTCCTCGGTGATCAATGCAAATAAATAGAGGAAAATAATAGAATAGGAAAGACCAGAGAGCTCTTCAAGAAAATTAGAGATACCAAGGGAAACATTTCATGCAAAGATGAAAGATGGGCACAATACAGGACAGAAATGGTATGGACCTAAAAGAAGCAGAAGCTATTAAGAAGAGGTGGCAAGAATACACAGAAGAACTGTACAAAAAAGATCTTCATGACCCAGATAACCACAATGGTGTGATCACTCACCTAGAGCCAGACATCCTGGAATGCAAAGTCAAGATTACGAAAAAAGCTAGTGGAGGTGATGGAATTCCAGTTGAGCTATTTCAAATCCTATAAGATGATGCTATGAAAGTGCTGCACTCAATATGCCAACAAATTTGGAAAATTCAGCAGTGGCCACAGGACTGGAAAAGGTCAGTTTTCATTCCAATCCAAAAGAAGGGCAATGACAAAGAATGTTCAAACTACTGCACAATTGCACTCATCTCACACACTAGCAAAGTAATGCTCAAAATTCTTTAAGACAGACTTAACAGTACATGAACCATGAACTTCCAGATGTTCAAGCTGGGTTTAGAAAAGGCAGGGAAACCAGAGATCAAATTGCCAACATCCTTTGGATCACCAAAAAAGCAAGAGAATTCCAGAAAAGCATATACTTCTGCTTTATTGACTATGCCAAAGCGTTTGACTGTGTGGATACAACAAACTGTGGAAAATTCTTAAAGAGATGGGAATGCCAGATCACCTAACCTGCCTCCCAAGAGATCTGTATGCAGGTCAAGAAACAACAGTTAGAAGTGGACAGGGAACAACAGACTGGTTCCAAATAGGGAAATGAGTACGTCTGGAGGCTGTATATTGTCACCTTGCTTATTTAACCTATATGCAGAGTACATCATGCAATATGCCAGGCTGGATAAAGCACAGGCTGGAATCAAGATTGCTGAGAGAAATATCCAGAAACCCAGATATGCCAATGACACCACCCTTATGGCACAAAGCAAAGAACTAAAGAGTTTCTTGATGAAAGTGAAAGAGGAGAGTGAAAAAGTTGGCTTGAAACTCAACATTTAGAAAACTAAGATCATGGCATCCAGTCCTATCACTTCATGGCAAATAGATGAGGAAACAATGGAAAGAGTGAGACTTTATTATCTGGGCACCAAAATCACTGCAGATGGTGACTGCAGCCATGAAATTAAAAGACGCTTGCTCCTTGGAAGAAAAGCTATGACCAATCTCAACAGCATATTCAAAAGCTGATACATCACTTTGCTAACAAAGGTCCATATAGTCAAAGCTATGGTTTTTGCAGTAGTCATGTATAGATGTGAGAATTGGACTATAAATAAAGCTGAGTGCCAAAGAACTGATGTTTTTGAACTGTGGTATTGGAGAAGACTCTTGACAGTCCCTTGGAAAGCAAGGAGATCCAACGAGTCCATCTTAAAGGAAATGAGTTCTGAATATTCATTGGAAGGACTGATGCTAAAGATGAAACTCCAATACTTGATGCAAAGAACTGACTCACTGAAAAAGACCCTGATGCTGGAAAGATTGAAAGTGGGAGAAGAAGGGGACAACAGAGAATGAGGTGGTTGGATGGCCACACCCACTCGATGGACATGAATTTGAGCAAGTTCTGGGATTTGGTGATGGACGGGGAAGCCTGGAGTGCTGTAGTCCATGGGGTCACAAAGAGTTGAACATGACTGAGTGACTAAACTGAACTGAACTGAAGACAATGAAATAAAGTTAATTTTGGCTTAATGTTTGTATAAATTGTAAGCAGCCTTGGCTATTTGCAGTTTCAGCACAGGCAGGGAAATATGAATTAATATGTGATGACAAAAATACTCTTTTAATTTTGTGACTTGTTTTCTAAAGAAAATCATCATCTAAATAAATATATTTAAAACATTTGGGTAAAATCTAATAACATTATTCAAAATATTTATTGCATTTACAATTTGTTTCAGCTTTAAAAACAGCTCTTCATATTCTATTTATTGTGGGCCATCATTTTACATTCAGAAAACTAGCTGCTGTAATATAAAACTAGCAACTAATGCTCACAATGATGACATCATGACCTCAAACAATAAAACTTAGAGCTGCTTTATCGTCCACAAAGTTTTTGCTACATTAATAAAAACAAAATAGGGCTATGCTTTGTTTTCCTAGGTCACTTCCCTAAATTAGTATAAAATAAATGTCTTTATGATAGCTAGGTAGATTGAGTAACAGATAAGTTTACAGCAACAGATAAGTAGAGAGATATAAATAAGGCCATCATTAAAATAGAATGGTTTTGCTAACTGAAGTAATGCATATGAAAGATTTCATTTATATCTTATTTTGGTTTCATTTCTATTTTTGTCTTTATATTTTGTTTAATCAATATAGTAAAAGACATTTTTCTGATTAAACAATATTTAAGATGCAAAACAATTCTTTATGTTTACATTGGCAGTTCACAGCCTAAAAGCATAATCACATCAGGCAAAAACTGAACATAGACCGCTCTGGATTTTGAAGACTTTTTTTTCTTCCAATAGATTTTTATTTGAAGTATGGAGCAACATCTACATTTTACTGATAGTTAATAATTGGAAGGGGGAATTATAAGTAAATAAATTCCTCAAAATAGAAGATTTTTATCTTTATTGTTAGCTTAAAGTCTTGCTCAGCACTTTAAAATTTTCTTAGAATGATAACTTTCTATCCATTACTTTATGGGAATTTAATCACCTTGATATTGGGAACCTGGATATTGTATTTCATAAATGTTACACATTTATTTCCAGTAGACCTGTTTCTTGATGATCAGAATTGGACCGTGTGTTTCTAACTGAAAACGATTGGCACATTTTATTTCCACGCCACTTTCACAAGAAGAGGTATTAAAAAATACAATGCTAATACTTTGCATGAGTTCCTGGGCTTATAAATTCCTAATAAAATTAATGTTTCATCAGTTTCATTTTAGATGACACTTGACTTTAAATACACAGTGTGTCTTCTGTAGAAGTTAACTACATGTCTTCAAAAACCCGACTGGTCTAGAGAAATGACTCTCTGAGACAGTCATGTTTTTTTTTTTTTTTTCTTCTTTTTTTGTTTTTAAAAAAAGACAAAACAGCAATAAACATTTTAGCTCTTTAATGAGCAAAGATCATGTCTCTTAGCATTGGACTAATAGTCATTATTATCTTTATTTCACGCAATGACCAGTGACATGGCCAAGATGTACAAAGTTGTTTCCATCAAGTAGTATACAATTTTTTTTTTTTGTATAATAAGCTTTCATTCTTGAAAAAGAGTAACTGAAAAGAAAGGTTTCTGTTACTGCAGTTAGTTTGTCAGAGAAAGTTCTTTGCATTATCTTACAAACTATCAAAATTGCTAGTCATCTGAAAAAATGTAAAAAAAAATCACATAACTTTAGTCTAATAGAAATATAGTACAGGTAAGAGAGAAAGTATTTATCAGGATGTGCTCTTTAAGTCCATCTCGATTTTTTTTAATATAAATGTACATCTGATTACATATACAAACATTTGGAAAGGTCTGTGATATACTGTTACTGGTAAAAACAAGGGGATGAAGAGTTTTCTGTGGTCTTAGAATATTCATTTAAAATCACATGTACGTGTAAGACTACAGTCCTCCAGGTGTTGACGCTCCTTCTAGGTTCTTTATCTACGTTGCACTCTATTGAGACTGTGTGAGTAAATTCCAGTGAATGAACCTCAGTGAGAAAGGTAAGTGACGTGAGGAGGGACATAACTTTATATTGATTTATTATTAGTAAACACTTTGTCATGCAACATGAGTAAATCAATGAACTGAGAACTGTAATCAGAGTGGTAATTTGGGGCATCCTCAGATCATAAAGACTTGCAAGTTACTCTTTGGACACACTTCACCTTACCCAAAGGAACAAAATACAGAAAAACAAAAACCGCAGCAAATTATAGATTCTGTAACATATGTCCGATTAGGGTTATAGTTCTAGAAAATATTTAGATGGGAATGAAAAGAACATTAAAAACACAGGAAATTTTTTTTTTCTGGGATTCATGTCAGCGAGTATTCACCACTATACCTATAGTTTCTTCAGATACATTTAGTAACTAATGCCTTCTATTATCAAAACTACTGTGAATTATTTTATTGTAATTACTTTTGCCCCCTAAATTCTTCTTTAGTTTCTGCCAATTGATGGAGGAAGCTTCTATTGAAAACGTCAATGGGATGAGAAGAATTTTAATTACGGCTTAATCAGCAGCACAGCCACCAAGCATATAAATTATCATGCACATCGTGCTAAAAATATCCAGTTTCCTTTATCCCCACAACGTTACACTGACAGCACTTATGTGATAATGTTGTACCTGCCAGTCTTTAAACTTCTTTGTTTTACTGGCAAATTTCAGCATGAGCCTCCGCTAAGGCCATTAACAGCATTGGTGCTTTGTGTACTTATCCAAATATGTAAATATGGTCTACACAATAAAACAGCTCCAAATAAAAACTGGTGAAAATTATCTGACATTCCATTGGTGTGTCCCTTGTGCATATTCATGGTTATTTTTAAAATTTTTATATTTTATTTTCAGACATAGTTCTTTCCTGTTTGGTGTTCCACATGCCTAATTCCATTATGTAACATAAATCTTCAAAAAATTAATTCTTGAATGTGAATGAAAAAGTATCATTCAGAACAATTGCTTCAAGCAATTGCAATTCGCTTTTAAAGTTGATTTGTGTATATATGTACAATTCTTTTTATTTTTTCCAAAACCCCCAAAGTTCTTGATATGTATATTCACATAATATTCCTCCTTATTTAAATAGTAAGAGTCTTGTAGGTTGAAAGCCAAGGAATCTTCAGTAATCTTTTACTGCAATCCATCAAAAAAATAGTTTGTTTCTCTTATGTGGCTATACCCTGGTTGTTGAATGTGAATGGGGGTGGGGGTGGGGGTGGGGCAGAGTATTGTTCTGTCCTCCAGTAAAGGTATTGAATGTGTGTAAGGGCTGAATCCCTGGTATAGTGTTGGGAATCATTGTGATGGTGTTGGGTGTCATTAAGGGAACGTCATCAGGTGACCTCCGCATGGCTAGTGTGTAATCTGGGGGGCAGGCGGTCCGAAGAACCACCTCATGCGGATGGATGGACTCACATTCATGATCCAGATCAGTGTGCTTCATTTGGAGGGACATGATCTCCTCTTCTTGTGCGTGGGTCAGATCATTGGTAGTCGTGCGCTGAGGGCTGCACCTCCTGTGAACATCATGCCTCCTCTTATCCTTTTTGTAGTACAGGGCTGCAAAAGCCAAGATGTTCAGAAACAGCAGGGATGCTCCCACGGCAATAGTGACGCTCAGCTCTGTTGAGTAGTCTCTTTGATCCACTGAAAATGGACTTGGCTGTTGTTTGGGATCATCCTGCTTGGCAGTGGGAAAGGCTGATGTGACAGGTACGGAATTTTTTCTTGTAGGTCTGAAAGTGATGTCAGTTGATGGCACTTTAGTTGTTGTCGAGGTATACTGAGAAATGTCATTGAGATTATGCAGATGAGGTACCAGCTCCAACCAGAGGTTTACCTTATTGGCTCTGTAATGTTCTTTACTCTTGGTTTTAATCCAATATGGAGATAAAGTTGGTCTTTCTGGGAATATCTGGTCCATGCTACTTCTTCAAAGCGATTGGGTTTGGTATGGATGAATTTTGTGTCTTGAGGGACTGGTTGATTTGGGTCACTAGAAAAGAGAAATTATGAGAAAGAAATTTGCTTTATTTTTAAAAAATCACAATAGCACTAGTTTAACATTTAATTGAAGAGGTAACTCAGCATGGCTTTAGACTGTTTTAATATAACTTGGGTTAATTTAGAAATAGCAATTCCATTTCATGCAGGTTGTTAAATGTTTGATAACATAATTTGAGTAAATCCCACTTTCTTGTTCTCTCTACCCATAGACTGCTACACATCCAAAGATTAAAAAATTCAAGTACAAGTGAGTTTTCTCATAGGCAAGATAGAGACAGCAGTGGGGAAAAGTTAGGATTTAGAATTGGCAGGTGAGGATCGGAGTCCTAATGCTGCTATATACTAGATATTGGAATATATCTATGTGAATCTTTCATAGCCTAAGGCCCTTTTTCTGTAAAATGGGATTATGGTATTTGACCTGCTCTCCTCACAAGGTACTTGGGAGGATCAAAAGGCATACAGTACTGTAAACTGAAAATCTCTATAAAATAAAACGTCATTATTGAATAATAATAATAAATCCTGTGCAATTAAAAACAGAAACAAAATAAATTTAATTATTGAGTAATGCAATAAAGATAAAAGACTTTGTTAATAAGCTTTACAAAGTAAGAATAAAGCAGTGATTTCTGAAACACCACAAATATAAATTTTGAATAAAGGAACTTAAATATCGTTGGCATTAACCTGCTAAATTAAATCATTTGGACACAAAACATGTATATTTTAAGTGCTTAACAGGATATTTTTACTAAAGTATAGCAAACTTCATTCCTTAGGTACCTACCCAGTTTTAGCAAAATTTGTCCAGTATGTCATTACGACAGCACTCAGCATCACATCATTTTTGGAGAAATTGCAAGGAAATAACTCTGTAGTCCAATCATGGGTATTCCTAGTACATAGGGAACCTCATCTCCATGAGCTGCATCAGCCCAAGCTGGAACCTGATCTGTTTGGCAATGATGGTAAAAGGCATAGAAATAGGTGGGTGAACCAAAATTTGAGTGAAGATCTGCTGTGGCTACAGCTGGTGCCACCCACTGATGGTCCGTAAACAAAGCTAATAATGTCTTCCTTCTGGTTTCAGGGTTATGACGGTCAGCCCAGTCAGTATACATGAATTTAATGGTTTCTCTCAAAACATCTTTGCCTTCAGGATATCCATATAAGTTATCAACAAAATTAGAAACAGCAAAGTCAAAATCACTAGCAGATATACCATCATCACTATCTACTATATTTTCAACAAATTTTAATCCTTCCCCTTGGTTAACTCCTAACATTATATCATAGTTGAGAAACTCTCCTTGCTCCATCAGTATCTGAGGGTCATCTGGTATCACATCACCATCAATCACAGGTCCAAAGGCTATGTGGTATCGTGCTGGTTGAATATCTTGGTCAACAAGTTCTTTGTAAGGCTTCTTCTGCAGGCATTCCACTAACTCTACTGTATCTGAAACATTGCAACCAACTTTTGTGGCCAATATTCTAGCATATTTTGCAGGTTGGAAACTAACAGCCCAGCTGGAAAGGGCTGTTCCACTTTGAGCTATTGCTCGTTGAAAGAGTCCTATGGGGGAAAAAAAAAAACCAAAATGTTTCAGATGACCTTTGAATAAAGTTGTGGTAAAACAATCAAATCTGATATTTGAGATGTGTATATAAAAACCCAGATATGACTCAAGAAACAGGGAGATAGAGACATTTTTGCTTAAGAGAAGGTACACAAATTCATCCCCAGGGTACAATGAATTGGAAAGATGGATTAGAGTCTTCTGCTTTCAGTAGCAACTACTTTGAGAAGAAAGAGATCTAAATTGTGTACTGTCTCAAAAAAGCAGTAAACAAGGAGAAATGGAGAATGTGTAAATAGTATCGGTAAAAGAAGCCTCAGTATTCATTTGCTCAGCATGTAAACACCTATGTTACTGTCACAGCCAACCAGATGGGGCTCTCTCCCCTTTAGCTCTACATCAGACTTTGTATTGTCTTTTGAGGATATTTCCTCCAATTTGGGTGCATGTATCTTTCTTCAAAATGGCTCTGTATGTTTGTTTTAATCAGAATTTATTTGAAAACAATTGTGATATGTTTACATAATTACTGGGGCTGGGAATCTGCTAGTACCCTGGGGATGGCCTTAAAGGCACACAAAACAGAATATCACTTTAGACATACTCTTTCCAGCTCTTTATATCAGACACAGTATGTTGAAAACTCATCTTTCTGAGGAAGATATAACATTTGCAGTGTATTCACTAGGTTAAAGAGAAAACCATCAGCAGAAGGATTTAGTGGGGGCGGGAGGTGATTTAACTTTTTCCACTGTTGAATGTGCACTGCTATATTTTATCATAAAAGATGAAAAGTACATGGTCCATTGCTTTTCACTTAATTACATTTAAAAATTATAAATCATGGTCCCATATGCAGCTTGATAAGAGCTGCATACCATTCAAATTTATAAATGAACTTTACTTATTACGGTATTTTCTAATACAATTCTCATTTTTAAAATATAATTTATCTATTCTATTTTAAAATTTACCTTTATTATCAATTTCCAAACACAGCTTTGTATTTCAGTTATTCAAACACATGCTCAATCATTCATATGTGTTAGTGTATAAGAATTCTTTTTCACAAAGGTGCTAATGACTAAATTAGAAGCAAAGCTTTCATTTTTTTTTCTACAAACATGTATATGTATTCAAATGCCTGTAATAATGTTTCCAGATAATTATAAAATATTCAAAAAGTCAAACAACACTAATAAATGTTTGTTTTGATTTCTGACATCTTTATGAAAATAATTTCAGTTTACTACAGCAAAGAGAATACCTATAGTACGAATAACTTTTTAAAATTGTGTTTGTCAACATTGGCTCAGAGAAATATTTTACTGCTTAAAAACTTATCGCTAAAATAAGATCCTCTTTCCCATTATAGGGACTTAATAACATTAACTAAATACACCCAAAAAATATATATATCACATTTAATATAGTCTGAAATATGTCATCTAAATGGTACTGGGAAAATCCACATATTTTATCATTAGTGAGAGTGCTCGTATGCATGATTGTTACAGGCCTGAGAATTGTTGCAGCTCTGGGAAGTTCCCAAATTTTAAAATCTACATCTGAAATGGAGATAAAATTAGCCTGATGATTCCAAGACTCCTTCTGAGCATCTCCTGGTCAATTTAGGCAGCTTTGTTACTAGAAGTAAGCTTACAACTAGATCACACATAAGTACATTTATCTAGCCAGGCATGGATAGATTTCCTTGAAGAGTGTGTATGATGGAATGCTATGTTTTCACCTGTTTGCACAGCCATTTGCCACTGTTTACCACATTGACTGATTGATGAATAGCAACACTAGCTGATGAACTAATTGATTCATCTCTTTAAAAAATACTAGTTTTATACTGGCTGAAAATGGCTTTGATATCCATGTTCACTTTACATTTAGAAAAAAATCAGTGCAAAAAGCCTTTGAGACCAAATGACCCTAAGAAGTCTGAAGAGAATGGCTAACGTTATCCTAGATAAGTACTGGCATTAGTATAGTCTTCAAGCTAGAACATTCTAATCTGTTCAATTAAGAGAAAAAACAACAAACTTTATTATTTAAAAATAAGTCATTTCACTGAAGACCAAAATCTCTATACTTTGGAAGAGTTCTCATACATGTGTGATTTTGTTATCTCGAATCAGAACTCTACTGATACAAGTGAGATGTTACATAAACTATGTCTACAAATTAAGTCAATAATAATATATGATCTTCCAAATATATAAACTCATTTAATGACTGTTATTCTGAAATTTGACATTAATGTGTCTTTGATGCCAAAAACAAATATTCTGTGTCTGGTGCTCATATACTAAAACTTAGTCTTACAAACTGACAAGCTTCATGATTTAAAACTGCAGTGTATAGTTTCTTAATATCTATAAACTGACAATGGAACAGCAGAAAACATAAGATGGTCTATGTTGATATGTATTCTCTCTTTTCCTATCTATTCTGTACGTATAATGGAGAGAAAGCATTCATTTTACAGACTTCTCCAACAAAACACCTCTGTTCTTGTGGATATTTCAAGTTAATAATGCTATAAGAATGGGTGACTAAACTCATGGTAAAATGGGAGTTCATAAAGACCAGCATGATAAGCCTTGCACAGGCATTTTGGGAAAAAAGATGTCAAGGCCAGAAAATGGAGACAAAACAATATCTCATGGATTTAACCCTCAGTGCTCCAGGCTGCTTTGCCAGGCTTCAGGGGGAAAAAATAACATTTTTGGAGTTGAAAATAGAAAAAGCATAAAATCAAACATATTTTTCTTTTTAATCAAAAGCTCTACTAGTGACCTTAATGCTTTGACAATTTTGGATCATGCATGCAAAATAATCAAATGTCTGTCCTCTACTCAGACAAATGAAAATGGCGTTTCCAGACAAACTAGCTAACAACTGCTTCCTTATTATCTTCATACTAGTAAAGGGTTAAAAAAGTTCACCATCTAGAAAACAGATTATATACAAGCTTTGCATTAAATGATAATTTTTTTTAAAACCCATGTCTTTGATTTTGGTTACTGAATCAACATAACAGAAATGTGAACATCTTTGATTATCCCCAAAATCACCCTTTGGAGGAGAGAAAAGTTACTGTAATGTTAATTATTCTGAAATGTGCTTGTAAGGGCATCCATACCAAGCTCCACAGGAAACAAAGAAAAGAGTTTGACAAAAATTTAAACATGCATAGAAAAGCTGAAGAAACAAAGTTTGAAACAGTTATTGAGTTCATTCTAACATTTAGTTTAAACAGAAATATATACAGAGCATCACATATTACTGATGGTGGTGGCATGCAGACACCAAAATTGTCAAAATTTGCAACCTGCATAATACCTTTGGTTGAATTGCTCCAACGGTTACCTTCGAATAATGGGATAAAGTCAGCAGATTGACACATGAACCCCCAGCGCCAGATCCAAAAACAGTGATTCTTAAGGGGTCACCACCAAAGAATCCAATATTCTCACTAGTCCATCTTAAAGCCTGTATGAGATCAAGGAGTCCATAGTTTCCTTTCGCAGCCTGATCCCCTGTGCTCAAGAAACCTGGAAAATAGAAATCAAAAGACATCAAAGAACACCCTTTTGAGTTGACATGAATCAAACAGATATAAAATTTAAATAAAATTGAAACCTGTTTTCATCAAGATGAATAAAACCCAAGTTCTTTAGGGAAAAATTATTTTCCACCAGAATAAACTAATTTACTTTAGGAAGAATAGCAGAGACTAAAATCTGGAAAATGATATTTATTTTCCCCAAATGTTTCCCAAGCTATCCAGGTAACAGGTAGCAGGTAAAGAGAGAATGAAAACATTGTGAAAGACCTCAAGAGAGACATTCTAGGGGCTGACTTACTTGGTGGAGATATTTGAGATAGTATCATGGGGTGTATGAGGGTGTGGTTTTGCATAAAAACTGTCAGTCCTCAAGTTGCTGGTGGTCTAATATGGTTGGAATTTAAGGTATGTGTGGCAGACTGGCAGGATATGAGGACACATCAGTTCAGTTCAGTCACTCAGTCATGTCCGACTCTTTGCGACCACATGGACTGTAGCCTACCAGGCTCCTCCCTCCATGGGATTCTCCAGGCAAGAGTACTGGAGTGGGTTGCCATGATTGAACCTAGGTCTCCCACATTCCAGGCAGACGCTTTAACCTCTGAGCCACCAGGGAAGCCCACATAACAGGGGTATTTTTCTAAGACTTGTGCATAAAATTATATGCAACTCTTTGTGTGTGTAGGTATATGCACATATTTATCGATGATGTGCCATGGTTAAGAATCACTGTAGCTGATATAATTTGAGATTACATTTTAGAATGCCCAAGATGATAAACTGAGATAATATAAGAAGTTAGAAAACAATATAGAACATTTGAAGATCTTGAAAAGTTGAGATTTATATTTCTCCAATGTTCAAAGCTCCATTTCATAGTGAATTTAATAATAAAGAGGAATATATGTTGATTCATAGAGAGAATGAAGGTGGGGAGAGGTTACAAAGATCTAAACTGACAGAGTAGAAAAAGCAATTTAAAAAAAGGAGATGGATAGTGTAAAACTGATAAACAGAAACCTCAATTAAAATAGAGTTGGGAAGTCAGAAAGGGGAGCTCTCATGCACTGTGACAATCGCAGAGCCCAACAGGAAGGAAAGTTTCCTTGCCTGGCAAGAGCTCAGCCAATGAGAGACTCTCACAACTCAGTCCATGAAAAGCCACTATACTTCAAACTCTTCAAAGTCCTCTGACAGACTCTTTGTTTCCTATAATGCCCCCACCTTCCTTTTCCCTTTTTTAAAAAAGTCCTTCTCTCTTTGCTGTGGGGGGGCTGGCATGTGGCTCGCCACAGTTGTAGACCCCAAACTGCAATTCTTTGTTGATCCCAAGCAAACCCATTTCTACTGGAGAAATTGCTCTCAGTCTATTTAAGTCAACATTTTGGTGGCCTGCATGGAGATCCAGAGAAGATCCCTGATGATTTCCAGGCTAGTGATGGTAGACAAGTGTGATGCTCACATTAAACCCATTGCTGCTCATTGCTTTTCTTGTCAGCCCTGGGATTTAAGAGTTATTCTTTCTTCTGGATGTAAGCTTCTGCCCTGTTTGCATTTTGAAGCCCTCCAGGCTTTACTGGGGATCCGTTTTAAGACTATGTCTTTTCTGGCTACCTGGAGAAGGAAATCACAATCCACTCCACTACTATTGCCTGGAAAATCCCATGGACAAAGGAGCCTGGTAGGCTACAGTCCATGGGGTTGCAAAGAGTCAGACATGACTGAGTGACTTCACTTCACTTCACTTCACTTCTTTTCTGGCTAAGACTTTGTTCTGTATGTGTGCGAGTACTTATTTGGTATCTGCCTGATTTTTGAAATTGGCCTTTTTGAATTGGAACTGTGCTCACTTCAGCAGGATTCCTTCTGGAACAGGGGGTGGGGGCTGTTCCTCCTGGAATTGGCTAGCCTTTGGTTCATTCCACTGGGATCAGAGGCTGCTTCATTATAACTGTGTGGGTTCAGCCTTCGACTCAATTCCTTTTGGAAGAGGGGCTATTTTATTGGCACTGTGCTATTAAGCCTTTGGCCTGATTCCCTTTGAATTGGGCTGTTAGAGCTGTACTGAGCAGACCTTCAGAACTAGAGTGTTCCTTCTGAATCGGCTGGTATTAGACCTGCAGGCTGTTTGAGCTGTTTGAGTTGCTTGAGATGTTTATGCTATTTGAAAATTATCCTTTTACTCTAGGTAGAAATCTTTGAGAAATGGGATTCCTACTATCTAAAGTTTTGAGCATGCCCATTTACAGGGACTATGGCCAATTTTATATTTAAAAACTATAGTCCTTCCTCAGGCATATTTCTAACCAAATGGACCAACCTAAATAAAGGTGATTTAGAGTATCACTGGCCATTTGGGGGAATTTTTAAAATCCCCAAACTCATTTTTCTTAAAACTAAATTGGACAATGATCCAACATTTCCAGAAACTTAATGTAATACTTATCTTAATTGGTATTCTCAGGTTTCCAAATGTTATCAGGAGCCTAAAACTGCTTCTTTGCAAAATAAGATGTTTAAGATGAATTGAGGCAAAAAAAAAAAAAAAAAACAGAGATTCAGCTTCGTTCAGTCGCTCAGTCATGTCCAACTCTTTGTGACTCCATGAAGTGCAGCACGCCAGGCCTCCCTGTCCATCACCTACTCCCGGAGTCCACCCAAACCCATGTCCATCGAGTCGGTGATGCCATCCAATGATCTCATCCACTGTCGTCCCCTTCTCCTCCTGCCCTCAATCTTTCCCAGCATCAGGGTCTTTTCCAGTGAGTCAGCTCTTCGCATCAGGTGGCCAAAGTATTGGAATTTCAGCTTCAACATCAGTCCTTCCAGTGCTTCTAAAACCTCATGCTCCTTCCCTGCCTTCTTTGTCTCGGACCTGCCTCTGGTGCCATCTTCCTCCTTCCCTCTATATCACCTGGCGGTGGTGGTGGTTTAGTTGCACTAAGTTGTGTCCAACTCTTGCAATCCCATGAACTGTAGCCTGACAGGATCCTCTGTCCATGGGATTTCCCAGGCAAGAATACTAGAGGGGGTTGCCATTTCCTCCTCCAGGGTATCTTCCTGACTCAGAGATTGAACCTGAGTCTCCTGCATTGCAGCCAAATTCTTTACTGCTGAGCCTCCAGGGAAGATCTTACATCACCTACACCTTCTTTATATGCTAAATTCCTCCACACTAATTCTCTTGCCAAACTTCTCTTTTCCTTGAAACCATAGTCAAAGATTTTCCTAAAGTAACAAAAAATCCTCACAGAATTACTAAGGAATTTAATATCGTCATTCAGACTTATCTACCTGGTTTATCTGACCTATATCAGCTAGTTCATAAGTTTGTTGGTGAAGGCCAGACCCACTACTGGATGAAAACTGCTAATTGAGAATATCCTGAAAGGTCTCTAGAATTACAACTGAGCAGCCTGCTACTTTACTATCTGATCAGGCTCAGGCAATCACCGGTGACTCATCAGGCAATTCCTAGGGATTTACCTAAGTCTGTTGATTGGACAAAATTCAGGCTTGCGCACAAAAATCTGATGAAACTGGTCATAACTATTAAAATCAACTTCAGATTATTTTTAGAGAAAATTCTTTTCTTCTTTCAGATGTTGACTCTATTCTGGTAACTTTAAACTCTATATTTATGAATGGGCTAAACTGAGACTTTTTCTTCCAGTAAAAAGAATCAGGATGGAATGGGAAACCACATCCACTCCTGATTTAGTTAATCTGACAAGCCAGCTCTCTCTCACTCTAAATGAGTCACCTAAAAGGAAAAACATCAACATTCTTAATCTTCAGCTCCAGCAAATGAAGATCCCTAAGGCAAAACCTGTCTTTCCTGATGGCTCAGAGTAAAGAATCACCCTGCAATGCAGGAGACATGGATTTGATCCTGGGTCAGGAAGATCCTCTGGAGAACTGCTGAGCCTCCAGGGAAGATCTTACATCACCTACACCTTCTTTATATGCTAAATTCCTCCACACTAATTCTCTTGCCAAACTTCTCTTTTCCTTGAAACCATAGTCAAAGATTTTCCTAAAGTAACAAAAAATCCTCACAGAATTACTAAGGAATTTAATATCGTCATTCAGACTTATCTACCTGGTTTATCTGACCTATATCAGCTAGTTCATAAGTTTGTTGGTGAAGGCCAGACCCACTACTGGATGAAAACTGCTAATTGAGAATATCCTGAAAGGTCTCTAGAATTACAACTGAGCAGCCTGCTACTTTACTATCTGATCAGGCTCAGGCAATCACCGGTGACTCATCAGGCAATTCCTAGGGATTTACCTAAGTCTGTTGATTGGACAAAATTCAGGCTTGCGCACAAAAATCTGATGAAACTGGTCATAACTATTAAAATCAACTTCAGATTATTTTTAGAGAAAATTCTTTTCTTCTTTCAGATGTTGACTCTATTCTGGTAACTTTAAACTCTATATTTATGAATGGGCTAAACTGAGACTTTTTCTTCCAGTAAAAAGAATCAGGATGGAATGGGAAACCACATCCACTCCTGATTTAGTTAATCTGACAAGCCAGCTCTCTCTCACTCTAAATGAGTCACCTAAAAGGAAAAACATCAACATTCTTAATCTTCAGCTCCAGCAAATGAAGATCCCTAAGGCAAAACCTGTCTTTCCTGATGGCTCAGAGTAAAGAATCACCCTGCAATGCAGGAGACATGGATTTGATCCCTGGGTCAGGAAGATCCTCTGGAGAACTGCTGAGCCTCCAGGGAAGATCTTACATCACCTACACCTTCTTTATATGCTAAATTCCTCCACACTAATTCTCTTGCCAAACTTCTCTTTTCCTTGAAACCATAGTCAAAGATTTTCCTAAAGTAACAAAAAATCCTCACAGAATTACTAAGGAATTTAATATCATCATTCAGACTTATCTACCTGGTTATCTGACCTATATCAGCTAGTTCATAAGTTTGTTGGTGAAGGCCAGACCCACTACTGGATGAAAACTGCTAATTGAGAATATCCTGAAAGGTCTCTAGAATTACAACTGAGCAGCCTGTAGCAAACCACTCCAATATTCTTGCCTGGGAAGGCCCATGGACAGTGGAGCCTGGAGGGCTACTACAGCCCATGGGGTCGCAAAAGAGTTGGATACGACTTACAACAACAAACAAAACCCAAACTACCCTGATTTCTTCTATTATTGAAAAGAGCCAGGAAATTGAAAAAGAGATTGTTACAAATTTAGGTGCTGTAGGCACCTTCAGTTTTCCAACCTGCCTTTCTATGTTCCTTTCACTTCTCAATGATGGGGCTCCAAAGGACCACAGGGGCTCTTCCTGACCCTCCCTTTTGATCGGCTTGGAGAAATATTACTCCAGATTGGGGATGAATCTCTTCCAGTCCTAAATAACACTAAAGTCACACTCTCCATGTTCAAACACACTCCTGTAAAGCAGCTCTACTTTGGAATACTAAAAAGTTCAACAGTGGGGTTGAACCTCAAGAGGTTCCTGTCTCTGAATCTATTGCCTTTGTTTAGGCCCGTTGAAAGATACACATCATATGAGGCCAAGACTTCTTAGAGACGAATCATGCCAGAATTGCTCTCTCCCAAAAGGGTAAGACAATTCCAGAACTTCACAGCAATCATCAAAGTAAACTACCAGTGGGATTAAATTACCCTTTGACATATTTTATTCATTCTGTCTCTGATGATACTAGGGCTGATTCTGGAAACACGGATCTTTGGCCCTATTACATCAGTTACTACCTTCCTTACGGGTAAATCATCAACTGATGCTGGTAATTCCACATCACATCTCTTATCAAGATTCAGATGGGAACTTCCCTGCTGGTCCAGTGGTTAAGAATCTGCCCACCAATGCAGGGGATATGGGTTGGATCCATTCCTGGGCCGGAAAGATCCAACATGCTGTGGAGCAACTAAGCACATGTGCCTAAGTACTGAGCCAAGTGTTCTAGAGCCCAGGCTCTGCAGCAAGAGAAGCTCCAGCAATCCACAACTAGAGAAAGCCAGCGTGCAGCAACTAAGACCCAGCACAGCCAAAAATAAAAAATAAAAAGTTCAAATGCTGCTGCTGCTAAGTCACTTCAGTTGTGTCCGACTCAGTGCGACCCCATAGACGGCAGCCCACCAGGCTCCCCTGTCCCTGGCATTCTCCAAGCAAGAACACTGGAGTGGGTTGCCATTTCCTTCTCCAGTGCATGAAAGTGAAAAGTGAAAGTGAAGTCACTCAGTCATGTCCGACTAGTAGTGACCCCATGGACTGCAGCCTACCAGGCTCCTCCACCCATGGGATTTTCCAGGCAAGAGTACTGGAGTGAGGTGCCATTGCCTTCTCCAAATAGATCCCTCAAAATCTTTTCCCTGAATTAATCAATACCTTACAGTAAAGAAGGCATGAATCCCATAATAGAAGATTACAAGGCTCAAGGCCTCATTGTCCCTTGTACTAGTCTCTGTAACACTACCATTTTACTGATGAGAAAACCTAAAAGCCAAAGGTGAAAGTCTGTCAGGACCTCTGAGCAATAAATAAATTGTTATCCCTTGACACCCTGTTATTCTTAACGTTTATGCTCTACTGATATCCATTCCTGATGAAAGGGAATCCTTTACAGTAATTGATTATGTGGCACATTCTTTAGTATTCCAGTTGTTGAAGGTAGCCGATAACTTTTTGCTTTCACTTAGGAAGAAAAATAATTCACCTAGCCAGTAAAATAATGTCTGATGGTTTTGCTGAGAGTTTTTATTATTATCAGTCCTGAAGGACAACGGGGATGACACAAAGTTCCTCAGAGGTTCTACTTTGGTGCAATATGTAGAGATTTGCCTCCTTGCTTTCTTCAAGCCTTTTTACAAGAAGGGAACCACCACTTGCTAAGACTTTCAGCCTTAAAGGGACATGAGGTCTCCAAGGGAAAATTGCAGTTTGTTCAAACCTGGGCTCGATATTAGGGCATCTGATGTTATTAATAGAAGAAGGGCTTTACCTAGATCCAGATAGATTTCATGGTGTCTTAAATTTCCTTAAACCCAAAATTAAGCACCGACTCTGAAGTTTTCTTAAGCTAGTCATTTCAGTTAAGTTCAGTCGCTCGGTCGTGTCTCATTCTTTGCAATCCCATGGACTGCAGCATGCCAGGCCTCCCTGTCCATCACCAACTCCTGGAGTTAAACTAGTCAGTTACTGCCAAAAGTGGATTCCAAAATTTTTCTCTTATGGCCAAATTTCTATATGTTTTATTCAACAATAACAACCTTGACCCAATTTTATGGGAAGAACTGGATGATGACATAGCCTTTGAGGCCTTAAAGAAGAGTTTGATAAACTTACCTGACCCTTGGATATCCTAATGACCAGATTCTCTTTTTCTTTTTTTATATATAAAAAGGAAATGAATGCCTTGGATGTACTCGCTCATAAACATGGGGACCACCACTGACTCATGCATGCAATAGCCAGCAAATCACCCCCTGGCATAGGGATATCCCCCTTGGCTTAGAGCCATTATGACTACTGCCCTTCTGATTAAGGCCATTGAGAAAATTGCTATCCCCTTTAACTATTTTTGTATACCACAGAGTAGAAGCCCTCCTACACTCTCATCACACTCAACATTTCTGTGTCAGCCACCTCATGTCTTATGAAGTTCTTTTGTTAACTGCTCCTCACATAACTCTTCTATGTTGTAACAACCTTAACCCTGCTACTCTTCTCCCCTCTGTCTCTGATGAGGTCCCTCACAACTGCTTAATGCTGATGCACCACCTCCTGGCTCCTCCTGATGATCTACAGAAAACTCTTTTGGGTAACATTTACTTCTCACAGTTCACTGATGGTTCATATTTAAAAGGTAACAATGGGAAATTTTGTGCTGGGTTTGCTACTTCAACTCCTTTTGATAGTGTTGAGACAGCACCTTTACTTATGGCTACTTCAGCCCAACATGCTGAATTATACTCTCCTACAGTGGCTGTACTTTAGCCAAGGGCAAAACTGCTAATATTTATACTAATAGGAGACATGGTTTCAGAGTACCTCACAATTTTGGAATGTTGTGAAAGCAGTGTGGCTTCCTTACTTTCAGCATAAATGAAACTGAACCCTATGTTCAGGACATTGAAGAAGGAAATGGCAACCCACTCCAGTGTTCTTGCTTGGAAATTTCCACGGATGGAGGAGCCTGGTAGGCTGCAGTCCATGGGATCATTAAGAGTCGGACATGACTGAGCAACTTCACTTTCACTTTTCACTTTCATGCATTGGAGAAGGAAACGGCAACCCACTCCAGTGTTCTTGCCTGGAGAATCCCAGGGACGGGGGAGCCTGGTGGGCTGCCGCCTATAGGATCGCACAGAGTCGGACACGACTGAAGCGACTTAGCAGTAGCAGATGTTCAGGAATTACTGAATACAATATTTTTATCTGCTGTTTTAGTATTAAGATTCTGGGGCATTATAAATTTGACTCTCATGAAGCTAAGGGAAATCACCTTGCTGACCTTTCCACAAAGAAATGCTACCTCTGAAGGAACAAATAGACAAACTTTAATAACTTGTATACATAAGAAAGACTCAGGAAGACTTTGCCAAAATGGTTGAAGCCTTCACCTTAAATGCCATTTTAGCTAAAGACAAGAGAGGATGCTGGTTTGGGACTTCAAAGGAAATGACTTCAAAGATGGGCCAGGCAGAATGGAGATGCAGATGTAGAAAATGGACTTGTGGACACAGTGGGGGATAGAGAGAGTGGGATGAGGAGAGAAAGTAGCATCCGCATATTTACACTATCAGGCACAAGATGGATAGCTGGTGAGAAGTTGCTGTATAGCCCGTAGAGCCCAGTGTGGCGCTTGTGATGACCTAGAGGGATGGGATGGGGCGTGGCTTGGGAGACTTGGGAGGGAGGGAAGGAGGAAGAGGATGTATGTAAAATCATGGCTGATTTGTATTGTTGTATGGCAGAAAACAGCACAACATTGTAAAAACTAAAAAACAAAAATTAAAAAATTAAATTAAACTTTAAAAAGACGTACCAGGCAGAGACATGGGACACAGAGCTGACTTTAATTTATATGAATTGCTAAACTCTCCCTACCACATTGAGCCCATATGCTTCATAGCTATCCCTGGGGACAGTTCACTTCCTGTTATGGGCCTTTTTATCTAATTCCTTAGGTAGCTTTAGGGGGAGGTAAAAGAAAGACTTATTGAGTCTTCTGTTTCTTAAAAATAAACAGCCTAAAATAATCCTCATTCCAAAGACACATTTTGGGGTGACAAATTTTACTTCCCTAATATATAAATGAAAAAGTATTTTATAAAATGTTCTGTTTTATAGATTATTAGTTTATTACATAGAAAATATTTAGAGATATATATTGATTGATTAAGTATATTAAGGGATGTATTTTCCAATTTCTGCAAGTTTATGGAACTAATTAATTTTAAAAAGTAGGTTTATTCTCTTATTGAAGACCCATTATAGAAACTTAACATAATAGTTCAATGTTTGTGATAAAAATTATTTTATTCAATTTAAAATATACCTCTAATTTACTTTTTTAAAAAACAGGAAGTCAATTATATTTGTGAAAACAAGACAGTGATAATAATCTCTTTCGACTGAATAACTCAATCCATTCTCAGAATGGTTATATGAACCAGAAATTCTTTAGGGTCATTGTGGGAAACAGATAAAGTCAAATCTTCCTGGATAATTTTGAAAAACACTAAGAAATACATATGATTAGTCTTTCTTTTCCTATAAGACCCAAAATGCTAAGAAACAAAAGGACAATCCCTAGTCTATCATGTAAGTGAGTGTGTGTGTGTACAATCCTGGAAATATTAAATCATTCTTGAAATGGAAGTTTTTAAAAATAGGTTCCAAAAACACATATATTTCTGGTTAACTCATCTTTTATCAAATCTACATAATAATTTAAGGAAAATTTCATGATATCTTCTTATATAAAAGAATATTGGAAATATGTCATATTCATATACATGAAAGCATTTAAAATATAAAACAAAGTGACAAGGAACTCTTTTACTTTATTTGCTATTAAGTGAATTTTGATATAATACAGAACCATTAGTTTAAATTCCTGAAGGAATTTGTTACAAATGTTTTGATCTATAAAAATAGGCTGATGGCATGAACCCCGAAAACAACATTATGGAAGGATTACTGTGCATTAGATAGAAAGGACTCTTGAAGAACAAAGGAGATATGAGTATGTCCGTGTTTATGTGTGTGTGAGACAAAGAGAGGTTGATTAAGAGAATAAGAATACATTCTAGGTAGTTTATTGCTTATAATTCTATATCAAAATATAGATATAGATCAAATATATTCAGGTCAAAATTTGATATCTAAATATAATAATGACACTTGGTGCAAAACCCAGGGTTTGTATTTAATTCCTCTTGAAATAATATTGAATGAGTCCAGTTACAGTCAAATAAATCTCTACATTCACACAAAAACTGACTTTCTGATAATGATCATTCAATATATAACATGTAAAAAAAATAGTAGTAATAAATTATCTCTTCTATAATTCCAGTTTTAGTTGCATCATTTAAATCACTCAGGAAGATTGGTCAAATAGTTTTGTGTTTGTATAATACTGTTCAGTTCAGTTCAGTTGCTCAGTCGTGCCCTACTCTTTGCAACCCCATTATCTCCTTATAAATAGAACCACCTCTATATACAATTAAAATAAATCTTATAGCATCTTAAAAAAAATTAAAATCAATTCTCCAAAATTGCACCAAGTCATAGCATAAAAAATGGAACAAATCAATGGGCCAAATAACTAAATAGACATTTCTCCAAAGAAGACATACAGATGGCTAGCAAACACATGAAAAGATGCTCAACATCACTCATTATCAGAGAAATGCAAATCAAAACCACAATGGGGTACCATTTCACACCAGTCAGAATGGCTGCGATCTAAAAGTCAAGCAATAAATGCTGGAGAGGGTGTGGAGAAAAGGGAACCCTCATACACTGTTGGTGGGAATGCAAACTATCACTCATTATCAGAGAAATGCAAATCAAAACCACAATGGGGTACCATTTCACACCAGTCAGAATGGCTGCGATCTAAAAGTCAAGCAATAAATGCTGGAGAGGGTGTGGAGAAAAGGGAACCCTCATACACTGTTGGTGGGAATGCAAACTAATACAGCCACTATGGAGAACAGTGTGGAGAGTCCTTAAAAAACTGGAAATAGAACTGCCTTATGACCCATCAATCCCACTGCTGGGCATACACATCGAGGAAACCAGAATTGAAAGAAACATGTATACCCCAATGTTCATCGCAGCACTGTTTATAATAGCCAGGACATGGAAGCAACCCAGATGTCCATCAGCAGATGAATGGATAAGAAAGCTGTGGTACATATACACAATGGAGTATTACTCAGCCATTAAAAGAAACATTTGAATCAGTTCTAATGAGGTGGATGAAACTGGAGCCTATTATACAGAGTGAAGTAAGCCAGAAAGAAAAACATCAATACAGTATATAAACACATATATATGGAATTTAGAAAAATGGTAATGATAACCTTGTATGCGAGACAGCAACAGAGACACAGATGCATAGAACAGTCTTTTGGATTCTGTGGGAGAGGGAGAGGGTGGGATGATTTGGGAGAATGGCACTGAAACATATATAATATCATATAAGAAACGAATCGCCAGTCCAGGTGTGATGCATGATACAGGATGCTTGGGGCTGGTGCACTGGGATGACCCAGAGGGATGGTACGGGGAGGAAGGAGGGAGGGGGGTTCATGATGGGGAACACGTGTATACCTGTGGAGGATTCATGTTGATGTATGGCAAAACCAATACAATATTGTAATTAACCTCCAATTAAAACAAATAAATTTATATTAAACATTTTTTTAAAAAATGGAACAAATCACTGAGTAAAAGACTGTGTCCAAGGCACCTTAAACATAAAGATATTTAAAACTGTGTGACTAATACCTCAAACTCTCTGGCTAAAAATCCAATCAGAAATCCCAGATGCTAACTCTCCTGATCTTAGTTGCTAAGTCTGGTCAATTCTTCCCTTACACTCTGTCTCTGTATTCTACTCATGTCACTGACTTATCCTAGATACTCTTTTCTTTTTAGATTCATACAATCTTTCTGACTAGTTGCTCAGCCTTGGCGCAAACAAGTTTTCCTTTCTGTCTGTCATCAAACTTACTTTTGAAAAATACTCTGTTTTGAGGGGAGACTGTAATATCAAAATAAAACCCTTATGTTAAGATATAATTGGTTAGTTTCTATTTATTTTTTGAGTCAAGATTGTTTAAAATATGATGACTTAAAAATTCCTCAAATTGGATAATTTGGGGTTTGAGTAAGGGAAAAGAACAAACATAGTATATTTAATTATACATCATCTTTAGCTAGCTTCCTTGTTTTTGTGTTATCTTGAGAGTACTGTTCAAATTCTTCTTGGAAAATAACAAAGGATAAAGTCAAAATAATTTCTTTTTTGTATATATCCTCCAGAAAAAAAACTGCTCTGAAATGAGGCTGATATCTTAATATCATATTACTCAGTGGTATTTCCCTGGTGGCTCAGAGGTTAAAGCGTCTGCCTCCAATGAGGGAGACCGGGGTTCGATCCCTGGGTTGGGAAGATCCCCTGGAGAAGGAAATGGCAACCCACTCCAGTATTCTTGCTTGGAGAATCTCATGGACTGAGGAGCCTGGTGGGCTGCAGTCCATGGGGTCACAAAGAGTTGGACATGACTGAGTGACTTTACTTACTTACTTACTTACAGTGGTATTTCTAAACTTGTATATTTTGGTACATTGGCTTATTTGTTTCTTGTGAGATAATCTGTTTTTTAATGTCCCATGTTTGGGAAAAGGAAACTGTGTTACTGACCAAGGCTCTTGTTCCTGGTAGCAAAACATGAAGGAATACAATGGGAAAGCAGGTGAATGCTAAAAGACGTATGGAAAGAAAACACCTGTAGATATTTTATTTTTTGCCCCCAAATTCCCAATATTTTCAACATGCCCAAGGTCAATAGATGAGACTGATCCTTCTATATTATAATCTAATTTTAACATTTTGTGACTCCTTCGGCCAAACAGGACTAAAATATTTATTTTAATCAATTTCTTTTGAAAATAGATAGTAATGGAGAGAAAAAGACCACGATTTGCTTAGCCCTGAATTATGTATATTATTCCCATTATAAGAATGGCTCAAGGGACTTCCCTGGAGGTTGAGTGGCTAAGACTCCTTGCTCCCAATTTAGGGGGTCCAGGTTCAATCTCTTATCGGGGAACTAGATCCCACATGTCACAACTTAAAGATCTTATGTGTCACAACAAAAGATCTTGCATGCCTCAACTGAGACCTGGCCAGCCAAATAAACAAATTATATATATATATATATATATATATATATATATATATATTTTTTTTTTTTTTTTTTTTATGTATNTTGCCTGTGCTCTGCTGAAGGCCTCTCTGCAGTGGACTCAGCTTGTCAGAGGAACAGCTTGTCTCGGAATCCGTCCTCCCTTGGTCAGAGCTTCTTACCGCCGTGTCCCCGCCCTCAGCACCGAGGGTGCTTGCCCCGCATGTCATGGGTGCACGTGGAGCTTTGAGACCTCAGAGAAGATTTGTCATCTTAACAGGCATAATACGGGAGAGAGGATTTTAGGCACGTGGGTATGTGTTGTCTGTTCATGTTTGTTTCAGGGAGGGTATAAAGTTTCTCAGGCCTGGGTTTAGACTTCTAGACTGTCAGGTTGGAAAGACCTCAGATAGACGGGCTGGGTTAATCGCCTCATTGGACAGGTGGGGAAGCTGCCTGCAGCAAAGGTGCGAGGAGGATGTTGGTGCCAGGCAGAAGGTGTAGAGGCGGGCAGACTGGCTGTGTCTGGGCTTGTTTATGCAGATGAGTTGCTAAAATAGTGGGCCTGAGCCGGGTGCCCCAGGAAGAGTAACACCAGCAGGCATCTTCTAAGGCTCGATTCTAAAAGCTTTATGTGGATTTCTTCACTCCTACCTTGTCAACTGCCTGATGAGACGGGATCTGCTGTCGGCCCCCTCCTGCTAGGTGGAAAGGCACAGAGAAGTCAGACTAATCCAGGATGACACAGCTGTTTTTCCTTGGACCAAGATGACTGATGGAAACCTTTCCACCTCTGCAAGGCGTAGCCTTGATGGGCGTTCTGGATGGTCGACCAGGAAACCACATTCAGAACCTGCAACACTTGACCCTCAAGGCACCCAGGTCCCTCTTGTTGCCTGAGTATGGGCCCAAGCTGAGGCTCAGTGCTTTAGAAGATCGGCACAGCCTTAAATCGGTGGACTCGGGCATTCCTACCCTCGAGATCGGCAACCCGGAGCCTGTCCCCTGCAGCGTGGTCCACGTGAGGAGGAAGCTGTCCGAGTCGGAGATCGTCCCTGAGCGAGCCTGCCAGAGTGCCTGCCCGCTGCCTTCCTGCGCGCCCCCGGCCGCCGCCAGCGCCGCCAGCGCCGAGCGGGAGCAGAGCGTGCGCAAGTCCTCCACGTTCCCCAGGACAGGCTACGACTCCGTGAAGCTCTGCAGCCCCGCCCCCCAGGCCCTGCAGCGCAGCGACAATGCCTCTGTGTGCAGCGTGTCCAGCCTCAGCACGGAGCTGTCCACCACGCTGTCCGTCAGCAACGAGGACATCTTGGACCTCGTGGTCACGAGCAGCTCCAGTGCCATCGTGACCCTGGAGACTGACGACGACCCGCAGTTCACCGACGTCACCTTGAGCTCCACCAGGGAGAGCCGTGACCTCCATCGGGACTGTGCCGGAGGAACGGAGGAGGGGAGGAAGCTAAGGCTCCTGGGCCCGTTCAGTCACTTCTTTACCAGGAATTTGCTTGCTAGAAAACAGAATGCAAGACTTGCAAACAAAATGACTTGGGATGGAAGTTATTTGGAAAAGTACCGCTCGGAGAGAATGCTCAGAAAGATTCAAAGTTACAAAAGGTATACAAGATACAAAGACACAGAACTATGGGGTACAGCATCCATTTATGAGCCTTGCCTAAATGACCATTATTAAGGCTTTGAAATTGGAAAGCTTTAACTTGCATGCTAAGTACCTGCTATTTAACTCTGTCTTCAGAATGTGGGTGACTTCAACTTTTTTCTTACAGCTTCTATGCTTGCACGGGAATGTTGAGACGGCTGGGCTTTAGAACTTGATTAAATTCAATCAGTTTTTTCCCAATAAGAGTTACAAATGTGATCAAATTTTTATTAATTGTGTTTGATATTAAAGAATTCTCTCTTCCTGAAAAAAAAAAAGAAAATAGTGATGCACAATTTAAAAATGCTATTGTTTGAATTTTTGCTTTCTTACAGTGCAGCTTATATTAAGTATATTCCTATTCAAATTATGAACTGGGGGATTCTTGCAAAATTCATTTTTGTACTAAAGCATTCATTGGAAATAACATCAAACATGTATTAAATTAGAAAATAATTAAGTTGTCAACCATGAGTTTTGGCATGTTTTCAACTTTGCTTTAGCTATTTTGAAGTTACATTTGTAGTTGTTAATTTTTAAATATGGCTATAGTCAGCAAAAGCAACTGGCTTAATCAATTGTGACCATAGATCAAAACATGCATACCCAAACCTTTTATATGTATAGCTGAATGAGGAAAAGGTATATTTTTATTCACCGGAAACAGAGTTCCTTTTAGGAAAGGAACTTTCTTTGCCTAGGAAAATAAATACAGATAAATGATTTTGATAAACTGAGATTGGAAGGAAAGATACCAAGGAAATAGGACTGAAGGAGTTTTGTTGTTTTAATGCTAGAGCAAAATTATTCTGTGTAAAAAATATATATGCCAGCATTTTGAGTCTTGATAGTACCAATGAGAGGAGCAGGAGAGAGATGAAATTGAGCAACATGGAANCTGGGGAAAACATCATCTTCAACCCCAGATTCAGTGCCATGGCCTCCATTCTCCACCCCAGCCTAAGATTGTTAATGTTCACACTTCTTGGTCTCTGAGTCAAGAAAAGCTTATCCAACATTTCCTGAATTAGGCTATTGTGTACTCTTGCCTGGAAAATTCCATGGACGGAGGAGCCTGGTGAGCTGCAGTCCATGGGGTCAAGAAGAGTTGGACACAACTGAGCGACTTCACTTTCACTTTTCACTTTCACGCATTGGAAAAGGAAATAGCAACCCACTCCAGTGTTCTTGCCTGGAGAATCCTAGGGATGGGGGAGCCTAGTGGGCTGCCGCCTATGGGGTCGGACAGAGTCAGACACCACCGACGTGACTTAGAACAGCAGCAGCAGTGCTTATGTATTTCAATCTGGAAAAGAAACCTGCTACCAAAACTGACAAAATTTCTGTGTTTTCTGGATAATCTTTCTCACTAGGAAGCGATAAAAGAGAAATCTCCTTTCTAAAAGGTCCATAGACAAGAAATCACACTGTTTAATTGTCTTGATTATGCAGGAATGTGGCTAGTGATTTAAATGCATAGTTTACAATGAGGGACCCACAACAGTTGCCATATAAAGAAAAGGTTTCAGGAACTACCCATTCCAGTGTTCTTGCCTGGAGAATCCCAGGGATGGGGGAGCCTGGTGGGCTGCCGTCTATGGGGTTGCACAGAGTCGGACACGACTGAAGCGACTTAGCAGCAGCAGGAATTAGTACACAGTTTAGAACTATACTATATTGCTTCAGGAACAGTAAGGGCTATACAAATTTTTATAAATATCTAACTGTCTAACATATATTTTGGTCTCTCTTATGTAATATGTGTGTGTATATGTACTTCATAATTATAATTTATATTTACAATTTGCTCATCTTCTTAAATTTTTTCTGAACTGAATGTTTCACTACATCCATCCCCAATGGCCGTGCTATACCTGTTTGCTGAACAGGAATTAATATATTACACTTCTGTTACCACATGGAGACCAACAACTAAACTTTCCAAACGAAACTGTTTGTCTTTCTTTGATGGCAACATAAGAGTGAAAATTTAGGAGCAAACCCTCTCAGCAGACAACCTCTGGGGAAAATGCTTTTAGACGTAAAGTGGGTGGCAGCAGTTTTAAAGGAATTAAAATAGGACTGTCCTGGGCAAAGCCTATGTGAAAAAAGAAAAATACTATTTTAGAATAGTTACCAAAACTGTTAACACATATTAGTTGCACATATTTACTTTGACTTGTGGGATGAAATAGCAAAAAACAAAACAAAACCCAATTCAAAACAAGTGATATTTGAGTCACTTTGACCATTCTAAAAAAAGCAGCAGTAATCAACAGCACAGAACTACGATCTGAGGGGAAGGAGGCAGGCTGTGTTCCTCAATCCCACACTAGCTGAGCCCTGAGGACGCAAATAATAAAAAAAAGGAGGACAGGAAACAAAGTCTGGGCAATGAAGAAATCTGATAATACAACTTAATTTCACATGAATAAGGCCAGATTGTTCTATTTTATTTCTATCATCATAGACTGAGAAGATACACATCATTCTATGGTATGACTAGCAAAATCTGGTCTTTACTAAGTGCTGCTTTTACTATATTGCTCCTTATTAAAAGGTAATCTGACTGATTTAATGATTTATATTATTTTTGAATATGTTCAGTATTACAAAAACTTTTCAAAAACCAGAATTAAAAATTACTGTGTATTTCTTCACCCAAATTTCCTACAACCCAACGCCTCCCTTCCTCACTCTTTTCTCTCTGCTTCCTTCCTTCTCTTCTTCCATCTTTCCTTCTCTCCCTCTCAGTCACTTTCCCATCAAATCTGGAATCACAAATGGAATTTAGTTTTCCACTTAATCTCCTTAATTCCAAACAGTTTGTTGGTCTGTCCTAGCTTTTCTCATTTTTGCATATTTAACTTAAGTGCAGAGTACATCATAAGAAACACTGGGCTGGAGGAAGCACAGGCTGGAATCAAGACTGCCGGGAGAAATATCAATAACCTCATATATGCAGATGACACCACCCTTATGCCAGAAAGTGAAGAAGAACTAAAGAGCCTTTTGATGAAACTGAAAGAGGAGAGTGAAAAAGTTGGCTTAAAGCTCCACATTCAAAAAACTAAGATCATGATATCCTGTCCCAGCACTTCATGGCAAAGAGATGGGGAAACAGTGGAAACAGTGGCTGACTTTATTTTGGGGGGCTCCAAAATCACTGCAGATGGTGACTGCAGCCATGAAATTAAAAGACGCTTACTCCTTGGAAGGAAAGTTATGACCAACCTAGATAGCATGTTAAAAAGCTGAGACATTACTTTGCCAACAAAGGTCCATCTCATCAAGGCTATGGTTTTTCCAGTAGTCATATATGATGTGAGAGTTGGACTATAAAGAAAGCTGAGCACCAAAGAATTGATGCTTTTGAACTGTGGTGTTGCAGAAGACTCTTGAGAGTCCCTTGGACTGCAATGAGATCCAACCAGTCCATCGTAAAGGAGATCAGTCCTGAGTGTTCATTGGAAGGACTGATGTTGAAGTTGAAACTTCAATAATTTGGCCACCTGATGCAAAGAGCTGACTCATTGGAAAAGACCCTGATGCTGGGAAAGATTGAAGGCAGGAGGAGAAGGAGATGACAGAGGATGAGATGGTTGGATGGCATGACCGACTCCATGGAGATGAGTTTGAGTAAGCTCTGGGAGTTGGTGATGGACAGGGAGGCTTGGCGTGCTGTGGTCCATGGGGTTGCAAAGAGTTAGACACAACTGAGAGACTGAACTGAACTGAACTGAACTGAACTTGATTTTCTTGACTTCATTATTTTTTGAGAAATATAAGTCAGTTATGGTGTAAAATGTCCCTCAACTAAGGTTTATATGCTGTGTTTACTCATGATTATACTTCCTCGGGTTATGAATTTTGGGCAGAAAAATCATAGATATAATGTTTTTTTAATCTCAGTGCAGCATAATGAGGGGCACTGGTTGATTTGAAACAAATATTAAATTTATCACATTTTATTATTAGATGGAATTGGCTGCTATAAGAAAAAGCTTTTCTTTCTTCCCGATTTGGATTCATTCATTCCTTCATTCTTAGCAGTATAGTCTCATGGCTTCTTATATCCTGGAGATTATAATCTTTTACTGCTAAGTTGCTTCAGTCGTGTCTGACTCTGTGCAACCCCATAAAAGGCAGCCCACTAGGCTCCCCTGTCCCTGGGATTCTCCAGGCAAGAATACTGGAGTGGGTTGCCATTTCCTTCTCCAATACATGAAAGTAAAAAGTGAAAGTGAAGTCGCTTAGTCCTGTCTGACTCTTCACGACCCCATGGACTGCAGCCTACCAGGCTCCTCCGTCCATGGGATTTTCCAGGCAAGAGCACTGGAGTGGGTGCCATTGCCTTCTCTGAATATTTTAATACTATTATTTATTTTGATGCTTAGATGGTCCCACATTTGGCCAATGGAAGCCTCTCTATATT
Organism: Aepyceros melampus; assembly: GCA_006408695.1. Classification (NCBI taxonomy): domain Eukaryota; kingdom Metazoa; phylum Chordata; class Mammalia; order Artiodactyla; family Bovidae; genus Aepyceros; species Aepyceros melampus. The sequence continues at coordinate 101,379 of SJXQ01001045.1, forward strand.
GCTGCCAATGTCATTTTGACATGTTCCCGTAATCGTTGAGCACATTCTTATTTCTCTTTGGTGCAATAAATTGTCATTTTTTGGTAAGAAATCTCTAACTAATAGTTGAGTTCTTTGACTTCCCTTTAGTTAAAATTTTTTGAATAGTCTTTTCATATATAAAGCAATGAAAAAATTTTAGTAATTACAAAACTAAGTAAATTTACAAAGAAATTTGGTAAAGTGTGTTAATTAAGTTTACATAAAATGGTTACCGAGATTACAAAAAGCTTTAGCACTTTCAAAAGATAGAAACTGAAGCATCCTGAATTTTGGAATATAGGAATCTCTCACTGTGTAAAAAAGTGGAAAACAATAAGGTGAAACTGTTAATCTGGAACAACACTAAATAATCTCACTAATATCACATATAGAAGTATCAACATCCCATTATACACACACAAACACACATGCACACATCAAACAAAACAGGTAGCAAAAATAAATCTATAACTCTCCTTGTGTGTGCTCAGTCGCCCAGTCTTGTCCGACTCTTTGTGACTTCATGGACTGTAGCCCACCAGGCACCTCTGACTATGGGGATTCTCTAGGCAAGAATACTGGAGTGAGTTGCCATATCCTCCTCCAGAGGATCTTCCCAACCCTGGAATCAAACCCAGGTCTACCGCATTGCAGGGAGATTCTTGACATCTGAGCTATCAGGGAAACCCAAGAATACTGGAGTGGGTAGCCTATCCCTTCACCAGGGGAACTTCCAGAGCCAGGAATCAAACTGGGGTCTCCTGTGCTGCAGGTGGATTCTTTCCCAGCTGAGTCACCAGGGAAGCCCATAATTCTCCTTAGCTAAAAATAATTTTAATGACAAAGTTTGAGGATTATGGAAATCGCATGGTAGTTTGGAGAAGAGAAAGGCTACCCACTCCAGTCTTGACTGTATAGTTCCTGGGGTCGCCAAGAGTCAGACATGACTGAGCGACTATCACTTTCACCAAATTTTCAATTTCAACTTTGAATTACCTAGATGATGAGAACAGAACAAAATAAAGCCAATGGGCAGGGCAGAGAAACAACTCCTTTTTTTGAACACTTCAAATGCACTTTGAAAACTGTAAAAGATAGGAAACATGTAGACAAGATGGTTTAGCAACCAATCTCTGGGTTACCTCTATCTGAGCTCTTGCCAAAGTATATTATCACTGGTGTATCGGCCTATCTTGGAGAAGGCAATGGCAACCCACTCCAGTACTCTTGCCTGGAAAATTCCATGAACGGAGGAGCCTGGTGGGCTGCAGTCCACGGGGTCGCTAGAATCGGACACGACTGAACGACTTCCCTTTCACTTTTCACTTTCATGCATTGGAGAAGGAAATGGCAACCCACTCCAGTGTTCTTGCCTGGAGAATCCCAGGGACAGGGGAGCCTGGTGGGCTGCCATCTATGGGGTCACACAGAGTCGAACACGACTGAAGTGACTTAGCAGCAGCAGCATCGGCCTATCTCCCTGATAAAACTGAGGCCATCTTTGTTTTCCTAACACTTAATTACCATTGAATAAACATTCCATGAAATAATTAATCCACAAATAATGAATGAACTTTGTAGTAGAACTTTTACCACTCTGCTCTCTCACCTGATGGAGTATGTAGCTAATGTGTACAGTACCTCTCAGTTGATTGTCAAAATATCGTAGGAATAAGATAATATTAATTTTGTTGTTGTTCAGTCACTAAGTTATGTTCAAGTCTTTTGTGACGCCCCCCAGGACTACAGTCCACCATGCTCCTCTGTCCATGGGATTTTCTAGGCAAGAACATTGGAGTGGGTTGCCATTTCCTTCTCCAGAGCATCTTCCCAACTCAGCAATCGAACCTGCACCTCTATACTATGTTTAATACATTTAGAACCGCCTTTGTCACTTTTGAATAAAAATTTTCTTTTAAGAAAAGGCCTATGGGTGAGATGGGTTGGGAAGAGCAGCACTGACATATATCCACTACCATGTGTAAAACATATAGCTAGTGGGAAGCTGATGTATAGCACAGGGAGCTCAGCCTGGTGCTCTGTGGTGACCTACAGGGGTGGGACAGGAGCAGGGACGTGGGAGGGAGGCTCAAGAGGGAGAAGATATACGTATACATGCAGCTGGTTCATGTTGTACAGTAGAAACCAATACAACATTGTACAGTTGTAATCCTCTAATTAAAAACAAAATTTTTAAAAAAGAAAAATCCTAAGAACTATAATAATCTTGAATATTCCCTTTAAATTTCCAAATTCACCAAAATATTACAGTCATTGTAGTTAGTGGGATCCTGGCTCTGATTCCATCACTCTCATTCACTGATTCATCTCTGCAGAGGACCACTGTTTTTTGACTTGTTTAAATGGTCAATTTCTACTCAATCTCCAAACCTCAGCTCAAACACTGTTGTTGGAAGAACTTCAAACACAGTTAGCCCATCTTCCTTTAAATGCCCAGTTTACTCTGAACATTCCTTTGTGGGTATGTCCCAACACTGGACTGTAATCATTTGTTTGATCCTATCCCCAGACGGGGCTCAGTACCATACATTCAGCAGATATGCAAGAAATGTTTGTGAACTTAAAGATGCCTGTTTCTAAGTACTTCTAGTTCCAGAAAAAAAACAGTCAAAAATATATACGGCAAGAGAGAATCAATGATTTAGTATAAGTATATAGTTGGAGTATCCTGGTTTACAAATACCAGAAAAATCTAGCACCATTCTTGATGCTATGTAAACAGTCACTGAGGAGAAACTAAACATCCATGAGATAAACCTTGTGAAGGTAATATGTTAACTTTCGTCTAACACAGTTAGCCATGGTTATAGACATTATAGTTAGATTCAAAGGCAGAAACCAAGCATGGGTTTCCAACCATTCTACAGCAAATGGTTTAGAAATATGTTGAAAGAGGAACGTCTCAGGTTAAAAGTAGTGAAAGCTACAATACAAGAAAACCACACTAAATTACTTCCCGATACTCAAACCTCTGATTAAGCTTTAGTGATAATCCAAATTTCCCACTTTCCCAAATTTTAAATTATATATATTTTTAAACCTAACTTTTCTTAGTGTCAATTAGTGGTTCTTCAAAGAAGCTTGTGAACTCTAGATTAGGGTCATATGGCATGCTTTTTAGAGCGGCTGTTAAGTGTACATAAAGGCACTAGAACAGGGACCCAGAATATCCTGAGGCAAATCACTAATTCCAGAGTCCAAAGTAGCATCACCAGCAACTAGTCTTGGGTGATCTTATTTATTGATGCCAAAAGGACATGTGATAAGTCTTGATTAGATGTTAACAATAAAAACTGGAATAATTCTTTGCTTTTGGATTCTACTGAGGCCTAAGTGACATGGTGATATTGGTTCTTGCAATCCATCAGAAATATTGCCTGAAGCCTCAAATCTATTGCTGCGTTAGCCAGTGAAGGCTCATCGTGGAAGAAATTCTATAACTTGGCCTTCAGTTAAAGAAATTCTTCAAAAGTTTCCCTAGCCCAGCAATTCCTATAGTAGCTAATATGGATCTTCAGCTCAGAGGGTCATGGGATGCTGTTCAATAGCAAAGGAAATATTGAAACAAGTAGAAGGTCAATTTAGAAGAAGCAGTGATCTGAATCTCCCCCAGGGTGCCCTCGCATTAAGCTTAGATTTGTAATTGAAAATAAATCTTTCATGTCTGGGTGAGAAGTCCGAGGTCCTTTCCTGGGTGCAGTTTTCATGAAGCATTATATTTTCCAACTTGAAGTCACTGTCCTTTCCAGCTGATTTTGACCTGCCATGCCACAGTAGGCTGTAGGCTGCCAAGTGATTAGCTATTCAGGAAAAAAGTGAAACTAATCTCTGTATTAATATACATGAAGTGAAATGAGAAAGGATCAGAGACTTGGAGGCACAGAGACTGATGTAACAAGCTGTACAGCTAGGCAGACTCTCTCAGACCTGGTAGGAGAACCAAATCCCAGAGAGAAGGGTGACATTTGGCAGAGGTGCTGGAAGAGACAGTTGCTGCGGGTTGAAGTGACAACTTGATTTTCTTGCACTTTAATGTAAAGAGTTAGTCCTTTTTCAGAATAAAAAGAGCATTCTGTTATTATGCCACTTAGCGAAAGGCATGCAAGTGGAGAACTCATTTTTTTTTTTCTTTTGCTTTGAGGATGGGAAGGGATTTATATTGAAGAGATGTATGACTTAAAAAAAGTTGCTAAGCTAGTAAGTTACAAAGCATTTCTGCATCAATTTGGAGTTTTCTGAGAAACATATATATATCGTCTATCTTCCAGTAGAAATACCTTCTTTCTCTTAGAAAATCGGATAATCGTGGAGATGAATTAATATCACAAATATGAATCTTTTCATGAAAATTAGTTCACTGAATCAGCATTCATTGGGTACCTACTTTTTGCCAGGCACTCTGCAAGATCCCCTGGAGAAGGAAATGGCAACCCTCTCCAGTATTCTTGCCTGGAGAATCTCATGGACAGAAGAGCCTGGTGGGCTACAGTCCATAGTGTCACAAAGAATTGGACATGACTGAAGCAACTTAGCACGTATGCATTGCTAATTATGCAATGTACAAAGTCTAGTCAGACATGTCTCCTGTTATTCAGAAAGTTAATTTTATCCAAATGTTTCCTGAATGTATTTCTTGGTCTTCCTGCAGTCTCACCATGGAGAGAGTATATGAAAAAGATTCTTAGGAATCTACCTACTGAATCAGAATGTCTGGGCAAGGGGTCCAGAATGCCTGTGGGTGGAATATGCACTTTCAGCAAGTTCCCAGATGAGTTCCATGTGCACTAAAACTTGAGAATTCTGATGTCTTAAAGGTAAAGAGTATAAGAATTTCCTACCCAAAATATTAGGGCTGGAAGTAACTTTAGTAACTAATGTCATCACGTAATTGTATGGATAAGAAGCTAGTATCAGAGACTGAACATAAATTGTCTGATGTCACACAGCTGTTTAGGAGTCCAGTTTTCCTATCTGCTGGCCCTATGCTTGCAAAAGTAGCTACATTGTCTGTGTCCACTCTTCTTTTCGCTCTGCTGCTGCTGCTGCTGAGTCGCTTCAGTCATGTCCTACTCTGTGCAACCCCAGAGATGGCAGCCCACCAGGCTCCCCCATTCCTGGGATTCTGCAGGCAAGAACAGAGGAGTGGGTTGCCATTTCCTTCTCCAATGCATGAAAGTGAAAAGTGAAAAGGAAGTTACTTACTAACCAACTATTCCCATGTAATAGTGTTTTTGGTTATAAGATTATGATGGCAAAAATTAACTATATGAAATTATTTACCCTGTTGACCTCTTTTCCAACCTACTTTATATTTGCCCTTGACTATTCTAGAAAAACAGGGGTATTTACTCATAGAAAAATCAATTCTCCCACAACAAAAAATGAATATATGAAGTCTATTCTATGTAGCTTTATTAACTTTTCTTGCAGTGAAAAATGCTTATTATTATCTATAAATTATCCTTATATTTCCAAAGGAAAGGGAAAACTGAATTTTAAATGCAGGGAAATCAAATCTTTAATCTTACTTTTAAACTTTTAGCTATCTTGGAAAGAAAATTCTCTTGTCAACTAATTTTTTATTATTCTTTTTGGTAGGAAATTCTTTTCAGAGTTGAAATACTTACATAGTGCAAGCTAGTTTCTTTTTGTTCTGTGCTCAGAGAAGATAGAAAACATCTGGCAGCTTCTTATGGCATGATATTCAAGAAAAATCTTTATACTCTCAGGCAAAACAATCCAGCTTTTTTCCCTGCCTCCATTGTATGAATCTATTTCCCATCTCTTATATAAATGGATAAATACATAATATAGATGAATATTTGTTGATCAGAGCCAAGTTATAGTAGTTCAATTTGCAATTTATTTGAATAAAGTTAATTAGAGCAAAAGCAATGTTATTCTACAGAAAATAACGTCCTCTTTAGGCTTTTCACCTATTATCCATGCCAAGAGAAAAATCATTATGCACATGCTAAGAATTTTTTTGATCTTCTCTAGAGGAAAGGCCGCTCGCCTATTGCCTTTGACCAGCTCTACCTCTGTGAGGTAACGTTCCTCACTAACAGAGCCACCTGAGTGAGGAAATTGTTGCAGCACAAAGGAGTCAGCCTGTAGAGGGAGCCTGTTTCTAATTCACACGGAGGTGCATTCTGTGTTTTGCAGATTTCAGGGTAGCTGACCCAAGGGCTACCCAACACACTTCCTCCAATCGTTTAGGATTATATTTATGCATAAACAGGCTTAGACTCTTTCCCCATCTCACCATTCTTACAAAGAAAATAAATAATAAACTATACCCTGCAATTAAATGCACATTATTTGTAAAGCTTTCATTAGTTCTTAATCATTTCTGTAAATATCTTAGAATTATAAAAATAGCAGTTTTTGTATTTTATACTTGATTGCCTTTTGTTTCTTAACATTGAAATTAGAATATTGCTAGCACCAAAGAGGAAAAATTCCACCAAAGCGCACATGAGGGGCTGACTCAACAAAAGCAGTCAGCCCCAGTTATAGGTACAAGTTTGGCAATGGAGCAAACCTTGATTTTCTACTAAGCTGAGCTGGTATGGTCATACTGTCCCCAGTAGTAAAACAAAAAAATCTCTTTCCTTATTAAAAACAGCATGTCAGGTTCTGCCCAGAGAAACTTCACTCAGAGGAACAAGTAGGGCTCAGAGGGCAAGAAGGGGTGATCAGTATTTGATTATATAGATCCTAGGTCATAGCTGCTCCTTTCCTGAGCTGGGCCACAGCTCCTCTTAAATCATTTGCGATCAGAAGTAAAGAATGCTAATTTCTCAAACTCAGCTTTCAGACCCAGCACCTAGTCTGCTCTACTAGTATGACCTCCTTCTCCTATTTTTTTCAGCCTCTGTTTCAGCCAGGTCATGCTTCCATTCTTTTTTTCCCCCAGACTCTTTCTCCAGGCTTTCAGTTATGTCAGTGTCCTTCTACTTGTGTTTTCTTTACCATCTGAAATTTTCTTTGTATTAGATTCTCACTCCTCAAGGTGCCTTTTTTCTTTTACAACTCTTTACCCTGCACACAAATAAACATCTTAGTTTACACCAAATAAAATTAAAATATTTTAATATATATTATAATAAATTACATACATATGATCATTCCAGAATATGGACTAATTACATGGATTTTAGTAATACCTATTCTATATGCTTCCCAGGTAGATCAGTGATTAAGAATCCACCTGCAATGCAGGAGACCCTGGTTCAATCCCTGGGTCAGGAATATCTCCTGGAGAAGGAAATGGCAACCCACTCCAGTATTCTTGCCTGGAAAATCCCATGGACAGAGGAGCCTTAATGGGCTACAGTCCATAGGGTTGCAAAAGAGTCGAACACAACTGAGCAACTAAAACAATGACACCATTCTATTATATGAGATTAGTTGCTCAGGCGTTTCTGAATCTTTGTGACCCTATGGACTGTATAGCCTGCCAGGCTTCTCTGTCCATGGGGGGATCCTCCAGGCAAGAATACTGGAATGGGTTGCCATGCCCTCCTTCAGGAGATCTTCCCAACTCAAGAATCGAACCCAAGTCTCCCTCATTGCAGGCAGATTCTTTACCATCTGAACCACCAGGGAAGCCCATTCCATTATAAAGCAATCAATAATAATTCTTGTCTTATGTACCACAACTAGAATTTAGTGAGAACATTATACTACACTAGGCTCTTGTTTAGGTACTTTCAGTTCACTTCAGTCGCTCAGTCCTGTCCGATTCTTTGCGACCCCATGAATCGCAGCACGCCAGGCCTCCCTGTCCATCACCAACTCCCGGAGTTCACTCAGACTCACATCCATCGAGTCCATGATGCCATTCAGCCATCTCATCCTTGGTCGTCCCCTTCTCCTCCTGCCCCCAATCCTTCCCAGCATCAGAGTCTTTTCCAGTGAGTCAGCTCTTCACATGAGCTGGCCAAAGTACTGGAGCTTCAGCTTTAGCATCATTCCTTCCAAAGAAATCCCAGGACTGATCTCCTTCAGAATGGACTGGTTGGATCTCATTGCAGTCCAGGGACTCTCAAGAGTCTTCTCCAACACCACAGTTCAAAAGCATCAATTCTTTGGTGCTCAGCCTTCTTCACAGTCCAACTCTCACATCCATACATGACCACAGGAAAAACCATAGCCTTGACTAGTCAGCAAAGTAATGTCTCTGCTTTTGAATATACTATTTGGGTTGGTCATAACTTTTCTTCCAAGGAGTAAGCGTCTTTTAATTTCATGGCTGTAGTCACCATCTGCAGTGATTTTGGAGCCCCCCAAAATAAAGTCTGATACTGTTTACATATCACATTTCACTTAACTAGATAATGACTCTGACTAGTAGATAAGAGTGTGAGGTCACCTAGTGAGTTAATGAAAAAGTAAGACTTGAAGGTTTTGTCTTGAAAAAAAAAAATGCACTTAGTATTTTGATAAAGAAGTTTGCCTGTATGTATGGCCTTTCTTTAAACCAAATATTCATTTTCTGTAGCAACCTAAAGAGTGACTTTTCCTGGGCTTCTAAGCATTCCTCTTTTCAACACCTAACTTTTTTCTCCTTAACAAATCATCCAACCAACATAACCCCCATTTCTTCCTTGATAATATAATCTCCTTTCTACAGGTCACACATTGGAACCAATGCATGATCCATTTGTGACAACGAAACACAGCAGTCTCCTTCTTATAATACAAAGGCACAATCAAAGAAGAGAAAAATAACTAAGCAAAAAAGGAAAGTGAGGGAAACTCCTCTGGTTTTAAACATAACTCAATAGAAAATTTGTCTTTCATCAAAAGTATTTTCAGGATAATGACTTGTGGTTTCTTCAGATTTCATATAAGTAGAACAGGACTCCTTTTTCATAAAGTAGGTACGTGGATAAAGTACTCATTCATTACTACATTAATTTTAAAGGGAATGTGAACTAGCCTCACTTGATATCAGCACTCATCTCAAAGAAAACTGCTGTCACTCAGAGATCTGGGGTCAGAACTGTCTAGTCTTATTTCAAGGAAGGGCTATGTTCCCTTGTCAGGAGCAACTTAATAGACTGGCATTGGATCTTTGCCCTGAGTGCATCATTCTTCATATCCCCTATACAGGACCATATGGTTCTGGCGGGAGGGGGCTCCCTTAATTATATTCAGAACATACAGTTCAGCTCAAGGGAAAATGTATTGGAGCAAGTGACAGGCACAGCATCAGGCATTGAGTGTAGAGAGGCATGGGAATATGGAACACATATAATTAGAACAATCACAGTATAATATAAATGAAGGAAGAAATGTTCATCTCAACTTACTGCTGTTCTTAAATGAAGTAGTACATAATATTAAAGGTGAGAGTAGAGTATGGTATTACCTACAACAGGCATATTTCTAACACCTAGAAAAAAGGACTTTAGATGTGCAACATCTTATTCAGAGTCTAAGGCTGTAGCATTGAGAGACAAATGTACGGGCACTAATATAATTGTTATATTCCCTTGAGGGCTCCTTACGACTTTCATCTGAAGCTTTCCATTGTATTGGAGGGCCATCACAAATCTTCTGGGCATGGAAAAATCACAGAGTAAAGGGCAGAGAAACAAGGGTGGGGAATTTGACAGTATTAAAGTAATATAAGGAGCTCTAATATTGAGGCTGTATATGGGATTATGGTGTCCATTTTTGGCTTTAACTTCCTATACTGAGATATAACCTTTTTATTAGAATTCTTTATTTTGCAATATTTATCTCCCAGTACACTTCCTAACAAACTGTTAGTACTCAATAAGTGCTAAATTGGTGACTATACATATTTATTGTGGATAATCTTTTTTTTAAGTTTCATTTATTTTTGATTGTGTTACGTCTCCACTACTGTGTGCAGGCTTTCTCTAGTTGTCATGAGTGGGGGCTGCTCTCTAGTTGCTGGGCACAGGCTTCTCATTGCACTGGCTTCTTTTGTTGCTGAACACAGTTTCTTGGGCACACAGGCTTCAGTAGTTGTGGCATGTGGGCTCAGTAGTTGCAGCTCCCAGGCTCCAGAGCACAGACTCAATAATTGTGGCACATGGGCTTAGTTGCCCAAGGCATGCAGAATCTTCCCGGATCAGGGATGGAACCTGTGTCTCCTGCATTGGCAAATGGATTGTTTATCACGGAGCCACCAGGGAAGCCCCTTATTGTGGATAATATTTATAAAAAATTTTGTACAAGACTCCTTTCCATATTAGACAAAAACATTTGAATGAGATGGAGGGGAGTGAAAAAAATTCATCTTTGTATCCTCTGCCAGCTTCTAGTACACAATAGGTCATAAATTTATAGGATGACACAATGTATAAATGAAGTTTGGGTCTTGGCTCCGCCATTCTCTCTTCACCTCCCCTCACTTGCTAATGACCTGGCTAAGTCCCACTTGCAAATCTGAAGATAGAGCTGGAAGCCTGGCCTCTACCAGATCCGAAGTAGAACTGACCGTTCGGTGAGCCACCTCACTCACTAATGCAGCCAGTGTGAATGACTGAGGCACTCCTGGTCTGCTAATTTCTTGTGTACAGACACAGGCTAAAAACATGTCCCGTGGATGATTAATTTTCAAGAATATGTAAATTTACATACACCACACATTTGTAAACTTTATGGCATGTTTACAGACACTCTCAGGACTCATTCAGAGGAGGTCAGACACTGGAACAAAGCAGAGCAGAAGCCACTGCTGTTGAGCCTGAAATTCTAGCCTGTAACAGCTGGGAGGTTTCTGGCTGAGACGGCTGTACCGCCATAGCTGTGATGGACTCTTGGCATTAGCTCGCTATCTCGTTTCCTAGCTGAGCTGCTTGATTGGTGAATGATGAATGCAAGTTGGTCTGGCTGACAGCTGTCTACTACCCAGGAACTATGGAAAACTGTGAGTAAAGTTCAAAGATTGGAAAGACCTCTCAGCTGCATTGATAAAATCATTTAGATGAGAAGTCTGAATAAGAGGTAAAGTTGTGAGAGAGACCTGTCACAAGGTCCTTTGTATAAGCTTTAAGAAATAGACTTTTAAGAGAGAAATGGAGGGGACCTTTTCTCTCAAAGACATTGAACATGCCAGATAAAGTGAAGAACTCATGTTAAAAAGAAACTCAGTGAGTGGTGAGTCTGTTGAGGTCAAGGTTATTTTTACAATTTCTAGGAATTGTATATTCATAGGGCTTACTGTATACTAGGCTCTTAATAAATGTCCATGGACTTGAACTGAAAATGGACACAGTACTGTCAAGACTAGAGAATCACCTGTAATGCTGGTCTCTAAACTGGCCTAAATACATGGATGACTCATAAATTTTAGTGGCATTATGAAGAAGCATATACAATCTTCCTTAATGCATGACTGATTCCCAGCAATGTAGAGAATACTTAAGATGTATCAATTTTCAGACTTGGAAATGCTCCAATTAAATAGGCTCTTGAACTACTGGTTCTTGAGGATTATTCTATTCTAAATGCCTACCTGGCCCATGACACAACACTGTTAAGGATCAATGGGCATTTAAGTTGAATTAGTTCAATTTACTCATCACCTTCTTAAGGTAGACTAACCATGCTCTCTTTGGTTCCTACTGATCCATTCATCACTGTGGCCATCTGATGATTATCAAAAACCATTTTTCTCTATTGCAAGGAAGTTATGCACCCATTCATTCATGAGTGTAATTCCTCTAGAATCCAGGAAAATATTTCATTACAAATGAAACTAGGGTCATCCCAGGGAGATTTTTACTGAAGCATAGCCTCACAAACTCCCACAAAATTTTGTCTGTGTGTGGAAAGCTGGTTTTACAATTATAACTAGTTGGATTTAGAGAGAAAATCACATATAGAACAACCAATACGATTGAAAGAGCAGTGATTTTATTTTCATTAAATTTGACTTAGGCCAAATAGATAAGTAAGTGTGTGGTGGGAATCTTGCTATTTTCTTATTTCTTTTAGATTTTTTAGGTTTCTTCTCATCTCAGCAAGCCCAAACCAGGGTTAGCACTATTCTCATTCTAAAATACCTGTTTTGGGACTAGCTAAATAATCTCATGAATGACTATTTAATGTCTAGGAGTCACCTGACGTGTATCCCTAGAGCTTTTCACATAACAGGTATTCAATAAATATATATACTGAATTGAATTAAGAATGAGCACAGTTTTGTTAAGGTGAGAACTACCTTTGATATTAATCTCCAAGTAATGCCAGTTAGGTTCCATTACCATATTAGGTAACATTTTCATGTCATAGGGGATTTTGGAGACAACATTCAGAGTTGGTTATGTGTTAAAAATGTGAAAAGAAATTGAGCAGATTATTTGAATCAAAACATAAACTGATCACTTTTTTCATATAGAGAGCTTTTGAAACCTACTTTTAGAAAACAACTAGAGGTATAATACTTGATGTAAATAATATTTACTAGTAATATCAAGAATTGGGAAACAAGGTCATCATTTATAGCCTTTGCAGGGTTAATTGAATCTCTTATCTATTCAGTTATCTGTGTTTAGAGATCAGATTTATTTTCCTCATGTTTTTTAATTCCAGGGAAAAGATATTCAACCAAGAATATTTTCCTAAATAATACTGGCTAGGGGAAAATAGAAGAGTACAGTTTTAAATCAGTTGCCTATTATTATTTGTCAGTTATTGGCAATATGTTCTTCCAACAGTTTTCAGAATTGATAGAATGGAATGCCTAATATTGAGTTAACTCTTGTTGCCCTTTCCCACAATCTCAACAAAAAATTTAAGTCATGTTTCATGTATTAAACAACAGCAGCTATGTAGGAGAATTAGTTAAAAATAAAGGTGGTTGTCTTTTGAATTAAAAATCACCGAGACTCTAAATGCCACTTTGAAAAAAAAAAAAAAAAGAGTGCTATGAATCTACACTTCCCAAATGGAATCTAGGGAGATTAAGCTGCTGCTGGCTGTACATCTGTTACACAAAACAGCTGCATCAGAGGGTATGGATTAAAATAGAAATAGATTGTGTAGATGCTCTTTTGGCTCCAGAACATCCTTATAAAACACCTAGTCACACACATCCTCCATCTAATTTTCTAGCAACAATTTAAATAAATACAAGATGTCAGACGATAGTCCCAGTTCAGGGAAAAAGGACTTCAATTCCACCCAAGTTAATTGGGGCTAGAATCATTCCTGCGACATCTATGGCAATTTCACATTGGTGCACTTCAATTAAGGAATAATAAGAGTGCAAAGTAATTTATACTCATAGATTAGATGTCGTCTGTGAAAAATTACCGATTAACTCAAAGGCGGCCTCTGGAGTGCTCACCAAGCATTTTAATGGGGGTCTTTCTGTCACCTCTTGTCCTAGTATCTGGTCAGAAACTAGCAACACTCTAAATCTGCCTTTTAGAAGATTCAATATACCTGTTTTGCACATCTATGACTTCTCCTCTTAAAAATTCTCTAAACCATAACTGTTTTGCAGTAATAATCAATTTTAATCACCTCTTATTGTTTTATTTTCTTCATACTTTTTTTCTTTTATTTCAACTCTTCCAGTAGTACTCAGCATTACAAGGCATTTTCTTCAATAAGGTAACAGTAAAAAGACATTTTGAGGGGGATAATATTGTTATTCAAATGTTCTGTATTATTTTTTTCACCTAAATGAGTACACATAACTACTTTCAACAATGACAAAATGTGATGTTTCTTGTAAAGAGGGACTCGATTCTTAATTACTGTTTTCTCTAAACTAAAATTTTATGTCTTAGTCAATGATGATTATCATGTACAAAATTTGTGCATAATATTTGACCTTTTTAAACTCTCCACAAATTAAGCAGGAGGATTATCACTTGATTATTTGTTCTCAAATCAGTGCTATCTTCTTGAAATGTCTAAAGACACAGCTAAAAAACATTAAAAGAAGACAAAAAACTAAAAAAAGGCTTAACTGAAACCATTACTCTCTTTCCCTTTTTCAGTTATTATATGAAACCAACAACAACAACAACAACAAAGCAAAGCATAAAGAAAACCTGCACTTATTTTATTAAGAAAGAAAATGGTCTACTTTCAGGTGTTAGTAATTTATTCTAAAAGATGAAAAACCACAATTAAACACAAATGAAGCAAGTTGACTTCCCCCTTTCTCTGTGATGTGGAAGTGTCAGAGAGCTTGGCCTAACATGAAAGACAATCTGGGTACTAAGGTGAGTTGTCCCACTTATTAGGGGCATGAATTTCAATGAACTGAACATATTAACTTTTGTGCAACATTGTTTTCTGAAGGCCAAACAAGGGAACAATGAAACTACCTTGCCAGGCTTGACTAATTGCATTAACAAGGGTTGACCCTGTGAGCTAAGGGTAGTTGTCCTTTTCATAGGTCACTTTTCATATAGGATCCCAGAAGAACTTTTAAATGTTTATTTCTATCTATAACAAGTATTTTGTGGTTCTCTTTCTAAGAATAAGGAATTGGCTACACTGTAATTAATGAGAGCCTGCAACATTACCAACCTCATATGACTTTCAGAGAACATAGTGTGTGTGTGCATGTGTGTGGGGCTCTGTTGTGTCCAACTCTTTGTGACCCCATGGTCTGTAGCCTGCCAAGTTTCTCTGTCCCTGGGATTTTCCAGGCAAAAATACTGGAGTGGGTTGCCATTTCCTCTTCCAGGGGATCTTCCCAACCCAGAGTTCGAATCTGGGTCTCCTGAGTCTCCTGCATTTGGCAAGTGGGTTCTTTACTGCTAGCTCCAGCCACCTGGGGAGTCAGAGGACATATTTGTTGTTCTTCACTTGCTAAGTCATGTATGACTCTCTGTGACCCCATGCACTGTAGCACCAGGCTTCCCTATCCTTCCCTATCTTCCCAGAGTTTGCTCAAATTCACGTCCATTCAGTCGGTGATGCTATCCAACATCTGATCACCACCCCCTTCTCCTTTTGCCTTCAGTCTTTCCCAGCATCAGGATCCTTTCCAGTGAGTTGGCTTTTCACATCAGGTGGCCAAAGTACTGGAGCTTCAGCTTCATCAACAGTTCTTCTAACGAATATTCAGCATTGATTTCCTTTAGGATTGACTCGTTTGATCTCCTTGCTGTCCAAGGGACTCTCAATAGTCTTCTCTAGCACCACAGTTCAAAGGCATCAATTCTTTGGTGCTCAGCCATCTTTAGGTCCAACTCTCACATCCATACATGACTACTGAAAAAAAGTATAGCTTTGACAAGATGGCCCTTTATCAGCAAAGTGATGTCACTGCTTTTTAATACGCTATCTAGTTTTGTCTTGGCTTTCTTTCCAAGGAGCAAGTATCTTTTAATTTCATGGCTGTAGTTAACATCTGTAGTGATTTTGAAACCCAAGAAAATAAAATCTGTCACCATTTGCACTTTTTCCCTGTCCATTTGCCATGAAGTGATGGGACCAGATGCCATGATCTTAGTTTTTTGAATGCTGAGTTTTTAGTCAGCTTTTTCACTCTTTTTCCTCTTCATAAAGAGGTACTTTGGTTCCTCTTCCATATCTTAGGATGGTATCTGCATATCTGAACTTGTTGATATTTCTTCTGGCAATCTTGATTCCACCTTGTGATTCATCCAGCCCAGCATTTTGTATGATGTACTCGGCATAGAAATTAGATAAGCTAGGTGACAATATACAGCCTTGACTATTTCTTTCTCAGTTTTGAATTAGTCCATTGTTCCATGTCCATTTCTAATTGTTGCTTCTTGACCTGCACACAGGTTTCTCAGGAGACAGGTAAGGTGGTCTGATATTTCCATCTCTTTAGGAATTTTCCACAGTTTGTTGTGATACACTGTCAGAGGCTTTCATGTAGTCAATGAAGCAGGAGTAGATGTTTTTCTGAAATTCTCTTTCTTTCTCTACGATCCAACGAACGTCGGCAATTTGATCTCTGGTTCCTCTGCCAGAGATCCTTTTCTAAATCCAGCTTATACATCTGGAAGTTCCCCTTCATGAATCACAGCCTTGTCATGGCAAAGGGGCTTTCATAACTCAATGAAGCTATAAGCCATGTTGGGCAGGGCCAACCAAAGACAGGTCATAGTGGAGAGTTCTGACAAAATGTGGTCCACTGGAGGCAAGAATGGCAAAACACTCCAGTATTCTTGCCACAAGAACCCCACAAAGAGTATGAAAAGAGAATGTATTAGAAAAGTTTAAAAAGTGGTTGGATATAAAAAGTGATACAGAGGGGGACTTGAAGATTTCATGAAAGAAAAGGCCCAGGCGAAGTGTGTGTGTGCTGAGGTGTATTAGTCATGTCCGACTCTTTGTGACTCTATGGTCTGTAGCCCACCAGGCTCCTCTGACCATGGGATTCTCCAGGCAAGAATACTGGAGTGGGATGCCATGTCCTCCTCCAGGGGATCATCCCAACCCAGGGATCAAACCTGTGTTTCTTATGTCTTCTGCTTTGGCAGGTGGGTTCTTTATCACAAGTGCCACCTGGGGAAGCCCAAGTGTAGGGAACTAGCTAATTTAATGTTAGGTAATAATTTCTAAACTTAAGTCATGAAAATGTAATTTTTCTTTGGTTTGGAAATCTTGTTTTGTGGAAGCAGCTTTTTTATATTGCTGACTATGTTCATTTAAACCTGTCATTGCCAAAGTAACTATACCTCCAGCCTGCCCACTCAAAAGCCTAAAAAGCCAGTAAAGTCATTAGATCCAAGAAGATAGACATGTTTAAAAGGAGGAATTTAAGTATGATCTTCCTCTTCCTTGAAGCAAAGGGTTATTGAAGCAGGACACAAAGGACATACTTGTTTTAGAAATTAGGAGTGTCTATAAGTGAATATTTAAATACCCCCATGGCTTGGGCCTGTTTAAACATTCTATTCAGCTTTGCAAGATATGTGATTAAAAATGGTAGATGATTAAACAAACCCAACATACCCTCTCTCAGCTTTCCCTCAAATAATGAAAAAATGTGGAGAAGCAAAATGCTTTAATGCTTTAAATGACAATAAAAATCAAGTCTGGAAGTTAGACTATGACAAACCACTTGGAGAACTTGGAACTGCTCATAAAATTGATCAAACTGGATTTTATTCATTTCATACTTACAGATCATTTACAATATGCTAGCAGTGTAAGCAACTTACAAATGCTGATTTATTGAATCTTGATTAACTTTATTACTAACCTCAGCTCAAAAATCACACAGTTGATAAGTAGTACAGTCTGGATTTAACTTAGATGCTCTGACTCCAAAGTCCATGTTCAACCCCAACATACTCTGCTGTAAAAACTAGACTAAACATGACTTCATGGAGCTGAGCTGCTGTGCTAGGCGCACAGTCAAATTGGCAAGGATGTGTGTGTAGGTGGGCTTACTGGTTTAGATCTCCCCAAAGACTGTAAGATCCTTCAGGACAAGAGCCATGCTGTGTTTGTTCTCTTATGTACATTAAATACCAGGAAGATGTTCTTTTTTTTTTTTTTTATTGGCAGATAAATCTATCCCTGAATGTTGGTTAGAAAACTTTTTCCTAGGTCTCCTGGATGAGAAGTCCAAGGTCAACACCTGGTTAGGCATTCATCTCTCTATTGCATGAGAGTCTAAGGCCATACCATCCTGAACACTCCTGATCTCATCTCTACTGCATGAGAACTACATTTAAAATTTGTCTTCTTTTTTTAATGGAAAAAAGCAATACACTAAAGAAAACTTGAAACCTGAATAAGAAGAATATAAAAACATAAAATGGGGAAAAAATTCTTACTAAAAAGAGAAACTATGACTTACATTATAAAATGAGAATTTTCCAAAGAAAGGAGGGTTATGATTAAATTTTCTAGTAATTAAAATGATTATAATAGGATTTTATTCTTTTTTTTTTTTTTAGGAGAAAAGTAAAGGAGAAAAGAAGATGCAGTGTTCAAAGCATTGTGTGACTCTCAAGACTCATTTTTGTCATTTTTAGCAACTGTTAGTCCAGGCTAGCCCCTGTTATTCTAAGTAGATACCAGATAAGTCATGCAAGGCCATCTCTTGGTTGTAAAGTAGAAGATTTCGCACAAAGAAAACATTTTGGAAATTGGTGAAGTGTGAAAAGAGAAGAAAAACAGCTGAGGAAAAAGGGAGAACCTAGTGTCTCCCTCAGTTTGCAGAATTGCCCTGACAAGACATTTTCTACCTAGATTCCTGAGTTGGGACCAAATAAAGTTGGGGAGGAACCATAAACCCTCTTACATATTGCGTGTACTTGAATCTTACTTTGTTTCAAGATGATGCAGGTGTGGTATTAATTCGGAGCCCTTGAATGTCTGAGAATAGGAATTTTGTTGTGTATATTATCCTTGTGCTATGATGTTTTTGTCTAAAACTTGTGTTGTCTTCTGGAAAGAAGTTGGATACAGGGCTAGGGACAGTGTGATTTTTTTGTTTCTTTCTAGGTATTCTATCAGAGAAGGCAATGGCACCCCACTCCAGTACTCTTGCCTGGAAAATCCCATGGACAGAGGAACCTGGTGGGCTGCAGTCCATGGGTCGCTAAGAGTCGGACACGACTGAGTGACTTCACTTTCACTTTTCACTTTCCTGCATTGGAGAAGGAAATGACAGCCCACTCCAGTGGTCTTGCCTGGAGAATCCCAGGGACGGGAGAGCCTCATGGGCTGCCGTCTATGGAGTCACACAGAGTCGGACACGACTGAAGCAACTTAGCAGCAATAGCAGCAGGTATTCTATTTTGTGTTGGTTTTATTGTTTGCTTTATATACTTTGTTTGAGGGAGACACGAGATGAGAGTATGAATTTTTTCATACTCTTTGTAATTAAAAAAAAAGTTTTAGGACTTGTCTGAATGTGGGTATCTATTTTTAGTCTTTGCTTATAATAAGAGAAGGCTCTTTTATTTGGGATATTCAGTTTTTCAGCTCAAGAAAACTGTTCCATAATACATTTCATTATGCTTCTGTTCCAATTTTTATATTTTTCTTAGAAATCTCTACTATTCTAAAGTTAGTTTTCTGTATTTTTAATATCATACCTGTTATTTTCCCCCTCCTTGCTGCAACTCTATTCTCCTTTCCCCCTATATTATAAGTGGGCTTTTAAAGTATAACCTCTGTATCAGTGGGGCTTCCCAGGTTGTTCCCAGTGGTAAAGAATCCACCTGCCAATGCAAAAAATGCAGGGGACGTGGGTTCAGTCCCTGGATCGGGAAGATCCCCTGGAGCAGGGGATGGCAACCCACTCCAGTACTCTTGCCTGGAGAATCACATGGACAGGGAGCCTGGAGGACTAGAGCACAGTGTCACAGAGAATCAGAAACAACTGAGCGCCCGTGCGTGGCATGGCTATGTCTGTGCCAATGAACCAGTTTTCTACTGTATTGATTCTACTCTTCACTAACATCAATCACTGTGGATTTAAAATCTGTCAGTAGTATTTAACTCTCTTGATATCCTCCCTTATCTCACCATCCATTTTTAAATATCAGCCTGATGTTTTATATTTCAGTCTATTCTCTCCAAGTTGATTTATACCTCTGTTTCAGAGGTAACACATTATGCATTCTAGGAAGTATGTCAAATTTCTATAATTATATTCTGGCTTCTGTATCATTTTCAGAGGTCTGCTTTTTTATTTTCATCATGGTGATAACTTTCTTTTGGTTGGTAGTATTTTTAAATGGGAAAATATTTTTAGTTTTGATGTTTTCTCCTTTATTTTTTCTTGAGCATGATATCCAGGCCCAGAATTTGTCAAATTACAAGTTATGACTTGTTCTTAGTCCTACTCAGTTAACTTTTCAACTGGCAAAATTCTCTTCTTAGATCTAAGACTAAATAACTGTTTGATGGACACCGTCTTTGACATAGTTTTCAGCAGTTACAATTTTATGGACTGCCTCTGTCCCCAACATGCTAAAACACATAGAGATATAATAACTATCATATTAGCTAGGATTCTTTTAATTTATAAAAGGGAAAATATTTAAAGGAATCAAGAGAAAAAAGCAACAATAAAGGGAATTTATTGGGTCATATAATAAAATATTAATAGCTAAAAAGTAACTGACATCATGCATGGGTGCAGCCAAAGGTTTAACCTCTACTGTCATGACCCTCTCTTGCAAAAGTTCTAGATACAAGGGGCTAAGAGAAGATTAGCACAGTACAAACATACTAGATGCAAAGATGTAAGTTCTCAGATTTGGGCAGCACTTCACTCTGCTTTTTAGCCATAAGTATGCAATGGGAATGTAATCAGTTCCCAGGTAGGTTATCGATGATCAGAGCCAAAGCATTCATTCACCCTAGTGAGTAGTAAGCATACAGTCAGTGTAGATGACATCCCATTTGAAAATAAAAAGTTAAAGAGATATTGAGAAAGAGATAGAGAATAATATCAGCATGACTAAGAAAAAGTGCTTATCTCCATAAATTATTTACTAAGGGGATTGGAAAACAAATATGGACAGTATTCTTTTACACTCTCTGTAGGGTACAAAAATGTGTATAGTATGTGAAGCTGGATTAGATAGTTATAAAGATAAAATAAGTGTGTACTGAAAATGCAATCTTGAAGGAGGAAGAAAAACTTAAACTCCCCTATAAGAGAGAATAAAGGACAAAGAAAAAGAAAGAAAAGAAATTAGAGTTTGAGACAATGGCTATGTAACCTTAGAGATGTAGATACACATTTTAGAGGAAAATATCATCAAGGTTATTAAGGAAGGCAATCATCAAGTACAAATTAACAAGGCAAAATTTCAAGTACAAGGATGGTATTTCCCTGAGTTTAAAAATGAATATTATAATGGCCTAGAATAAAAAGATACAAATAAATAAATACCTACTAGAATAAAATGTTGGAATCACCAGGATAATTAATACATCCTTTCATCAACAGTATAGATAAAAAAGTTGCCCACAAAGGAGTAAAAGCCTGGCAAGCAACTGACTACTTTGAGACATGAACTAGAAAACAGAAAATGTGCTACTGAGTTTTCAGGGCAGTATATCAACCTATGACTTAAATTTTTTTTTCCTAAATAAATATTTACTCACACATGAGAGCAATAGAATGATAATGTCAGATATGCTTGGCTCAGAAATTATGTCCATTCTGCAGATACTATTTAAAGATGCATTCCAACTGACTGAATGACAAATTAAAACTCAGAATTTAAAAACTGGAAAAATGTATCATTAAAGGACATCAGTCATGTCCAACTCTTTATGACCGCATGGACTTAGCCCACCAGACTCTGTCCATGAGATTCTCCAGGCAAGAATACTGGAGTGTGTTGCCATGCCCTCCTCCAGGGATCTTCCTGACTCAGGGATCAAACCCAGGTCTCTTGTATTGCAGGCAAATTCTTAACCATTTGAGCCACTAGGGAAGCCCAGTTAAATGACTGGATATGATGTAAAATTGTTAAAGACAGTTAATACTCTTAGTAACCGTAGTTTTGGATAGACGAACAAAACATAAAACATTTCTGGAATAGAAGCTGTTTAAGCTATAAATAAAAATAATGTAAAATTTTAGATTTAAACAAGTAAATTACATTAATAAGGCCTTAAATTGTGTGTGTGCTCAGTTGCTCAGTCATGGTTGACTCTTTTGTGATCTCATGGAGTGTAGTTCGCTGGGTTCCTCCGTCCATGGGATTTTCCAGGCAAGAATACTGGAGTGGATTTCCATTTCCTCCTTCAGAGCTTTAAATTGGGAGGAAAGCAAGTAAAAGTGAAGATATAGTATTTAAAATTATTCACATTAAATTAGGAAAGCAAAAAAGACTTTAATTTTGGAGTTTACCCGTGAATTAACTATAACTAACTCCTTGAAAGCAACTCACTAGGATTCAAGTTCCATGTTTTCTTGACTTTTAATTATTGATGTATCTCAGCTGCCTAGAACACTTCCTAGCATACAGTAAGTATACAATAAATATTAGTTGAATGAATAAATTAATGAACTCACTCTTTAAAGCATTTTGTGTATGTGCATTTACTTCTATAGATTTAGAAACAATTGTCCTCATTGGAAAATTACAAATAAACTCACAGAACTCATACAACAAAAACTAAGAACATAAAGATAACTGTTTAGGAATTTTAACCAAGATAAAGAATAAAAAAAAAAAAAACACACCCTAAAACTAAGCTACATAAGGCCAAGCAGAGTGGCAATGATAATACATCTAAGTAGGATAAACTTACTTTTAAAAAATGAATTTCTGTTTGATTAAGAAACAAAATCCAAATACATGCTGATTATAAGCAACATGTAAAAAATGTAAAGGTCATTGGATATAAAAGCATTACAAGGTAAAGAAACTAAAACAAGTCTTGAGGGCAGTAGTAAATTTAGATAAAGGAAAAGTAAAAAAATATTAAATAACATATATTTACATTTTTTCTAAAGAAAAAAATCCACAGTTGGACCAGAGTTATAACTTACAATGAAAATAGTTGTCATGAATATTTACATGACAAAGGGAGTAACATTAAAACATATAAAAATAAGCCTCCTAGAAAAATAACAATTTTAAAAATTAATGCACTGGTAGAAGATCAATTATTTTAAAAGACATTTATGTAACTGGATATTTGAGAGACTAAGCAGGAAATATATATAGACACAAAAAATTTGAGTTATATGATTTGAATTGTGGATTACAGGTTGAATTAATGAGCACCCTGCAGAGAACACAAGTTCTTTTCACATACCTGTATCACAGTTGGGTTTCCCACATGATGCTAATGGTAAAGAATCTGCCTGCCAATGCAGGAGATGCAAGAGACACGGATTCTATCTGGATTGGGAGGATCCCTTGAAGTAGGAAATGGCAACCCTCCCTACTGTTCTTGTCTGGAAAATTCCATGGGCAGAGGAGCCTGGTGGGCTATGGTCCATGAGTCCGCAAAGTGTTGAACATGACTAACTACTACTCTTAGTTCTGCTCTGTAAGAAAACACTATTCCATTTGGAATAAAGCCTTTATAATTTTACATATTCTATCTTACTATCATTCAAAGGATAAGCTAACAAATCCAAACTTTCAAAATTCAAGTTCAGTTCAGTTCAGTCACTCAGTCGTGTCCAACTCTTTGCGACCCCATGAATCGCAGCACGCCAGGCCTCCCTGTCCATCACCAACTCCCGGAGTTCACTCAGACTCACATCCATTGAGTCCATGATGCCATCCAGCCATCTCATCCTTGGTCGTCCCCTTCTCCTCCTGCCCTCAATCCCTCCCAGCATCAGGGTTTTTTCCAATGAGTCAGCTCTTTGCATAAGGTGGCCAAAGTACTGGAGCTTCAGTTTTAGTATCATTCCTTCCAAAGAAATCCCAGGGTTGATCTCCCTCAGAATGGACTGGTTGGATCTCCTTGCAGTCCAAGGGACTCTCAAGAGTCTTCTCCAACACCACAGTTCAAAAGCATCAATTCTTCTGCACTCAGCCTTCTTCATAGTCCAACTCTCACATCCATACATGACCACAGGAAAAACCATAGCCTTGACTAGCAATCATAAATCTCACTTTTAATCACAAAGGACACATACATCAATAAAATATCATGTCTGTTAAGGAGGACTTCCCAATTTAATTAAAATAGGTTCCCTATTTTTAAAAATTCACTTATTTATTTTAATTGGAGGCTAATTACTTTACATCATTGTTTCAGTTTTAGCATCATTCCTTCCAAAGAAATCCCAGGGTTGATCTCCTTCAGAATGGACTGGTTGGATCTCCTTGCAGTCCAAGGGACTCTCAAGAGTCTTCTCCAACACCACAGTTCAAAAGCATCAATTCTTCTGCACTCAGCCTTCTTCATAGTCCAACTCTCACATCCATACATGACCACAGGAAAAACCATAGCCTTGACTAGCAATCATAAATCTCACTTTTAATCACAAAGGACACATACATCAATAAAATATCATGTCTGTTAAGGAGGACTTCCCAATTTAATTAAAATAGGTTCCCTATTTTTAAAAATTCACTTATTTATTTTAATTGGAGGCTAATTACTTTACATCATTGTGGTAGTTTTTGCCATATGTTGACATGAATCAGCCATGGTGTACATGTGTCCCCAATCCTGAAATCCTCCTCCCACCTCCCTCCCTATCCCATCCCTCTGGGTTGTCCCAGTGCCCCAGCTTTGAGTGCCCTGTTTCATACATTGAACTTGGACTAGTGGTCTACTTCACATATGGTAATATTATACGTGTTTCAATGCTAGTCTCTCAAATCATCCCACCCTCGCCTTCTCCCACAGAGTCCAAAAGTCTGTTCTTTATATCTGTGTCTCTTTTGCTGTCTTGCATATAGGGTCCTCATTATCATCTTTTTAAATTCCATATACATACGTTAATATACTGTATTGGTGTTTTTCTTTTGGACTTATATTATTATATTGTATATATTATTATATACACTCTGTGTATAATAGACTCCAGTTTTGTCCACCTTGTTAGAACTGATCCAAATGCATTCTTTTTAATGGTTGAGTAATATTCCATTGTATATATGTACCACAGCTTTCTTATCCATTCATCTGCCTATAGACATCTAGGTTGCTTCCATGTCCTGGCTATCATAAACAGTGCTGTGATGAACACTGGGGTACATGTGTCTCTTTCAGTTCTGGTTTCCTTGGTATGTATGCCCAGCAGTGGGATTGCCGGGTCATACGGCAGCCCTAGAACTGAAGTCTCAGCCAAGAGGAAATGTTCAGGGGGTGGGAATGGGAAGAGGTGGAGTTATAGACTTTGCATATAACAAGGAGGGTTAAAGAGATGGATAATCCTTGTTTAGGGACTTCCTAGATGACTCAGCAGCCAAAAATCTGCCTGTCAATGCAGGAGACATAGGAGACTCAGGTTCGATCCCTGGGTAGGGAAGATCTCCTGGAGGAGGAAATGGCAACCCATTCCAGAATTCTTGCCTGGGAAATCACATAGACTGAGAATTCTGGTTGGCTACAGTCCATAGGTGACAAAGAGTTGGACACAACTGGGCATGAACATGGACACATCCATGCAATCCTTGTTTAGTTCCCAGTTTCATTGGGTTAAATGTTCTCAAGGGTAGATTTCTAAATGAATTTAGGGGATATATCAAACTTCAGGGCCTATGAAATCTGAGTTCCCAGTCCAAGTCAGTGACAAGGTTGAGAAAATTCAGATCAAATGCTCTTACATGTTGGTTTGTTGATGTGTTAACTAAAAACAAACTAGCTGTCATTAGAGTGATAAGAACAATTGCTTATTTTTTTTTTTACCAAAGTCGAGAAGGATAGGATATAAAACACGTATCAAAGGAAGAATAGTGAAGGGAAATTATTTAAAAGTTCAAAATATAATTTTGGGGAAGAGATTATCTTACATATTTAAAAATTGCAGTTATGAACAGCATAATTTTATTTTACATTACTTTGGTGCTAAAAGCATAACTGAGTGATTTAGTAGGGCAAAACTAACTTTCATATTCTTTTATTCACATTAAATTGAAAGTAGGTTACTGAAAATAAATATAGAGAATTAAAGTTTAAATGCCCAAATAAAGAATAAAAGGAAAGAGAAACTATATGTTAATATGTCATAGGCAAAACAAAAAATATGCTGGAAATTAGTATATCATACAGATGTAATAAATACTGAAACTGCATTATTGCTAAAGTACATGGCTGGGGTGGTCTAGGTGGCCACTCTTCAGAGATTGTTTTCACTAAATGTCACCTTCAGTGCAGGACTCCCCTTGGTTGAAATTCCCACACTTGCGAATTCTTTCTTTGGCTCAAGAGGATATGCATTCTAAATATTCAGCTATCACTATGCTATAAAGCCAAGGAATGTACAACTCCATAGTTTAAAGAAGATTAACCCAGTCTTAGAAAGGTAGACTCTTTTCTCTATATAATCACCAGGAAAAAGAACCTTAGGGGTGGAGCCAGGATGAGAAAATAGGCAAATGTGGAAGCATGTCAGACTGGCAGAGCCAGTTTCAGTTAGCAGCAGCGTCCCAGTTTGGGGTTCTGGAATGATGGAAAGGCATGACCAGGAATCATGAGTCTAAGGACACGTTATTTAGGGATAAGTGATACTGTGGAGAGGAGATAGGAGCCACCAGAATTCTACAATGCCATTCCCCTATGCTGTCTTGCTGGCACCCTGCAATCTTGAACACTGAAGGCACATTTCTTTGGGAAATTGTGGAAGTCTATTGTCCAGACTACTTATCTCTCATCACTTCTACCATCAGTATTTCTTTTTTTTTCTTTTTAATTAATTTTCTTTTTACTGTAGGATAATTGGTTTACAGAATTTTGTTGTTTTCTGTCAAACCTCAACATGAATCAGCCATAGGTATACAATACCCTCTCCCTTTTGAACCTCTCTCCCAGCTCCTTCCCCATCTCACCTGTCTAGGTTGATACAAAGCCCCCTGTTTGAGTTTCCTGAGACATACAGCAAATTCCCATTGGCTATCTATTTTACATATGGTCCTGTAAGTTTCCATGTTACTCTTCCCATACATCTCACCCTCTCCTCCTCTCTCTCCAGTTCTACCATCAGTATGTCTTTTTTGTCATGAGTTAGCCATCCACATTTAGACTCCTAAGCCCCTAATTTTCTCCATTCCTTTTTGTAAATCTACCCTTAGCAAGCTGACTCATTGGAAAGACTGATGAACATCAATCAAAAATTAGATTTCATTTGACTCAAAATTCACTCTTACATACTGTTCCTAGGTACTCTGGGAATACTTGGGCTTCCCTCGTGGCAAAGTTGGTAAAGAATCTGCCTGCAATTCAGGAGACCCAGGTTTGATCCCTGGATTGGGAAGATTCCCTGGAGAAGCAAATGGCAATCTACTCCAGTATTGTTGCCTGGGAAATCCCATGGACAGAGGAGCTTGGTGTGCTACAGTCCATGGGTCACAAAGAGGTAGACGCGATTTAGCAACTAAACCACCACCACCACTGGCAATACAGAGACAAATAAGATCCAGTCTTTGCCAGTCAATGAGGAACCCAAACATATAGTAAAATATACCATGAAAAGTATAACAATACAAGGTGTAGAAAACAATGATGCAGCATAAGAAATCTTGGGGAGGCTTCCTGGAGAAAATGATAAAGCTGGATTTTGCAGGATAATAAGAACAAAAGCCAATATTCATCGAGTATTTTCTACGTTGTTGGTTGAAGCTGTATTATGAAGGATCATATGTATGGTCTTCTTATCTTCTAACCTTACACCAGGAGGATTTGAGGCAAGGTTTTAACAAGCAGGGGGGAAAGGAGGTTACATGAATCTTCTATCAATTTGGCACCAACACATAAAGTATATTGGAGAAATGTAAGGCCAGAGAGAGAGCATTTATTTAGAAGGCTATTCGATTACTCTCAGTGGGAAATGATGTCACCTAAAACAAAAATCATAATAATGAGGAGGGAAAAGATAGATGGCTTGTTGCAAGTAAACATTTAATCTGCTACTCTTCGAGGTATGTTTGCATGGTTTCAGGGGTTACACCTTCACTAAACTAGGACATTTTTCAGAGCGAAATGGGACACTAGTAACAATTATATCTAGAGAGAAGGTATAAACAAAAAGACTACTCCAAGTAACCTGTTAAAATGAGATTTAAGTAAACTAGTGGTAAACTGGCAAAGAGGTCACTTAGGGGTAGAAAGGAAAGAGACATCTCAGAATGCCCAAGATATAAGTGGTCAGCTCTGAAGGACTGCCCTGCTGACACTAATTCAATGTGTGTTTTTGGAAAGCAGAGGGCAGATTTGCATACTTTTTCAGCTATAACTGTCTTATATAAAGCTACTCAACATTTAGAAGCTTCCAGACATTGTAACAAGTAACTTCTCACTGGGGTGATTTCTCAATACCATGCTCTACCCTGTGGCTCTAGGTGGCTCTTCCTTGGAGTAATGCCCAATTCTCTCTGAGCTCCTAAGAAGTACGAATATTCTGCTAAGGGGCAGAATATTCCATTAACCCAGCTGTGCTGTGACTGATACAGCAGAAGCTTTCACGAATCTCTCCTTAGAGCTGGAGCAGCATAAACTTTAGCAACAGATCAGATGTGCTTTTGAGCTGCTGCTGGACAGCAAGTTGACACTGTTATCATTATTGTTCAGTTGCTCAGTGGTGTCTGACTCTTTGCAACCCCATGGATTGCATTGCACCAGGCTTCCCTGTCCTTCACCATCTTGCGGAGCAGGTTCAAACTCATTTCCATTGAGTCAGTGATGGCATCCAACCATCTCTTCCTCTGTTACCCTCTTCTCATTCTGCCCTCAATCTTTCCTAGAATCAGAGTCTTTTTCAATAAGTCAGCTCTTGGCATCAGGTGGCCAAAGTATTGAAGCTTTACTGATATGACACTGATATGAAAGGGGAAAGTATCAGAAAACATTATGAACCAATGGGTAGAATTTTATAGGGATTAAAATAATTCCCATAAGTCAATCACATGCTAATATTTTAAAATACTTTGCTGGGCTTCATAATGTCATTTGTAATCATATTTCTGTAGTTTTAAAAGGTATTTAAGTGACAGTATTAGCAGTACATGCCATTGTTGGAGAATCAAGAAAAAGAAAACTATGTTCATGAAAATAATTATTTAACATTTCTTCATTTCAGTACCACTGTTAAATGATAAGAGAATTTCTTACATCTATATACACAGCATGTACAACTTTCATTTGGCCTTTTCATTTAAAATTGTATCAAAAATAATTCCCTGCACTATTAAAATCATTCAAAGTATAATATGTAAACAGGATAATATTTTTATAAGTATACTATAATCTCATAATCATATCCCTGTACTTAAATGTTTAGACTGATGCCAATATTTCACCAAAACAAATAATGCTGAAGTAAACACCTTTCCACAAGAATCATTTTTTTCCTATATTCTGATCACCTTTAGATTTTTAACAGCAAAAACACTGGGAAGAGCTCTATTCATATTTTAAGGTAGATATATGCATGCTTCAGTTCATGGGGTCACAGAGAGTTGGACACGATTTGGCAACTGAACAGCAACAACTACAACAACAATAATATATTATGACATTTCTTTCACAAAGGTTCATATCATTTTACACACCAGTAATTGTGAATGTTAGATCCATCTCACTCTCCTACTCTTAGCACCAGGTATTATAATTTTTGTAATCATCTTTGATAACTTCATAAGGTGAAATGGCATCTCATTTTCTTTTAATTTGTGTTTCTTTGATTTTTTAGTGAGAATGCAAATTTTCTCATGCTGTTCACAAATACATTTAAGCTTTCTTGATTGAAATTTTCCAGGAAAATAGTCATTTCAATTCTCAGTCAGCTTTTGAGGTTGCATGCAGCTTTTTCTGTTTTACACTTCTCCAATGACAAAAGGCTCAAGAGGTGCAGAGGAAGGTGCTGTGTACATGGTGGGTGTTCAAGACACATCAGCGTGTCTCATTTGCACCTGGCTACATTGCCACCTATGAACTTGGGAGGCCTTCAAGTGTAGGAAAAGCTTCTGGAAAAATGTAGCAAAATGGGAGGAAATGTTAACAAGAAGTAATTTAAGGACGTCACTGAACTTCTTTTAATTTATCCATTTAGGAAGAGGATATTTCCTGTCAAATCAATATCACACAAGAACTGCAGGCTCAAGGATATTCTGCTCAGACAAGAGTGGAGAGATCCGTTCCCATATGTAGGCAACAGAAACAACAGTAACAGCCTTAGGGAAACCAGGCCTAAGAACAGTAGTCACCTTCCTACCAAAAGCATCCTTCTAAAAGTCATTATCACATACTCACAATTATAATAAAATGAAAATTTACTATAATCTTTTGCTTCATTCTTATTGATAACTTCTTTGAATGAATTAGCAAATCATACAAATATGTAATATTTGTATACAAATACAAATTTTTTTTTTTTTTTTTAGTATTCATTGGCAGGAGATCTTTGCCTAAGACAAAGATATGAAGGAAAGTTTATTATGCCTCAAATCAAGCTACTAAAACAAATCTCATTTCACTTTTATTAGTGTGGGAATTATATAATTTAATATTGTTGCAAATTTGTAAACTGAGAGTTTTGAAAAGAAGGGGCAAGGGATTAGGTGGGTATATATCATGAGCAGACATGGGTTCAATCTCTGGGTTGGGAAAGTTCCCCTAAAATAGGACATGGCAACCCACTCCATTATTCTTGCCTGGGAAATCCCATGGACAGAGGTGCCTGATGGGCTATAGTCCATGGGGTCACAAATAATTGGACATGATTGAACAGCTGAACACAGAGATACATATATTATGAGCTGGGCTTGATGGAGATCTCAGTCCCATTTTAGTTCCATTTGAAACACAACTTTTAGGAAACTTGCCTAAGGTCATACAGTTAATGCATGGAAGACTCATAATTAAAACCTACCAAAATCTACCTTTGGTCTGGCACCAAAGCACACTTTCTTTCTGCTTCACTTTCTGTCTCCAAAGTCTGTTATGAGTCCTTTAGAAATAGTAGCTCATTTAATTTTCTTAGTAATTCTATATTATGGAAACTATAATTAATCCTATTTTACTGTGGTGAAGCTAAATGGAGAGAGATAAAGAATTTACTCTAGGTCACATAGCTGGTAAGCGGTAGAGCTAGAAATCAAAATCCAGTTTGAGGTTGGCACCTGTCCCCTGAACCACATCACTGCTTTACTTGTTGTGCTATGGAAACAGATGGGATTGCTGATCTTCAATGGGAGCAGAACCTACAGCCTAATTTCTACACAGTAACACTCTCTAGGAAATTTCAGTGTCTGCTTTACAATCTATATAATACAATACTCTACTTACATAATGAATATTTGTGCTATTTCTTGGTTCCCATAGAAATCTGGCAGATGAGGAAAATCATACTATTATCTCATCAACAGGTTTGTATAAAAATGCTTACTGGGGGCAGGGCATACTCTGAAGAAGAGCTGTGGAAAGAGGACACATTTCATGCTGTAGTTTGAAATGAATTTTTTTTCACCTGATATAGATAAAGGGCAAATGGAATTTTATTTGCAGGAGCATATCACTGAGGAATTAAAAATAGCAACCATGTAGTTACCCCAAGCTGAATAGCATCTATGTCACATTTATTTTCTAAAAGATATTTTATATCCCCTTAAATATACATGGTAAAGAAAATACACTGATGTTTTTAGTTTTGTTTCCTTAGCCCCTACCACATAGTAAGTATCCTGCAAATATGTGCCTCTGGAGATAAAGGCACAAGCTGGAACCAAGACTGCCAGGAGAAATATCAATAACCTCAGCTATTCAGATGACAACATCCTTATGACAGAAAGCAAAGAGGAACTAAGGAGCGTCTGGATGAAAGTGAAAGAGGAGAGTGAAAATGCTGGCTTAAAACTCAGCATTCAAAAAACGAAGATCATGGCATCCAGTCCCATCACTTCATGGCAAATAGATGGGGAAACAATGGAAACAGTGACAGAGTTTCTCTTCTTGGGCTCCTAAATCACTGCAGATGGTGACTGAAACCATGAAATTAAAAGACGTTTGCTCTTTGGAA
Organism: Aepyceros melampus; assembly: GCA_006408695.1. Lineage (NCBI taxonomy): Eukaryota > Metazoa > Chordata > Mammalia > Artiodactyla > Bovidae > Aepyceros > Aepyceros melampus. The sequence continues at coordinate 133,042 of SJXQ01001045.1, forward strand.
GAAAAGCTATGACAAACTAAGACAGCATATTAAAAAGCAGAGACATTACTTTGCCTACAAAGGTCCATATAGTCAAAGCTATGGTTTTTCCAGTAATCATGTATGGATGTGAGAGTTGGACCATAAAGAAAGCTGAGGGCTGAAGAATTGATGCTTTTGAACTGTAGTGTTGGAGAAAACTCTTGAGTCCCTTGGACTGGAAGGAGATCAAAGTAGTCAATTCTAAAGGAAGTCAGTCCTAAATATTCTTGGAAAGCTTTGGCCACCTGATGTGAAGAACTGACTCATTAGAAAAGACCCTGGTGTTGGGAAAGATTGAAGGCAGGAAGAGAAGCAGATGACAGAGTATGAAATGATTGGATAGCATCACCAACTTGATGGACATGAGAAAGCTCTGGGAGTTGATGATGGACAGGGAAGCCTGGAGTGCTGCAGTCAATGGGGTTGCAAAGAGTTGGACACGACTGAGTGACCCACGCTGGGGATAAAAGTAAATGATCTGTGCTAATAGAACCATGATTAAACTCATAATTGAGCCAAATCTCTGTTATGTGGAACTGCATGACATTTGATTTGCAAAAGTTGTTCCATCTGACTTTACAGGAAGACACATTGGTGATGCATCATTTTAATTTCTTTCCTGAGCATTCACTGGAAAAATATAGCAAATGGCAAGGTTGTTTATTTGTTACACTAGTGCTCCTCCAAAATCAAATGAACAAAGGTAATCTTAATTTCATGAATCAATTATCTTAATAAATACCTACATAATTAACTGAGGAATTCCCTTTGGAAAAGCCAATTGAGTAATGACTTCAATATAAGGGAATAGAGGGAAAAAACAATTCTGATGTAATATAAAACTTTCTTACCATTATCAAATGTGATGTAGGAACTTTCATAAATATATATACAAATATATATTACAAACCACTTAAGTATATATAAAGCACAAATAATGTCAGATCTGACAGGATCTGACAGAACTGTATTTTTAATATACCACATATATTTATATAACAAATAAATATTAGATTATGATAACATTAATTTCTTTATCTCTGTACTTTGAAGATAATTTCACTTGCATTAATTAAATAACACTATTTAATAAATATTTTTGAAAGATGGTTGGAAATCCAGGTTCTAGCATTTGACATATTTATCACCAGACATTTATTAGTCTTTAAGAAATTTTCTTTGCCTTTTTTTGGTCATAGTTTTCTCATCTATAAAATAAACAGACTGAGCTAGATGAATTGTGAAGCTCTTTCCTGTTATGAAAATTATACTCTCTTAAAAAATGAAGTCAACACAATACTGTAAAGCAATTATCCTCCAGTTAAAAATAAATTAATTATAATTTAAAATATTTTTAAAAATCTTCCAAAACAAAATAGGACTGATATCAATTAGCTAATTGGTAAATAATAAAATAACTGGCAGTAAAAATAAAATAATTATTGGGTGGGCCAAAAAGTTCACTAGAACTTTGGGTAACATTTTACAGAAAACTCTAACGAACTTTTTGGCCAACCCAGTGTATTAAGTGGTATGATTACTATGTACTGTAGATAAATCAAGAGAAGATTACAGATTATGTAGTTCTACATGCCACTGGGTTTTATAATATTTCTACAGATGGAAATCAGTATCTGCTCTCCTGAACTGCTGAAAATCATTAAAAAATAAAAATCTTGTAAAAAAATAGAGATTATAGAATTGAAAACAATTGTGTTTGCATCTCTGCCATCATTCAAATGAGTTTTGTGAACTTCCATTTATTTTCCTAATCTTTATATTCTTTAAAATGGAGTGGATAGTACAAATATTATTATTATTTTTTTTTCCCCAGTAAGAAGAATGAATATTCCCTTGGGTGGCCATGCTTTAGCCTTACAATTGCACAGGAATTTGGTTGATGTAATGAATTCATTGTGTTTAAATTGTGTTCAATTAGTTAATTGTACTGGAAATAAACATTGCCTTGTGTTTTTCACAGAACATCCATGTGAACCTGGCAGGTGAGTGTAACAATTGCTTGTTCCCACTTACAAATTTAAATAAAGCCTATGCAAGTACTCCTTATTATGTTTAATTTGCCTATTATTACTAGGCTTAGTCTAGAATTATTTTCAATATTTGAATCACTTAAAGTCAAGGATCCTAGTTCTACTTGCTTTCATTTCCTGTATACTAGTAATAAATAACCAGATCTTTAAGATATAACTTCATTAAAACACACGTGCTCCTTTGCATCAGGGACAAATGGAAAAAGATACTACCCTAGAATGAATAATTCCCTGAACTGCCAATTTGGATAGAATGGCCACAATCAGGCAGCCCAAGATATGGAGGGAATATTCACAAAGGAACATTTCAGCAAGTCACTTTTTCATTTTAGTGTTGTTTTAAATTTTAGTGGATGGTATATAGCCCTTTTTAATTGAGTAACAGACATATAGCACCTGGTTCTTATGTTGTAGATACTTAAAAAGTAGAGGAAGTAATAAAATTCGATGCATAGTGAGTTTAGTAAAAGCTGAGCTCAACAAAAACTAGCCTAAAAGCATCTTATATATTCTTTAATAGTATCCCAGTGTTACAGCAATTGCAAAGTCACATACAGACTAGAATTTAAAATTACCACTTCTGTGTCATGCTAATTGAACCTGGAAAAAAAAAAAAACCAAAACACAACTCTGGAGAAAATTCCTCTCACAGTATGACCTGCTTAACTCTTCCTACTCAGCTAGGCCAGGGTCCTGCATTGTCTGAGAAATGGATGGTCACATATACATCTAGATAACCAGGGAGGAATAGCTAATATTCCATCCCTTCCCTGCAGATACAGTATATACCTTTAATTAGAAACCATATACTTTCTTGGCATCCATGCTCATTTCCTAGCTGTGCTCATAAAAACTTCCATGCTTTCTTCATAACAGAGACAATTCTAGCCATCTGTCTCTTAATCATCTCTTTGAACAGATTTTGATGATCCAGGAGATAATTAAGTCTTGGCGATTGTTAGTGAATTTCAATTTTATTTCATATAGGAAACATGACATTCAGCATAAAGGAGAAAATTATGTGGAATTTTGTGATCATGTCTATACAACTTCTAATAAAATAAGATCGTTATGCTCTTTTGCTGTATTTCATATTAGTATTTCTGCTCCAGAAATCTCTTTTTTGATACATGTAATATGTCTTGTTACTCTAGAGTTTAATTATAGTGATACAAAAAAACCCCAAAACATTAAAAAAAATACTTCCAAAAATGAAGATAATTCATGGTCCAAATTATAAAATTGTTTTTCTGCAGGCTTATATTTCTGACTTGCAAGAATAATCTAATAATACAGGAATAGACCAATGGGTAAAGAATCTGCCTACAATACAGGAAACACAGGAGACATGGGTTGGATCCCTGGGTCGGGAGGATTCCCTGGAGGAGGGCATGGCAACCCACTCCAGTATTCTTGCTGGAGAATTGCATGGATAGAGGAGCCTGGCAGGCTATAGTCCAGTGGATTGCAGAGTCAGACACGACTAAAGCAACTAAGCACATACACACAGACCAACAGTACAAGGCGTTATACATCACTTTGGTTATTTATGTTGCAAATTGGTTGGACCAGATGCTGGTTGTTGAATTTCTTCTCCCCTTTTCCATTACACAAACTGAATGTCTGTGGGATCCCTGGAAGGGTTTAGTGGCATCTAAAAAACCTTTTACATACATGTGTGGTAATTATTGGGCTTCCCAGGTGGCTCAATGGTAAAGGATTCACTTGCCAATGCAGGAGACACAGGAGATAGTCTTGATTCCTGGGTCAGGCAGAACCCCAGGAAAAGGGAATGGCAACCCATTCCAGTACTCTTGCCTGGAAAATTGCATGGACAAAGTGTCAGATGTGACTGAGCACACAAGCATGGCAACTATTAGTTTACAATTCTGTTTCTCCCTCTGCATTGTAAGTAACTCAGGAGAGGCATTATTTCTTGCTTATCTATAGAACCTAGAAAGTGATTGAAACATGGAAGGAGAAAGATAAGCAAACAAAGGTGAAGAAAAATAATGTACGCAGCAATATGAAAGGTAGGTTAGAATTTCATGAGACAGATAAAAGACCGGCAGAACTTTGGGGATTATCATGCAATAATAGTCTATGTGGTGGGGTAGTCAGTTCAGTCGCTCAGTCGTGTCTGACTCTTTGTGACCCCATGGACTGCAGCACGCCAGGCTTTCCTGTCCATCACCAACCCCGGAGCTTGCTCAAACTCATGTCCATCAAGTCGGTGATACCATCCAACCATCTCATCCTCTGTCGCCCCCTTTCCTCCTGCCTTCAATCTTTCCCAGCATCAGGGTCTTTTCCAATGAATCAGTTCATCCTCTGTCATCCACTTTTCCTCCTGCCTTCAATCTTTCCCAGCATCAGGGTCTTTTCCAATGAGTCAGTTCTTAGCATCAGGTGGCCAAAGTATTGGGGTGGGATAGAGTGGGGGTTAAACTGGAGAGATATTTAAGGATTTTATGCTAATGATTTTGTGGCCAATTTGGTAAGAAATGTAGAAGAGAAAAGCCCAAAATAACTTTTGCATTTCTATATTAGGTTTCCCTAAACCAAGAGAAAATAGAAGTAAGACAATTTGGAAAGTGGTAATGATTTGTTTAATTATGGTCATGTTAATGGGAACACCAACTCATGCAGTTCTTTTGTGTCTCTGGGTATACTTTTGTGATTTGAGATGCAAAATGCATTTATTTCTGTGGAAAGAAGTCAACAAAGTTAGAAAAACATCTTGGAAAGGTATTCCTGAGCTATTCAGTTGTCAACAGAGCACTTGTTCTGGATCTAGGATACATACTTAGAAGTTGGCCAAAGACATCTGACTACACACACTGACTTGAGAGATGCCAGTGGACAGGTTGGCTGGAGGCAGGTGAGTGGGTGAGATTAGGAAAAGGCAAAGTGAGAAGGAGGTATTAACAGACTGACAGAAGGAAAGAAGGTAAGAAAAGAAACTGAAAGTGAAGGGACTTGTTAGGAACTTTACTGTGATACTTTTCTAGGTTTAATGCCAAAAAACTACACCGATTTGAACTTTCCTCATAGGAACTTATCATCAAGGACCAAAAGAGGCATTGATTAGATTAATGATAAATACAAAAAGCAGAAGTGGCACACCAATTTGGCACAAAGGGAGAGTAAAGTACACATTCAGTTAGGAAGGCAAGGGAAAGAGATGTGAGAGAGTCTGTCAGTGGGACCAAGGTGAAGTTGTCAGCTCTCTTTGACCCATGTGAGAACCTCTGTTAGGAGAAGGTAAAATATTCTCAGTAATTTAGGAAAAGATATAAAACCCCTGAAGGATCCAAGACTGGCTACTCTTCTCTCTGGTGGCACAAGCCATGTAAGAATCTCAGCAAATAAGTTCCATGAAATGTGAGAATTGATTTTGGAAAGGTGAAAAAAATATTAGTGGTATATTTTTAAAAGTATGACCTTAGAATAGAAAAAGGATAAGGGGAAAAAAGTGATATTTTCAAATAAACACTTCCGTTTATATCAATTCAACAACTCCGGACAGTAAGATAGACACAAACAGCAACTGGGATGGTCTAATCAACACCTGGGAAGAAATGGAAGAAAGAAATGATCCAGTGGGGTGCAGAAAGGAGATTACATTTACATGTGTCTTGTGAACCTGAAAAATGGAAGAGAACTGTAAACTCAGAGAAAAGAAAACTTCACTTGCCCAAACAGGAATCTTATTTAGCCAGCGATATTGACTGAACTGAATCTAATGAGTTTTTATGCCAATGCAAAATGGACCCCAACTATAACCAAGGAAGCTTTTATTCAAAAAAAGTGATTAAGTGAGACAGAACCATGCTGATTGTGAAATAAATTATTTACTTTGCAAGCCACATACTACATCTGTTTACTGTGTGAAATAATGCATGCATTGATTTGAGGCAGGGAGAAGGCTTTAATTTATCAGTTTTTTAAACTTTGAATCAGATTGACGTTTGCTACCAAGTTTCTATATAGAGCAGAAGAATGTACTCTTAAGTCTGGAAGTCTTTTGTTAGTTGAAGTACTTGTAAAATAAAGCACAAGAAGGAATTACACAATCTTCTTATTATAGCTAACTAAAAGGTTTCAAACAAAATTAACACTTGCTGCATGAGTTAACATACCATAAAGTCAAGCAAACTGCATCTGTATTTAACATGCATATGGAGTAACTCATTAATGAAAAAACTTATGATTTAAATTATTTGAATACTTATGTCTACTTACATCAAAATATTAAAAGGTTTAGGGCTATACATTTAATTCTACTGAAGAAGGTTGAATAGTGTTCCCCAAAACTTATTTCCACCAGGAAACTCAGAATGTGATTTTATTTATAAATGCAGTCTTTGCAGGTATAGTAACATAAAGTTATACTGAATTAGGGTAGGCCCTAAATCCAATGACTAGTGTCTTTATAAAAGATAAGAGAGGATGATGAAACTCAGACAGACAGCTTGATATTTTCAGAAAAGAAATGTTAATGTATGTTTTTGTGTATGCATGCACAGTCATGTCCGACTCTTTGTGACACCATGGACTGTAGCCCGCCAGGCTCCTCTGTCCATGGGATTTCCCAGGCAAGAATTCCTCCTCCAGGGGATCTTCTCAGCCCTGGGATCGAACCCACATCTCCTGCATCCAGGCAGAGTCTTTACCACTGAGCCACCTGGGAAGCCCGTATGTTTATGTAAGTACTTCTTACCCAGGAAACTGGTTCTAAATAAACTTCAAGGATTGTTCATAACACCAAAAAGTTGAATGACTTGCCCAAGGTCATTTGGTAAATCTGCGTAACTGTTAAAACTGGAACCCAGGACCCTCACACATTTGGAGTCTTTGCTGTAGATACTGTCTCTTGCTGCCTCTGACTTTATGAGGATAATGCTATAGAAAAACAGCTCCTGTAAACTCTCCTGTCAGTCAGTAGGAGCTGGAAAAGTGCTCCTGTTGATGGCTTTCGTGATTAGAATGCAGTACAAAAGCCCCACACTCTGGCTTATAAAACAAGCTAAAGTGTCCCCTGCTTCCTCACCTCATCATTTCTGGAATGGTACTTATCTTTCAAGCCACAAAACAGTGCTGATGCCAAGGCCATAAAAAGTATTATACGGCTCTGCCTGCCATCTTTTCAAGGTGGGCTGGCAAAGCAGAGGACCACAGACAGAAAAATGGAGTAATAAAGTTTAAATAGTAGGCAATAATATTAATCTGCTGTGCTGCAGTGCCGATTAAGAGATTGAACCAACTCCCTGCAGTTCTAATTGGATTTTCCTGTGTTTTCTACAACCCTTAGGGCTTTACCCTGGTAATCTTATTTTTGCTTGCCATTTATTCCCCATGAATGACTCCCTGTATTGGATTTATCTGTAAAAACGCAAAAGCTGCTTATATTGACACAGAATTATTTTGTAGTTTTCTTTGTAGATTGCTGGCATGTTACTTCCTAAAAATCAAGTAATTAATACACTGAATCGTTGGGCTAATTGCTGTCTAAGTATTTCATATGCATAATAAGATATAAGATTATAACTCAAGTACTGGGAAAGCACAATCATGTGTAAAGTGATGCCCTGGAAAACTGTATTATGATAAGACTAGGAAAATAGATCCATACAGCATTATGGATAATGTCTGAGGTAATCAAATGTAAAGTGAAAAAGGAATAAAGCTTTATGTATACATATGTCAGGTATATTTCTCAAATCCGTAAGATCATTTTCACATGGTCAATTCGCTATTATTTTTGAAATAACGCTATATTCCTCTAAATTTGTCTTCAAGTGTATGAGTGTAGGAAAAGAATACCTTTGTCAGGATATTCTGCTCTTAAGGATCGAATCACTGCTTGGTTATGATTCCAATAACAACCATGATAGCTCCAGCTATAAAACATTAATCATATATATTCCTAAGTCTAAATCAGAGATGGAGAGTGTGTGAAGTAGGGTCCCAATAGGTGCATCTGTTCAGGGAATCACCATACAAATTTATGACTAAATTTTTGATTGAATTAAATAGGGCTGTTCAATTTGTCTTTTATCATACATCTAGTGATGCTTCTATTTTCCTTCAATGTGTTTTAAATTTTGATTTAAGCTAGTACCATCCATGAAACCACCTACCTCTGGTGATTTGCTTACCAGAATCTCCCCTCAAATTCCCACTCTCTGCTAGGTGATCAAATTTTCTGCTTCAAACTCTCAGAGCACACTCTCTGCTCTCCAGCTTAGGGTGTCTTGCCCTTCAGATTGTGTAGACATCTTAATCCTGATTGCCAATGAGTTTTTCATCCTCTCTCTGTCTGGTTCCTTCCTGCTATGGTATCCACTAGTTTCTAACTTCTTTCCATTGTCTTCTGAATGGCTTCTACCTGATACCAGGTGGCTGTTTTACCCACCAGTGTTGACATCTGGAAAACTGAACTGCACTCAGCCATCCTGCTTATTTTCTGATGGGATGTTTTGCTTTTATGCTGTTTCACTTACATCAAACATTCTCTGATTCTCCCAGTCTCTGCTTCCACCTCTGACTAGTGATTTCTAACCAACCATATTAACAAACATTTACGGAGCATCTCTCATGTGCCAGGGCATTGGGCTAATGGGAATACAAGAGTAAACAGACATCATTCCTGTTTTCAAGGAGCTAATGGTTTGTCCAGGATCTGTTTTTTTATACTCCTTCCACGTACCAGGTGGTTTACCCTTAAATCTCACAGCTGTGGTTTTCTAGGCTTGGCAGGCTTGGCAGGATCTGAGACATTCGCTAAAATGTCAGAGATCTGGAGTTTTCAATGGTGCTGTAATGGTTAAGAATCCACCTTCCAATGCAGGAGATGTGGGTTTGATCTCTGGTTGGGAAACTAAGATCCAGTATGCTGCAGTGCAACTAAGCATACATTTCAGCAACAAAGACCCGGTGCAGCCAAAAAAAAAAAAAAAAAGTAAGTGATACAGGCTGCATTCCAGATTTATTCAATCAGAATCTTCAGGGACGGGATCTAGGAATCTGCCTAAGCAAGTAACCCCTATAATTATGTGATTCTGTAAGAGATGATCTAAGAACCCTATCTTGAAAACTACTCAAGTGCAAGTCTCAGTACAAGTCTATGGAACAGCTTTAATAATCCCCGGTTTACAGATGGAGACACAGAGGAGTACAGAGTTGCATAACGTTCCCAACTGAAGGGTAGAAGAGGCAGGGTCCAAACCCAAACTATATAGTTTTAAAACCCTTGGCATTTTCACTCTGCTCCTTCATAGTCTCTTATCTGTGTCTTTCATGGGTCCTGGTTCCTATTCCAGAGTGGTCTACCAAACAAACTATTTAATTATGGCACTAGCTGACCCTAGCACAGCAGCGATGGTTACTTTTATGTGTCGATCTGCCTGGGCCATGGTGTGCCCAGACATTTTGGGTGTCCAATATTATTATACATCCAATATTATTCTGGATGTATTGCTTAAATTAATACTTTCTAGATGAGATTAACATTTGAGTCAGTACACTGAGTAAAGCATATTACCTTCCATAATATGTCTGTGCATAGTCGCTCAGTCGTATCTGACTCTGTGCGGCCCCATGGACTGTAGCCCACCAGGCCCCTCTGGCCATGGGATTCTCCAGGCAAGAATACTGGGGTGGATTTCCATTTCCTTCTCCAGGGATCAAACCCTCGTCTCCTGTATTGGCAGGCAGATTCTTTACCACTGAGCCACCTAGGAAACTCCCTTCCTACTGTGTGTGGGCCTCATCTCACCAACTGAAGACTTGAGTAGAACCAAAGTGCTGAGTAAGAAAGCTTGACTGTTGAGCTGGGCAGGTGGTCTTTTCTGGTCTTTGGACTCAGACTGAAACCCTGGTTCTTCTTGGGTCTTGTGTCTCCTGGCTTTTGGACTAGAACTTTGTCAGCTTTCCTGGGTCTCCAGCAGATAGACTGCAGATCTTGATATTTCTCAGCCTCTAAAATTGCATGAACCAATAATATATATATATATATATATATATACACACACACACACACATACATACATATATATTTATTTATATATATAACTTCTTTTATAAGTTCTGTTCCTCTGTGGAACTCTGACTAATACAAAAGTATTTGCCAGCATTTTAGAAAATAAGGAATCATCTTTTGGTATCATGACAAGTTACCTGAAATAAAGTTGGATATTTCATACTTACTTGAAAGAGGGAAGACTGAGTATGAGCAAATATGGCAGAAAATGATCTAGGTCAGAATGAGTCACCAGCTGAACATAAACCAAACTTATTCTGTCAGGACTCGAGCATCATCCCAATCTCAATAAATGGCAATAACAGCCAGAGGCAAGCCTCCCACTTTAGGGAACTGATGAAATGCTTCCAAAAATAGAAAAAGGGCTACTGTCAGCTGGATCCCTGCACAGAGTGGGAAACTTAGAGAATATCAAGAACCAAGAAACTATAGTTACAATGAATTCTAAGGGGAGAAATAAAACTTGGGAAATATTGGTAATTTATCTAGTACAAGGCTTAATGAGCAGTGTCTTAATTACACTGTTCTGACCCACTTCTCTTCAGAGTAGTCTTAATTTTGAACTGAAACAGCTCCCATATAAGAGTTTTCTAAAGACAAGGATGTCTTTTTTTTTTTTAAGGTGTTTACTGAATTTATTAACAATACTGCTTCTGTTTTATATTTTTGGCCATGAGGCATGTGGGATCTCAGATCCCCAACTAGGGACTGAATCCACATCTTCTGTATTGGAAGGCAAAGTCCTAACCACTGGACCATCCAGGAAGTCCCAAGGTTGACTTTTTTGAAGGGGGTCCACAACATGAGAGTAGGGGGGCTTCCTAAGTGGTGCTAGCGGTAAAGAACCCGCCTGTTCATGCAGGAGACATGGGTTGGCTCCCTGGGTCGGGAAGACGCCCTGGAGGAAGAAATGGAAACTCACTCTAGTGTTCTTGCCTGGGAAACCCCATGGACAGAGGAACCTGGAGGGTTACAGTCCATCGGGTCGCCAAGAGTTGGACATGACTGAAGGGAACTAGTGTGCACACAGGCACCACAACATGGACCTTGGCTGCAAAACTACATGAGGCGAGATTCTTAGGGACGTAAGTGCTATTTATTGAAAAAGCAATTCTCTGTGCTGATGGGCAAAGAAAAAGAGTATTTGTGCTAGGAAATATTTTGGCTATACTAAAAAAAATTTATAAGAGTGAGTGAAGTCAAGCAGCATCACCCTTAAACCACCTCCGATAATCTCCTTCCTATTCCTTAATCTCCCTCAAGGAAAAATGATGAAGCAATACTTAAAAAAAAAAAAAAAAAAAACTGTACTGGGAGCATTTTTATTGTCTGTCTTAAATCCTCCCTACTGCAATTTTACCTTATTACTCTCAGAAGGTAAGGAGTGGTCAAAGAATGATATTAGTCATAGTTTTCTTGGTAAGTGATATTCCCTTGGTGGCAGATTCTATTACCATGAATATTCTCATTTTAACCTTGCTTGATTATTTAAAGGGAACTTAAGTGGTATGGATTCAGCTTGTCTAAAGCTTTAATTTTTCCCATGAAAAAAATACAGTAAGCCATAAAAGGACTGTGAGAGGGCCAAAGACAATTTTCTGAGGAAATTATTCATCGACCTAATTTACTTTAAATTGCAAAACTCCGCATCTAAAGTTCATTTATTTTCTGGTGCAGGCAAACTTATGAAGTAGGTAAGGCTTGTCTTCCTCAGCCCCTTCACTTCTTTTGCTGGCAAATCTTCCCCTTCCCCCTTTGATGCCTGCTATGGTTCTGGGGTCTTCTGGTTGACCAAGGATTGTCTGTCATTGCACCTCACTTGGTACTGCCATACTGGCTTCATTCCATTCTTCACATATTCTCCCTGTCCTCTCACCCTCCCCTTCACTTCAGAAAAAACTTACTGGTTTTCTTTATCATTCTTCCAGAGTTCTTGCTTCTTGTTGGGTAAGGTCCACTAACCTGATGAACAACTTTATGTGTTAATGGAAAACTGTTACAGTTTGAATTGTGTCTTCTCCACAAAAGATATGTTGAAGTCCTAACCCTTATTACCTCAGAATATAGAAATAGGGTTATAACAAGTGTAGTTAGTTAACATGACGTCTTTGCTTGCTGTTTCCAATTTCTGGTGGCCTTAGGTATTCCTCAGCTGTGGCAGCATAATTCCAATCTCTACCACTGATGTCTCATGAAGTTTTCTTTTCCTGTGTCTGCTTCTTATAGGACCCCAGCCATACTGAATTTATAGCCCATCCTAAAAGAATATGACCTCATATTAACTAATTACATCTTGTCAAGCATGTTTTCAGAGTTCTAACCTCCAGAACTGTGAGAGAATGAATTTCTGTTATTTTAAAAAAATCACAGTGGAATACTACTATATAATGTAAGTAAGTAAGTAAGTAAGTAAAGTCACTCAATCGTGTCTGACTCTTTGTGACCCCATGGACTGCAGCCCACCAGGCTCCTCAGTCCATGAGATTCTCCAAGCAAGAATACTGGAGTAGGTTGCCATTTCCTTCTCCAGGGGATCTTCCCGACCCAGGGATCAAACCCAGGTCTCCCGCATTGGAGGCAGACGCTTTAACCTCTGAGCCACCAGGGAAGCCCACTATATAATGTAAAAGAACGGAATTTTGCCATCTGTAGCAACATGGATGGCTTGGAAGACATTATGCTAAGTGAGATAAGTCAGATATAAAGAAGATGAATACTTTATGATATCATTTATATATGGGATCTAAATCATATAACAAAGTAGTGAATAAAACAGAAAAGAAGAAGACTCACAGGTATAGGGAACAAACTAGTGTTTACCAGTATTGGGGAGGCACAAATTACAGGATATAAGATTGGCTTAGGATTGTATCATATAGCACAATGAATGCAGCCAATAATTTATAGTAACTATAAATGAAAAGTAAAGTGACCTTTAAAAATAGTATAAAAATTAAAAAATAAAGTACTTAAAGTAGTAACAAAAAACCACCACTAAGTTTATAATGCTTTGCTATGGCAGCCCTAGGACGCCAATACAGAGCCTAATTTGTTAAAATGTTATAGCTGAATAACTTACATATGTCTATTACAATAAGACCTTCAGTAGAAAATGGTATAGCAGAAGCAATACTACTAAGGATGTGACTCAGGTACCTGACAGGTCAATGGGAAAGGTATTTTGAGATGGAAAGGGATGTGTGGTATCCATCAACTCTACCTAATCCTGTATCAGGGTTTTTTGAGCTGACCCAGTATCATAATATGATATCTAAACTATATCCTAAATATTGCATATATAGATGAGTGCATGGCACGGAGGTAGTTATCACTGGTTGACAGCCTAAGGTATTATGTGCTCTTATAAATCTTTGCTCTTCTCCTGCAATTTTGCTCCTTACACAGTTTTCTTCATTTCCATCTACACATTTGTTCAAGGCCAACATGATTGGCAGATGGAAAAAGAGATTTTTTACCCCCTTAAATTCTCAGCACCTTGCATAGTGCATGCTACAGAGCATGAGTTCAAAACTTGTTTGAAAGACCTGAGCTGGCTTATCACCTGTCACCGCTGGGGGAGCCTTGTGTCCTTCAGTTGGTATATCTCTCTCACTGGTTCCATGGAGCCTTTTTAAACTCTTGGAATGCAAATCCATTTGCTGATGGCAGGATGTATAGAGGGAGCTATAGGGAATCAATGGGAGGAGTCTAGAGTCTGCCCTCAGCTCAACTACAAACCAGATCCCCAAACCTGGACAAGGCACAATTTAACAGGAATTACTAAAGAACACTGCAATGCAATTGAAAGTGAATTGAAAATCCAGTAAAATTGGATTTCTAATCTCTGTACTGCCAAAACTTCACCTGTGGGATTTTAATGAATCTCCTCTGTGTCATAGTTTTCTCCTCTGAATATTAAGAAGATTTGAATATTTAAGAGGAAGGCATAAAACCACTTGGTTCTGTGGGGTAAAGGTCTGCAAGAGTGAAAGGAATGGAAGGAGAAAGGTTGTCACACTGGGAAGCTGGAGTAGGAAAGATAAAAGCACCATTTTATTTGGATCCAGTGATGAGCGTAGAAATACTTTTCTCTTACCGTCCTTGAGTATATTCATTGGCAACACACTGCCCTTCTGTTAGAGTTCCATGGTTTTCTGTGACCTACATTTGCTGTGATGTTTTACTGACTCCTTCATTTGAATTAGCTGCTTTTTTACAGGCCTCCAAATACCATTATGAATCACCAAAGCTCATGCCATCTATCACAGTTATAAGGCATATAAAAGATGACAAGCATCAGTCAAATAGCTTCACTCCTCCTGAAACAAAATTTTCTCAGTGCAAAATAAATACTCTCCCTCCTGCCAGGTTAGCTAAAATTTATACTCCTGATATGCAAATAGTCCTCAAAGTTTCAGAGTAAAGAAAGTATTCAGTATGTTGGTTCAGTCATAGGCAGGAGATATCATTTTAAATAGGAGTTTTTGCTTTGAGACTTATGACAGGTTTCTGAAAGTATCACACTTTTATTAGTGAGACAACAAGAGGTGCTCATATGCTTAAATATATCTTAAAAAACTCTTTTAGTTTATTTTGTGAGCATTCCAGAACCTTACATGATAATAGTTAAATCCAACCATAATTGTTTCTTAGGCCAAGAAAGAAACATAAGAATCTATCTAGTTGCTCAGTTGTGTCTGACTCTTTGTGACCTCATGGACTGTAGCCTGCCAGGCTCTTCTTTTCATGGGATGCTCCAGGCAAGAATAGTGGTGTGGGTTGGTATTCCCTTCTCCAGGAGATCTTCCCAACCCAAGAATCAAACCCCAATCTCCTGCATTGCCGGCAGATTCTTTAAATAGGAAAATATAAATTTTATATTTTGTTATAAATAAATACAAGATAGGATAAAATCAGTGAATTTTTACCTAGAAGAAATCCAAGATATGTTCACTGTTAAGTCAAATGAGGATGTGAGATTCAAGGTTCAGGTCATTTCACCAGGGAAAACTCCTAATTAATAATAGCTGGACTTGAAATTCAGAAGCCCTAGCTTTGATTTGAGCTCCCTGTCAATTCCATTAGATTTTAACAGTTTAAACAATTAATTAAACATGGCAGAAACTCCTTATTGCCACTGAATATTAATTTTTCCCTTCTTGTTCTGATTTGACTTTGGGCATCCATGCATCCAATCAAAATAATATATTTCCCAGGAAACTTTAGACAATGGTGTTTAAGTGTAAGGATTTTGTGTAATTCCTAAGAAGCTGGCATCTTGGATTGTAAAATGACCTTCTAGAAGGAACTGAGGCCAAGATTATAGAATCCTGGGTTACTGATAACCATAGATCTGCCCTACAGATTATCTCTGAATTTCTTTTACTTGAGAAATGGATAATTACCTTTTTAATGAGCCACTATATTTTGTGTTTTCTATACTATATATATAGTCAAGACTATTTCTAAATGTTCACTAGGTTATTCTACAATTAAAAAAAAAATCTGAAAGCTTTCTCATTACTGAATGTTTTAGAATCTTCCATCTCAGATAACCAAAAAGGCACCAAAGGGACTTGAGTATGGGTCCATTCTTAAAGAAATAAGCCTTATTTCAAGAGATAACACTACAATATGTCCCATAAATGTGTTATGTACTTACTAACATTTTTAATAGGGACCACTATTGTCACACAGCAAAGGAGATTAAAAATTCACTAATAATTACCTGTTTCTATAAGCTAGTTTCACAACAATTTACTAAACATTTCAGAATAGCTAATGTAAATCCAAGTAAATCAGAAAGAGAAACACAAATACTGTGTATTAATGCATATATATATTCAATCAAAGAGGATGGTAACAGTGATCCTATATGCAAGGGAGCAAAAGCTGCAAAAGAGACAAAGATGTAAAGAACAGACTTTTGGACTCTGTGGGAGAGGGCGAGGGTGGGATGATTTGAGAGAATAGCATTGAAACAGGTATATTACCATATGTAAAACTGATAAACAGTGCAAGTTCAACGCATGAAGCAAGGCACTCAAAGCTGGTGCTCTGGGACAACCCAGATGTGGTGGGGAGGGAGAGGGGAGGAGGATTCAAGATGGGGGACACATGTCCACTTGTGACTGATTCATGTCAATGTATGGCAAAAACCATCACGATTTTGTAAAGTACCCTCCAATATTGTAGCCTCAAATTAAATTAATTTTAAAAAAGAAACAGAAAAATATTCATCTTAAACTTATATGAGACTCTTATTTTTACCTTTTGAAAAATTATACTTTAACAGAAAAATTAACTATGTATATAGGCAACATTTCAGCAGAATTTTATTAATATATAAAATTGCCTATACTTCAAATGGTGTCACATACTCCAAAAGGTAAACCATAGTGATTTTGAAAAAGTGTGACTTATCAAAAATTTTTTTCATATTCATTCTCGCAGGATGAATGATGCACATAATGTGGCCTCCCCCCAAATTTTCTGTCTATTCCACAGCATGTGTGAATATGTTACACAGGGGAACACTGCAGATGAATTAAGATGAATAATTTGCTGGTCTTAAAATTAGGACATTATCTCAGATTATGCAAGGCGGTCCAGGGTGATCACAAGGGTCCTTAAATGTAGAAGAGGGAGGCAGAAAGAAAAGGTCAGAATGATTTGATGTGAGAAGGACTTGACCAGTTGTTGCTGCCTCGAAGTTAGAATAAGGGAACAGGGTTGGCTTCTAGAAGCCAAAAAAGTCAAAGAAATGGATTCCTCACAAAAGCCTTGAGAAGAGAATGTTGTCCTGCCAACACTTTACTTTTAGCCCAGGAAGACCTGTGTCAGACTTCTGACATATACAGCTATAAGTTAATAACTTTGTTCTATTTTAATTCACTAAATTTATGGTAATCTGTTATAGCAGGTATGGAAAACAATCTTCTCTACAATGAAAAATGTCATTTGTAATAAAGCTAGTCTTAGAATTCAGTTCTTAAGGTAGGGACTGGTAGGGAGAGGAAAACAGTACAAAGACTTTGAACTTAGTCTCAGGTTTGTCAATTATTAGTCAAGAGACTATGAATCTCATTTTCTTTGTACCTTAACCTCTTTCCAGCCTCTCAAGGCTATGACATTTCAGGAAACAGAAAATTTAGTCATCAGGGGAAAATAGGCAAAGCCCCTCCCTCCTTTGCTAACACCAGTCACCTTGTTAAACCTGTCTATAGTACTCTTTGAAGGGCACATTAATTTATTCCAGAAATATTTGTTTTGTACCTGTTCTATACCGACAGAGGATGAGATGGTTAGATGGCATCACTGGCTCAAGGACAAGAGTTTGAACAGCCTCTGGGAGATGGTGAAGGACAGGGAAGACTGGCATGCTGCAGTAGACTGATGGGGTTGCAGTCAGCCATGACTGAGTGACTGAACAACAACAACCAGGTAGTTCAAGGAGCTGGAGATACAACAGCAGGCAAGAGAGACAGGGCTGTTAATCTCATGGATCTTTTACAATGGAAAGGAGGGAAATACACAGGGAACACATAAGGACATAAATGTAAGTTCAATAGTGAAAAGTAAAATGAAGAATATCAAAGAAGGGGATGTGACAGATGAAAACTGGTGTTAGCATATAAGAAAGGGCTTGGGGACTATTAGGCAATATAATTTATGGAAATGATATATAAGTTCAGGTGGAAATGTTCAGGGGGAGCCTGCCATGTGATGATCTGCAGGAAGAGCATTTTGGGAAGAGGGAACAAAGTCCCTAAATGTGGGAATGACTTTGGTGGGTCTAGAAAAGGATATAATGCCCGGGTTCCCAATTCAATGCATAGCAGTCTGGGTGAGCAGAGGAGGAGATGAAGGGTAGAAAGCTGGACAAGCACGAGAATAGCTAGTGGGGAGGTACTAGTGTCATGAACATCATCCTTCTTCAGAGTGACAAGATGTCTCCTCAAATCAACACGTATCTCATCTGATTTAACCACTTCTTTAAGCATTTACCTGGAGGAATATGTCTACCCCTGTGTGATGCAGAGAGCTACTGGAAAATACAGTGGATACTATTTTAATGTTGATAAGAATTTAGTCACAACACACTTTGTGATGTTCTTCCATATCATGGTTTGAAGTGTGTGTTATAATGCACAGGGTTAAATGTTGTAATGCAAGAGAAGCAGAGTAATGGTGCTGTCAACGGGAAAGATGGAGGAAGACTTTAACAAAATACCAAAACAAAAGTAGCAGCACCTCAGTCAAAAACATAGAATTACTACCTGCCTATATCACTAAATGATATAGGGCTTCTCGGGTGGTGCAGTGGTAAAGAACCTGCCTGCCAAAGAAGGAGATTTGGGTTCGATCCCTGGGTTGGGAAGATGTCCCAGAGAAGGAAATGGCAATCCACTCCAGTATTCTTGCCTGGAAAATTCCATAGACAGAGAAGCCTGCTGGGCTATAGCCCAGGGGTTGCAAAGAGTTGGACACGACTGACTGCTAACTAACACTTCCATCACTTTTCACACTTGCTATATCACTAGTCTAAGGCACACATTGCTCCCTGCTGCAAATGTACTAAAGACCTTCCAAACACAGACAAGAAAACGAGTATTAAGTTCTTTTAGGGCAGCTGATGATTTCCTTTGGGATTTTACTGATTGAACTGAGGTTTTAGGCACTGTGCTTATTTTCTTGACTCTTGAGATTGATAAATTTTCATTCCCTTTGGCAGAAAGTGAAGAGGAACTAAAAAGCCTCTTGATGAAAGTAAAAGAGGAGAGTGAAAAAGTTGGCTTAAAGCTCAACATTTAGAAAACAAAGATCATGGCATCCAGTCCCATCACTCCATGGGAAATAGATGGAGAAACAGTGGAAACAGTGTCAGACTTTATTTTGGGGGACTCCAAAATCACTGCAGATGGTGAATGCAGCCATGAAATTAAAAGATGCTTACTCCTTGGAAGAAAAGTTATGACCAACCTAGATAGCATATTCAAAAGCAGAGACATTACTTTGCCAACTAAGGTCCATCTAGTCAAGGCTATGGTTTTTCCAGTAGTCATGTATGGATGTGAGAGTTGGACTGTGAAGAAGGCTGAGCACCGAAGAATTGATGCTTTTGAACTGTGGTGTTGGAGAAGACTCTTGAGAGTCCCTTGGACTGCAAGGAGATCCAACCAGTCCATTCTGAAGGAGATCATCCCTGGGATTTCTTTGGAAGGAATGATGCTAAAACTGAAGCTCCAGTACTTTGGCCACCTTATGCGAAGAGCTGACTCATTGGAAAAGACTCTGATGCTGGGAGGGATTGGGGGCAGGAGGAGAAGGGGACGACAGAGGATGAGATGGCTGGATGGCGTCACGGACTCAATGGACACGAGTCTGAGTGAACTCCGGGAGTTGGTGATGGACAGGGAGGCCTGGCGTACTGCGATTCATGGGGTCGCAAAGAGTCGGACACGACTGAGCGACTGAACTGAATTGAACTGAACTTTCACCCTTAATGGCATTATCTTGTAATAATAGTACACATTAGATGACAACATATGGATAGGCCGTCAGATTTATAAACGCAAGCTACCTAAGGCAAGCTCTGTGTCAGCAATACTCAGAGGACTGGTAAACTTTCCATGAGAGCTTAGACTATATCTGATCCCAGACTTAGCTCTGAAGTCCTTGTGATCAGATTTAAATTAGGTGTTTGGAATGAAAGTCATGTCAGCTACAGTAATGGGGAATCATCTGCCTTGACCTACCATTTATTTCCTCTTCTTGTCTGAATAAACTCACTGTTATGCTGTGGGAGCAAATTGGATCACCCTCAACCTGCTCTTTGCTTTGTAGATTTACTGCAAATTTGGTGAAGAGAAATAAAGTTTGACTTGATAAAATTCAACCATATCTTCCACTTCCCACAGACTACCCTCAATTTGAAATGAGAATACAAAAGTCACACTGCTGCTTTCCTTTGGGTGGTCAGGCTAGAAGCATAGAACTGGAAATGTCCGATATTTTCATGATCTGGAAATAATGGCAAGTGGATGCCCTTTTTATATCATCCATTCATGTCCCCAAAAGGCATTCTTAAGAAGTCTCTTTAAAATAAATTGACTTGCCTTTTGCTAAAGCTTTGTTTTATAATGTGTCAAGGGGTTTGAAAAATACAGGCAGTATTCAAAGAAAGCAAAGCAAACACAAGCAGTGCTTACATTATTTACCAATTAGAAACTGGCACACACTTCTAGTTTGCATATATTTGAATTAAGAGAAATTCATTTATACATCTCTAACAAGAATATTAATTCAACTTCTACTGAAGGCATAGAATGCATAAATTTCTATGCCTGGCACCATGAGGGGTTCAAAGAGGAAAAAGAGATTACAGTTTGGTCAGGCTGCAATACACACAAAGAATGAATAGTTTTGAGAAGGTATAAGCAAATGTCTTTGAGGACAGTTCTTTGACTATCTTACTTAGAAAATAGGATAAGAAAATTATCCTGGTGTACAAAACCTCTCTCTAGTAGAACTTTGTCCTAGCTTGTGCTACCCATGTACAGGAGCCATATGCATGTGGATTATAATAGCCATCCAGTTCACACACTAAGCTTGGGAAGATAATATGAATTGATTCCTTGTAATAAAAACGCTCATTTTATTTTTCATTGAGTTGAAAACAGAATTGCTTGTATTCTGTCTGTATCCTTATACTGGATCATTTGTACAGTAGTTGGTGGCTGAGATGGTAAAGAATCTGCCTGTAATACAGGAGACCCAGGTTTGATCCCTGGGTTGAGAAGATCCCCTGGAGAAGGTAATGGCAACCCACTCCAGTATTCTTGCTCAGGAAATTCCATGGACAGAGGAGCTTAGTCCATGGGGTCACAGAGAATCAGACACAACTGAGCAACTAATACAAACACAAACACACACATACACACAGGCACTACACTATACTACTGTGTGCCTACTACATGCCAGGCCCAGTGCCTGAGACTAAGAATCCTTTGGAGTCTCATTCTATGTAGGATCTGGGCACGGCCTTTATGCTGGGAGATAGAATTGAAGGTTACGCTGGCCAAGTATGTTGTCTTTGTTAATTATGAGCACGCTCTGTTTCCCAGTCTTGCCCTCTTCACCATGGATTAGCTATACAAAATAATTCAGAGTCCTCATGCAATCCCTATAAGTCTAAATGCCAACCCACTAGGCCCAAGCACCCAGGTAGTTTTTATTCACTGTTCTGTTCACTTTTTCAGACCCACTTGGTTCTCCAGAGGTATAAACACTCAAAACAAGCACCATTCATTATTTTTCAAATACCATCAGGCTGGAAGAAGAGGAAAGAGAAAAAAGAATTTTTAATATCCTTTCACATTTCCCACAAAAGCCTAAATCAGGAGTCCATTGTAAGTCTTTGATGTGTGTTTCCACTGTAACTTGGAAAGCAGTCCAAGGTCTAGGAAAAGAGTGTGTACATGCTAAGTCCATCAGTCATGTTCGACTTTCTGCAGCCCCATTGACTGAGCCCGCCAGGCTCCTCCTCCATGTGATTCTCCAGGCAAGAATGCTGGAATGGTTTGCCATGCCCTTCTCCAGGGAATCTTCCTGACCCAGGGATTGAGCCCGCATCTCTGATGTTTCCTGCATTGGAGGTGGGTTCTTTACCACTAGCAGCACTTGGGAAGCCCTCAGGGAAAGGGAGGATAAGGCAAATACACACAAATCATGTTTTACACTCCCAACTGTAAATAGGTTCTCTGGAAAAATCTAGGAGGCTCAGGCCAATTGAGTATCATATTGTTTCCAGCCCTGTACTAGGTCTTGCTGGGTAAATAAAGGCTTATCTTTTCCCTCTAAAGCCTATCGTTTCACAAGAATAGGAGCATTTGGTGCTGCCTGGGTTCTAACGCTCTTTTCTCCCTTTCTACACAGGACTTCAGAATGCCAGTTAAGATGAAAAGTCCAGAAAGCAGTTCTCAGCAGAGATCTTAGCCTGCATTTATCTCACCAGGAGCTGAAAAGAAGGCCTGAGAAACTGCAGGAGGCAAGTTCTCTGGAAGATTGACAGGTGTCCAAAGCAGTTCAGAATGAACAGCAGTGAGGGGATGAGGCTAGAACACAACACAAGTCCCTCCCTTCCTGTCTTCCTTGCGGAGTAGGTGACCTCAGTGGAGAGCAGTGATGAGAAGTTTGAGGAAATAAAGGATTTGACAGGAAGTCTGTGAGTCAAGGGAAGTGGTGTGAGGTAAAAGAGGGGTTCTCTCTGGAAAGATGAAAGGGTATTCGAACTAAAACACAGTTCATACTTTTGCCAGTTACTGGCCCTGCTTCCATGATGCCTGATGTTGCCTCCTTGATCTGGATCTGCCTCCTTGACCTTGGTGGCTGAAAGCTGACATGAGCCTGGACACTGTCTGAGTTCCTTCCTCTAGTCACAGACAAACAGGAGACCAATGAGAAAAGAATCATGATGCCTCCTCAAGGCCTTTGGAGGTATCTGCTCAGGAGATGACCTGTGATAATTTGTAGAATGCATGGTGCATTTTCCTTAAATTTTTTTTCAATTGTTATGTTTTTATTTTTGTCTGCTTACAGGATCTTAGATCCCTGACCAAGGATTGAACCTGTGCCCTTGTCAGTGAACATGCAGAGTCTTGAACACTGGACTGCAGGCATTCTCTGCCTTTCTTGAGCTGAAATCAAATTTGTGGCTCAGATGGTAAAGTCTGCCTGCAGTGCAGGAGACCTAGGTTTGATCCCTGGGCCAGGAAGATCCCCTGGAGATGGGAACGGCTACCTGCTCTAGTATTCTTGCCTGGAGAATTTCATGGACAGAGGAGCCTGGAGGGCTGCAGTCCATGGATTGCAAAGAGTAAGACACAGCTTACTATTTTTGACCTGAAACGAATATGATCATCTTACCTAGAGAGTTCTGGTAGACTCTCTTGGACTTTAACAACAGAGGTGTTTGTTTGGTTGCTCCATTTGTTTTCCTATGTTCTAGATTCACTGAATTAATCACATGATTTCCATATTTACTTTATCTCTGTTCATTAAAATAGTTAATAAAAATAATCATGGCCACTGCCTATTGAGCACTGGATACCAGGCACTATATTGAAGTACGTTACATGTAGTAACCTCAGTTACCTTCACATGAAGCTTCTAAGGTTGGACTTAAGTAAGAAGACTTTTAAAGCCACACAGATTTCTTCTCTACAATATATTGTGGAAGCATGTTAAAAGTAAAAGAGTATATATTTTACAATCAGAATTTAAATGCTACTAAATTTATTATTTCAGAGAAAGCAATGGCCCCCCCACTCCAGTACTCTTGCCTGAAAAATCCCATGGATGGAGGAGCCTAGTAGGCTGTAGTCCATGAGGTCGCTAAGAGTCAGACACGACTGAGCGACTTCACTTATATATACAACATATAGTCATCTGTCTCAGTATCTTTTTAAATGGAAAATCAGAAATTAGAAGGAGGGACATACCTTCAGGTGGTTTAATTCATTATTAAACTCTTATAAAATTTAACTTCCAAATGCCTATGGTAATATAACTTTAAAAAAGGCAAGAGATCTGCACATATATAGATACTATGACTGAAATAATATATAAAACTCTTGAAGAGTTGAAAACTTTAAAAATGGCTGCTATAATAAAGAAAAGAATGAAATAATGCCATTTGGGATACATGGATGGACCTAGAGATTACTATACTAAGTGAAGTAAGTCAGAAAGAAAGACAAATATCATATGATATCACTTATATGTGGACTCTAAAAGGTGACATAAATGAATTTATCTGTGAAACAGAAACAGACTCATAGACATAGAGAACAGACGCATAGTTGCCAAGGGTTGGGGAGCGGGGATGGAGTGGGAGTTCAGGATCAGCAGATGAAACTATTATATATAGGATGAATAGACAACAAGGTCCCACTGTATAGCACAGGGAACTATATTCAATATCCTAACCATAATGGAAGAGGAAACAAATGGCAAGTATAATAGAAGCATTACAATATTATTTGCAGTAACAAAAATACGGTTACTTTGCTTTTTTAATGTTAACTAAAGGCCTGGTTGTGCTGCGATTCATGGGGTCGCAAAGAGTCAGACACAACTGAGCGACTGAACTGAACTGAACTGAAAGCTAAAATTTTAGTTTATTATTATATTTGGAGAGTTGTACAGACTAATTGTACATGGTGTACATGTACAATAATGAACATGAACTTGGGCAAACTCCAGGGGGTGGTTAGAGACAGGGAGGCCTGGCACGCTGCAGTCCATGGGGTCACAGAGTCGGACACCGCTGGTGGACTGAACAACAACTGACTAATTATAAAGGAAGTGCTGGAGTAATAGCAATAGAATTCCAAACATCTCCATTTTCTTTTTGAAAGTTGTAAAGATATAATATGTAGCTTTAACCTCAGGCTAATTGTATTCTGAAAGGAGAATATGACAGAATCAATGTTAAATCTTCACGGGCTTTATTTTCAATAACTTAGTTTTCTTAAGAGAGGAATTCAGTGATTTCCTAAGGGTAAAATTACCACAATTATACTTTCATGTCACTTGAAATATTTGTTGAACATATAAAAATGGTTTCTTATTTTGAATCATATTGAAATTAATAAAAGTGCCACACAATTTGTTAACTATTTGTGTTAAGCACAATTACATAATTTCTGGATCAAGAGGTTTGCGGCCATATGATCATGTGTCTGGTTTCTAAGTTCCATTTCTGCCAACCCATTGCCAGTAATCACATTTAAATCCTTCTTTAATAAACCTCTTCAGACTTTAAGATATGCTATCTGGAGGTAGATAATCCAGAAGGATTTACAGGTGGCATCTAAGAAAAAAAACCTGTTTAAAGTTTAGTTACTCGATGGGCATGAGTCTGAGTGAACTCCGGGAGTCAGTGATGGACAGGGAGGCCTGGCGTGCTGCGATTCATGGGGTCGCAGAGTCGGACACGACTGAGCGACTGAACTGAACTGAACTGAATATGTATTTTAATGTTTTGCTTACCTAGAAATTCAAAAGTTGGAAAATTTTGGTCAGATGATATCCTTAAACTGTTGTAGACATGAAAGAGTATCCACATTAAAAATTAGTCTTCATCTGTGAAGCTTTTCTTGGGTGTTAGTCATAGAAATGCCATAATCTTCTATAATCTACCATGCATAGATACAAATCCGGTGAATCAGATTACATGTTTTTGCTTCTTCATGAACTTTTACTATCTCAGAACTTTGACTTCTAATTTTGTTATTTAGGAAAAAATATTTATATATTTAGTGGAGAAAATAACAACAGAATCTGACACACTCCATTGAAACCACAAGGACTTGTTACCATTCATGAATGAGTTTATCTTATGAACTAATCCAGTGACTGATCAGCTGAAACTTTCAATAAGGATTTCTCTGTATAAGTGAAAACACAATTAATCCATGCTTTTGCTTCATTATATTTTAAGTTAAAATTTTTTTGACATGTGGAGACTATTTCTCTCTCTGGGAACAAGCCTGGAGTGCTGCAAAATCCTAAAATATACTCTGATTCATTGTCCTTAAAGAAGAAGAAGAACAACAACAAAACTGCTCTGGCATTAGAAGTCATTAAAGACTTGAGCTAATAATATGCTAATTTTATAAAGTTTTTTTTTAAAAAAAAAACTCCCACTGCTATAAAAAATTAGAGATTTGAAGAAATAACAGTATTCAATAAATGATTAGTATCTGATTTAAGTAGCTTTAAGTCTCTTGTCTCTTAAGTTTAATAGAAAAATATAACATATACTTTTATATATAAATAAATAAATATAAATATAAACCTGTACAATCATTATAATTTTAAAATAATGACTCCAAAAGAAGTTCTATATTATCTGAATTAAATTATAATATCTACCCATAAAATCTGTTTTGTGTCTGTGTTGCTATGGAAGTTTTTTTTTTAATAAAGAATGATTGGATTGTCTCTAATAATAACAGAAGAGCCACACAACTTTATCATTCAGTTCTAGAAATTCTGTAGAGAAAGACTTAATAAAAAAACATTCTGCCTTTTTCAAGACCTTGCTTCATGAGCATTCCGCAACTTTTAGTCTGTATTCATGTAACCTGGCTTCCTATGTTGGTAATGTTGGAGGAGAGGGTACAGACGGGTGTTCTGTGGTCTTTCATCCATTTTCTTCATATATCTGGCTACTCTGGATGAATCAGATCTGTATCTGCCTTCTGCAGCTGAAACAGCATGACTGTTGATGGAATAACAGTGCCCTGGGCAACAGAAGAAAGTCCTGAGACAAAGCACCACAGGAAACATCCGCCTTGAGCTGTCTAAAAACAAATGTGCAACCAACTAACCTGTAGGGGTGAATGCCTGCATCCTCCAGTCACTCTGCCCACTTCACGACCCTCCAACAAGAATCCTCGACATCCTTCAGTGAAGGAAATCCTTAGTAGCAATTGGAATAATAACCTTTGCCAGACTGCACAGGGCCAGAAAATTACTTCTTTTGTCTAGGTCACTGCAGCATCAGGCAATTTCTGCTAGTGGGGATGTGAGACGGCAGTCCCCGTGCTAATAAACAAAGGGGAGGAGGTCTTAAGTGTGTGCTTCAATAAGTAAGTCCTTCATACACATATCTCTTCAGTGACACGTTCAAATCTGTCTGAAAAAAAATTGTTAAGGGACTGTTTCCTCTCTTAAAAGAAAAAAACACCCAGGAGTTTAACAGAAAAATAAGGGCAATTTACTTGACTGGCATGTATCACCACTCACTGAGGGTTAGAATCCTACCCTCCGCCACCTCTGTGCAACTCATTGACTTCATGAGGGTCAGCCTCTATTATTACTGCTGCAGATATTTAGTCTCAAATAACAGATTTTTTAAATGAGTCATATCCAGGTTTTCTTCTACTTCTTCCCTGCAGTAACACCAGAATATTTCATCTGCATCTCTGTTGCCATGGAAAAATGAACATTCTGAAAAGCAGGCAGGATTATGAGTTGAAGGCAAAGTCTAATAGTAAGGAACAGAAAGAACTCAGGTTGAAAACATATACACACCACAGTTAACATTACAGAAAAATGGCAGCTTGAATAACAAGGAGAAAAGAATAGAATTTCATTGCATCTCTGACCTTTTAGATAAAGTACTTTGAGTTTCAAAACTATATTTTCAGGTTTTGTGGGATTTTTTCCATTTTTTTTAAAGTGGAAAAACATTCTTATGCTTAGGAATAAAGTAGGCACACTATTTTCACCACCTGTGCATGGTTGGCAGGCACAAGACCATTGTGCAGCAAACAGCAGATAATTGGATTCCGTCTACACAGTGAACCTGCTAGATCATTAGCAGCCTTTCATGTTGAAAATAGACATGATTAACAAGAGCTGGGAACCAGCCTTTGTATTTAGCTTAATGGAGCAAGAAGATTTGTGCTGGACCCAGGTCATTTGATCCCAAATTCTTCAGGTACCATAGGTATTGTATGCATAAGACATGTGTCAAGGGAGAGAGATAAGAAAAAAGGTAGAGAGACAGCAAGAGATAGGACATATCAAGATGGTAAAATGAGAAAAAGAAGTGAATTGACAGTGTAAGAAGTGAAATGAAGAAATAGAACTGGGAAAAGAAAGAAGCATAAGAGAAAAAGGGATGATCAAAGAATAATATGCAGAGAGAGAAAATGAGTAGG
The DNA here is from genome assembly GCA_006408695.1 of Aepyceros melampus. Taxonomy (NCBI): domain Eukaryota; kingdom Metazoa; phylum Chordata; class Mammalia; order Artiodactyla; family Bovidae; genus Aepyceros; species Aepyceros melampus. Next base: position 160,893 of record SJXQ01001045.1, read on the forward strand.
AAGAAATATGAGTAGGAAAAATGAGAAAAATGAGTAGGAAGGAAAAAGAGAAACAAAGGGGAAAAAAAAGCTGGCTTCAACAAAAAACTTCACTTAACAAATCTTGGAAAATTAGGTAAAGGAGACCCACGGAAAGTGCGGTGGCATGTTACCGTCATATTGGTCTCATGATCTTGTCCATCTAATGAGGTTTCTGTCCCTCACATCCTAGACATGTAACCTAACAGGACATTATGGGGTCTTCCTGGGACAGACCCTCTCCCCCCATGTCCTCTGCCTACCTCTTGTTTGTAGAAAAACTATGATCTCCTAGGTCTCCCCTGAGTCGCAAAAGCCTGAGTCAAGAATGAAAGTATGTGAACATGCAGTGACACAATTAGTAGCTGGGCCATGAGGACTGGTAACGATATCTGAAGCACATTTCTTGTATTATATTATAGATGTTAAAACCTCTACCAAATGGAAGACATTAACTACGTGATGATCATGAGCTTATAGCCCCCAGACCAGGTAACTATCTGATGATCATGAGCTTATAGCTTCCAGACCAGTTACTAAAGCCAGAGAATTGATGTTAATCCCTCTGACACTGCCCTGTTGTCTTGCCATCAACCAATCAGAATATTGTGCAGGAGCTGATCACAAACCCTATGACTAGCCTCCCTACTTGGCCTTTAAAAGTGCTTTCCTGAAACCCATTGAGGAATTTCGGTTTTTTGAGCATTAGCTGCCCCGGACTCCTTTTCTGGCACCTTACACTGAATGGAGTACTCTCCTTCACAAGCTGGTGTCTGTAGATTGGCCTTACTGCGAGTAGGTGAGCGGACCCTGTTTGGTTCAGTCATTGGCACAAACTTTAGCTGAGAGTGGATGGAAACCCCAGTGGGAGCTATCTATGTATAGGAAATCTCTTTCAAGGTTGTCCTCTCCTTTTGCATTTGAACTCTGTGAAGAACTTGAGGATTTTCTGACATGTTGATTCCTACTCGTTAGACCGTATCCATCCAAATGATCAATCCCTGTATCTCCAGACTGCAATTTTAACCTGACTGTCCATGGAGTGAGAAAGCTGTCGTAGCCCTCCATTGCTGAGGAGAGATGATGCTGTGTAGTAAGGAGAACAGTGAAGATGCAAGAGACCTGGACTCAATCTCCGCAAGGCCACTAAGGAAAAGAGACCAGATGCAAGAACAAATGAAGCAATTTCTACCCTGGGGAACTAAACACTTACAGATTCTGAGGATACTCCTTCTCTAGGTGAGATAAAAAAGGTTATCAGTACTTTAGACCCCACGCAATTGGAGTATTTCTCCTGATGGCTGAGAAGAATACCTAGAGAGAGAAAGGCTAACTGATCTTTTTAAGGTTAAGTAAGACAAAGTTGCCCAATTTAATGGCTCAGAGGGAGGCTGGAGTGAGATTTTAGTCCTAGATAAAAGCCCATATAAAAGGAAAGGGTTGTTAATATTGTTACCTTGTGACCTTTATTAGTTGAAATTAATCTTTCCTCAACGTTTATAGCACTTGCTCTGAAATCTTATTCTACTGAAGCATCGATCACTTTCTGCTATGTGTACCAATTCATACCTCACTGCAACCGATAGACTGTGAGGACATTCAAGGCTGAATCTGTGTTGGATTAATCTTAATGCCTTCCATGGCATGTAAGTTGAGCCTGTGCACAGTAAGCACTTGCCTTATGGTGGTGGTGAAGTCGCTCAGTCGTGTCCGACTCTTTGCGACCCCGTGGACAGTAACCTACTAGGCTTCTCCATCCATGGGATTCTCCAGGCAAGAATACTGGAGTGGATTGCCATTTCCTTCTCCAACTTGCCTTATAGTTGATGTAAAAATGACAGAAGCAGTGGAGGAAGTCTGTTTCTGGGTCAGGATATGAAGAGTTAAGTTCTGTGCTTATTTTGAGCCAGCTGAGTTGGGAGCATAGGATTCAAGCTTTAGAAGCTGAGTGGCTAGTGTCTTGAGTATAACTATAAATTACTATTATGTGCTAGGAGCTTGAAAAGTTACCTTTCCTCTCAGCATGGACACTACAAGGTAAATGTTATTATCTCCATTTTACAGATGAGGAAACAGGTATTAAGTAATTCATCCAAGGGGACTTAATGAGTAAAGGGCAGAGGCAGGAAGGCTCAAACTCAGGGCTGCTGGTGCATTAGTATTGGAACCCAAGCCAGATTAGGAACTATAAGACTTCCCTTATTAAATTTGTTCTCCAGAGAGAGGTCTCCATGCCTAGAAGTCCCGAAACAGGTCACTGGCAGGGAAAAAAATGCCAGACTAACTTAACTCTAATGTGGGCTTTGGGCAGATATTAAACTTCTGTGTCATTTGCTTCCTCCTCTGTCAATAACACTATTTCGTAAACAACAGGACCTCCCTCACAGTTGTTAGGTATATTTTCGTTAAGTTGAACTGGGATACTTGGAAAACTCCTAGAACAGTGTATTGGTACACAGTAATCACCTCAGTGAATGCCACTTAAATCTGAATTTCTGGAGAAATGAAATGGTAGAATTTGAAAAATGTGGACACTTTCTTTCCATGAGCCATTCAGGGCATATATTTGACAGCTCCTCCATCTCTGGCCCTAAGTTCATGGCAAATCTCAATTATTGTATTCATTCATTGACACAGTTTTCTGTGCAGTGAAAAGACCACTCTGAGAAGGACTCTCCTAGACTCTGAACTCTAGGACAATTGTTCCACACTGTGGACTTGCTTCCCTCTGCTAGTTAGTTCAGATCTCCCAGAATTAGAAAATAGTGCCCTGACCATACATCCACACTCATTCTTGGTACTATTACTACTGATAGTAGCTAACATTTATAAACATTTATTTATTTTATTTTGGTTTGAATATATTTTATTTTATTTTATTTTTATTTTTTTAATGTTTGTTTTGCTTTGCAATACTGTATTCATTTTGCTATACATTGACATGAATCAGCCATAAGTGTACATGAACTCCCAATCCCGACCCCCACCTCCCCCCTCCCGCCCCACACCTTCTCTCTGGATTATCCCCGTGCATCAGTCCCAAGCATCCTGCCTCCTGCATCAAACCTAGACTGGCGATTCGTTTCACTTATGATATCATACATGTTACACTGCCCCTCTGCCAACTCATCCCACCCTCTCCCTCTCCCACAGAGTCCAAAAGCCGTTCTATACATCTGTGTCTCTACTTTGGTCACCTGATGGGAAGAGCCAACTCATTGGAAAAGACCTCGATGTTGGGAAAGATTGAAGGGCAGGAGGCAAAGGGTGTGAGAGAAGATGAGATGATTAGATTGCATCATCAACAAAATGGACATGAATTTGAGCAAATTCCGGAAATAGTGAGGGACAGGGAAGCATAGCATGCTGCAGTCCATGGGGTCACAAAGAGTCAGACATGACTGAGCGACTGAACAACAAGTACTTAGGATGAGTCACATATTGTCCTAAGTCCTTTATGCCTTACTTAATCCTCACAACAAACCTATGACATATGTACTATTCTTGTTGTCATTTTACAGATGAGGAACACATAGTGTACATCCACAGTCACAGCATTATGTACTCTCAGTACAGCAAGGGTAAATGGACTCCACAAAGCTGCTGAATGTGTTGAGGGTGTACAACTCATCATAAGACCAAATCAGAAAAAAAAAATCCAACTGTATTATCTTTGTCATTAAATAATACCTCAGAGGAGGGAAGTGTGGGCATTAGATAAATATGGTGCAGTGAATATCACTTAATTATAATAAACATAAAAATAATTAATGGAAATATAGCCAATATTATTATTATTTAAAAATGCAAATAAAAGAAAGATCCCATTTTTTTTTTAATTGTCAAATTTGGAAAGTTAAGCAATAATGTCCAGTTTGGGGAATAGTGTTATGAAATGAACATTTTCATATTCTTCCAGGAAGAGTGATAATTAGTCTATTTGTGGAGGGAAAATATATCAAGGGCTTTGCAAATTTTCATAATCTTTGATTCAATAATTTCTCCATCTAGGAATTTATCTCAAGTAAATAAGCTGTACAAAATATTTACATGTGAGGATTATATCATATTCTATTTAATAAAGCACAAGTAGAAACCCAAGACCCAGGCTCAAAAAAGCATCTGGGTTCAAATCTTAAGCCTATAGTCACTAGCTCTTTAAGCTTTAGGAATTTTATCTCGCTAGTCTCAGTTTCTACAACTGTAAATGGGGTTTGGTGCAGAGCACTCTGCAGAATGCCCAACACATAGTATGTGCTCAACAAATATTAGTTGCCTCATTTTCATTATTCTATTATCATTATTACTTGTTAACCTAAATGTACAGCAGTGTGGAATGGTTGTATTATTTATAATCATCTATTTAATGGAATCATGTTTTTGAAGATTAATGATGTATAGAAATGATAATCAAGCAAGTGACAAATACACAGCACAAAATTACAGAAATCATCAGAATTTCTTATTATGTGAAAATTAAAACAAAGTGAAATCACTCAGTCATGTCTGACTCTTGCAACTCCATGGACTGTAGCCCACCAGGCTCCTCAGTCCATGGAATTTTCCAGGCAAGAATACTGGAGTGGGTTGCCATTTCCTTCTCCAGGAGATCTTCCCGACCCAGGGATTGAACCCAGGGTCTGTGTTGTAGGCAGATGCTTTACCATCAGAGCCACCAGGGAAGCTCTTTTATTATATAGTGTATAGATATATGTGTGTATGCATAACTGGTTGTAGGAAGGAAAAAAAGAAAACATTAGCATGTTAATACTAGAGAATTCTTGAGATGACAGGTAGCTCTGTATTTTCCAAGTTTTCTATAGAGAATATGTGTTACTGTTATAGCTAGAAAAACATTTTAACAAAATATGTTTTTAAAGCAGTTTTCACAAAAGATTAATACACGCACACAAGATGATGGTAATCATTCTCAAAATTGCAACCATGAATTTTTGTGGGATTTTGACTACCCATATCCATTTCCATTGTCTAATAGCAAGCTCACTGGTCATTAGGAAAGGTATGTTGTCTTCATAAAACAGTCTAGCAGGATTGTATTCTAGTCCCTTCCTTCTCCTAGCCAAGGAAGAGTCATGTTTTTGAAGTGAAACTAATTCTGTCCTCCTTTATTATAATTTGAATCTAGAATCTGAGTAGAGCGGCACACAGAATGAAAGTATTTGGAATTCATTCAGTGTGGTATGGCTTTCTGAACACTCTATATCTGATATAAACTGGACCTAAAGTTCTGCCTTATTTCTCCACCAATATGACTTGGTTCTTGCATTTCCAAGGTTGGTTTTTCAGTCTTCCTGTCATTCTATGGCTTTTTAGTATATTTTTTTTTGCTTAGGGTAGTCAGAGTTGTCTTCTGTTGCTTGCAACCCGAGATCACGTCTCTTGTATTTAATCTATAGTCTTGAAGAAATGGCTAAAGAAAAACTCATTAGCTTATTAGTGGTGGCCTCAAGACAGACAAGAATTTTGGCTCATCATTAGAACACAACACATGAGTCACATTTTTGAAAAGTATCCTTTTTTTCCGTCCTATGCTCTATTTGTCAAAACTGTTTACATAAAATTTTCTCACTTTCTGTGGTCATGGCCTGCCCAACATATCAGCAAAATTGATGGCAGAAAAGGATAACGATTTTTGCAATTCATGCATTCCCAGTAACAAGAAAATGTTATAAAAGATTTTGTTCCAGAGAGACCAAATAAAACATTCATTAAGAGCATGAACTCAGGGACTTGACCACCTAGGTGGTCTAATTAATTCCTTCTTTTCCACTTGCAAGCTAAAAGACCTTGGGAAAAGCTACTTAACCTTCAGTTTTCTTCATCTGTAAAACTGAGATAACAACAGTTCCCATTCATATAGCTGATATAAAGATTAATAAAGTCAACATGTTTAAATCATTGGGATAGAGCTTGGCATATATGAAGTTCTACATGTGTTAACAATTTTTTATACACTGTAGATCTTGACAATAATGATTATTTGCCACCATTTAAAATCTAGATGACTTATTTTTCAAATTGTAAGTCAAGTATCAAACGAGTATTTTTTACAGAAAACAAACCTTAAAAGATGTCTGGGTATGTTTTGACCTGTGATCGATGAAAATGTGTAGAAAAGAGTCAATTCTATAAAAATATACCAAAACTTTAATGAAATAGCAACTTCTGTGCATGAAAAGTTAAGATCATTAGTTACAGTAGATGGTTAAATAATTTTTAAAACATATATATGTTTTAATTGATAATATTGCATACAAGGTCTGTCCAAAATGATACATTCAAATTGATGACTTTTGAAAATGAATTTCAACTTTAATTTACAAATGAATATTCATGAAAACCTAAGTAAGTATAATTTTGGATAACTACTGGAAGAGCTTCAGATTACCCACAAAGTGAGTAAAATAAGAGAAAATTTAATACATAGTATCATCCTCTGATTTATCAATAGCTATAAACTTAGGTTCTGGAGACAAAAACTGAGTATGACAAAATCCTACGTAATAAAAAGTTTATAGAATACTGCCAGGTACACAATAGGCATTTGAGAAGGAAATGATGCTACTTAAATGAGTGCATTCCATTAATGAAAATCATTTTAAGAACTGGTTTTTAAACTTATTATTGTCAATCTATGCTTTCTAGAATAGTCTATCTATATACTGCTGAAGATTCAACTTACATAGGTTTCGAGCTTCTTTTCTAGTGAATCCTCATCCATCTTGGCAGAGAATTAGAAGACCAGTGAACTTCAATATTCGGGGCCTAGGATTTAGGTTTACTCTCCAGGTTTGGCACCTGGTAAATTTGAAATGAGCTCACTGAACAGCAGCTGATCCCCAAACCCTGTGAATGTTTGGCCATTCTACATTAGTAGATTTCCATTTTGACCTCTGATTATACTTCATCTCCCCCAATACAGGGAATTATTTTCTAAACTGTAGCCTGCTTCACTGGTGGTTTCCAAGAGTTGGGTCGTGTTTTCTGTACTCACTGTTCTTTAGTGACATCTGTTCTAACCTAGATGAATCATGTGGAATCAAGAGGATGTGGTCCATCGGAGAGGGATACTGCTTGTACACAGATGCTTGACCTGTCTTGTATAATCAACAAACCTCACTCCTGGAGATTTCTAAGGCCCCACTAAGTTCAAGTCTAAATTCAAACCCTGTATTGGCTGGATGTATAAGCTCATAGGTTAATTGGCCCCCTAATATCTGCAGTGTCTTTCCTGGTTTATTAATTATCTCTTTGAGTGTTCATATAATAAACTCTCAATTATTCATATGTATACTTATTGCAGATTTTTAACTTGTGTCTTAATGATAAAATAATAATCTATGTTAAGAAGAATGTCTCTGAAATGCCATCAATATATTTTAAAGCTCCATTTTCCAGACAAGCAAGATAATAACCTTGCTTGTTTACTCTGTTTTGAACATAAAATTCCAAGAATTATCATATATGATGGAAAGTAAGTAGTCTAAATGTCAGTACTTCTGTGTTTGCATCCAGCTCTGATTGGAATAAAAAAAGACCTTGAGTAGGTCACTGAAACTTTCTGGGCCTTTTTCCTGTATTTTTAGAGTGAAGAGGTTCTACTTTATTATCTACAAGATTCTTTTCAGTTTTAAAAGGTAGTGTTAAATCTATTGATGTTTATATCTATGTCTATGTCATCTGTTTATACCTACTGATCTAATTTCTTTTCAGAAAAATAGTTTTTTTTCTCTACAAATAGCTTTTTTACAGCCCAGTTAGCTTTAGTTCTGGATATAATCTAAATAAATTGATTTAGTTGGAAGCACTGAAAATGGATAGGTAGAATATGTATGAAAGAGAACAATAGATTGTTTCTCAAATTAAGGTTTTACACGTCTGATATTGGGGGAACTTTCAGAAAGTGATCTGATATTAGATTAAGAAATATCATGTTCCTTTACTATAAGTAAATAAAATAATAGAAGTAGAGGAGAATCATGATCCAGGGAATAAAAGTACCATTTCAACAACTGGTTGAAAAAGTAATGTTCCCCAAAAAATGACTAGTCATCAAGCAGGCAAAAAACTCTGGTCATTCAAAATTCAACATCCATTTATGATTAAAAAAACCCTCCAAAAATCAGACATGGAAGGAACGGACCTCACATAATAAAAGACATATATGATAAACCCACAGCAAACATTATCCTCAATGGTGAAAAATGGAAAGACTTTCCTCAAAGTCAGGAATAAGACAAGGGTGCCCACTCTCACCACTAGTAATCAACATAGTTTTGGAACTTTTAGCCACAGTAATCAAGAAAAAATAAATAAATAAAAGGAATTCAGATTGAAAAAGAAGTAAAACTCTCACTGTTTGCAGATGACATGATCCTGTACATAGAAAACCATAAAGACACCACCAGAAAATTACTAGAGCTAATCAATGAATATAGCAAAGTTGCAGGATATAAAATTAATACACAAAAATCCCTTGCATTCCTATACACTAACAATGAGAAAACAGAAAGAGAAATTAAGGAAATAATTTCATTCATCGTTGCAATGAAAATAATAAAATACTTAGGAATAAATCTACTTAAATAAACAATAGGTCTATATATAGAAAACTATAAAAAATGAATGAAATCAAAGATGACACAAATAGATGGAGAAATATACCACGTTCATGGATTGGAAGAATCAATATGATGAAAATGAGTATACTACCTAAAGCAATCTATAGATTCAATGCAATGCCTATCAAGCTACCAATGGTATTTTTCACAGAACTAGAACATATAATTTCACAATTTGTATGGAAATACAAAAAACCTCGAATAGCCAAAGCAACCTTGAGAAAGAAGAATGGAACTGGAGGAATCAACCCACCTGACTTCAGACTACATTACAAAGCTACAGTCATCAAGACAGTATGGTACTGGAACAAACACAGAAATATAGATCAGTGGAACAAAATAGAAAGCCCAGAGATAAATTCACACACCTATGGACACCTTATCTTTGACAAAGGAGGCAAGAATATACAATGGAGAAAAGATAATCTCTTTAACAAGTGGTGCTGAGAAAACTGGTCAACCACCTGTAAAAGAATGAAACAAGAACACTAACACCATAAACAAAAATAAACTCAAAATGGATTAAAGATCTAAACATAAGACCAGAAACTATAAAACTCCTAGAGGAAAACATAGGCAAAACCCTCTCTGACATAAATCACAGCAGGATCCTCTATGACCCACCTCCCAGAGTAATGAAAATAGAAGCAAAAATAAATGAATAGGACCTAATTAAACTTAAAACCTTTTGCACAACAAAGAATCATAAGACCAGAAACTATAAAACTCCTAGAGGAAAACATAGGCAAAACCCTCTCTGACATAAATCACAGCAGGATCCTCTATGACCCACCTCCCAGAGTAATGAAAATAGAAGCAAAAATAAATGAATAGGACCTAATTAAACTTAAAACCTTTTGCACAACAAAGAAAACTATAAGCAAGGTGAAAAGATAGCCTTCAGAATGGGAGAAAATGATAGCAAATGAAGCAATGGACAAAGATATACAAGCAACTCCTGCAGCTCAATTTCAGAAAAATAAACGACCCAATCAAAAAATGAGCCAAAGAACTAAACAGACATTTCTCCAAAGAAGACATACAGATGGCTAACAAACACATGAAAAGACCCTCGACATCATTCATTATCAGAGAAATGCAAGTCAAAACCACAATGAGGTAGCATCTCACACTGGTCAGAATGGCTGCTTTCAAAAAGTCTACAAACAATAATGCTGGAGAGGATGTGGAGGAATGGAAACCCTCTTACACTGTTGGTGGGAATGCAAACTAGTACAGCCACTATGGAGAACAGTGTGGAGATTCCTTAAAAAACTGGAAATAGAACTGTCATATGACTCAGCAATTCCACTGCTGGGCATAAACATTGAGGAAACCAGAAGTGAAAGAGAGACATGTACCCCAATGTTCATTGCAGCACTGTTTACAATAGCTAGGACATGGAAGCAAGCTAGATGTCCATCGGCAGATGAATGGATAAGAAAGCTGTGGTACCTATACACAATGGAATATTACTCAGCTATTAAAAAGAACACATTTGAATCAGTTCTAATGAGGTGGATGAAACTGGAACCTATTATGCAGAGTGAAGTAAGTCAGAAAGAAAAATAACAAAATAGTATATTAACACATATATATGGAATTTAGATGGTAATGATGACCCTATATGCGAGACAGCAAAAGAGACACAGATATAAAGAACAGATCTTTGGACTCTGTGGGAAAAGGCAAGGGTGGGATGATTTGAGAGAATAGCATTGAAACATGTATATAATCATATGTGAAATAGATCGCTAGTCTAAGCTCAATGCATGAAATAGGGCATTCAAAGCTGGTGCACTGGGGCAACCCTGAGGGATGGGATGGGGAGAGAAGAGAGAGGGGGTTCAGGATGGGGGACACATGCCATAGCTGATTCATGTCAACATATGGCAAAACCACAACAATATTGTAATTAGCCTCCAATAAAAATAAATTAATTAATAAAAAAAAAACTCTGGTCATTTGATTGAACTCAACTATTTTTCAAAAATTTAAGAGAGTAAACAATGGGTGTGTTCAAGATTGAATTTTTCAAGATAAAATTTCTCTAATGTCTTTCAAAAATTCTATTACAGCATATCTTTTATGATCTCTTCAAATAAAACAATGTGTCTTTTTTTTTATCATCTGACACTGTCAAAAGTAAAACATATAACTTCTCTGGGTATCCTGTTATATGGTCAACACAAATTAAATTTCAGGGGTTTAGGCACAATAGAAAAATTAAAGTATAAGTATAATAAGTATAAAAGTATAAGTATAATAAGCCACAATCACATTTGTTTGTTTTAATAAACCTCTTTATATTGAATAAACAAGTAGTTCTAGGAGACCTTATTTGCAGGATTAATTAAGGAACCTACTTGAAGGAAATTTTATAGATGCTCAAACACTCAGGTTATTTTATTTGAAGATAAACCTTTGAAATTGATTTTTTTAAAAAAACTCCAAAACTCCAAAATCTGAAAGTGTAGGTTTGAGCTCCAAAGCCTGGGATACACCATTTCAGTATTCTTAATGATTACACTTCTTGATATGGTATTACAATTGTATTTTTTGCTAAGCAGGCAATGCCTGTCAGCACTTTATTCATAGTTTCAGTGAGGTGTCATGCAAACAAGTACATGGACACCTCAAACGTGATTTGTAGCTTCATTTTTGTCTGGGGACACAATTTCACATAACGACACATTATAGAGTTGCTCAGCCTCCCTTTTTGATCTCTGTCAAGAACAAAACTGGGAAGCAAAAATGGCTTTGCTCATTTGTCTTTTGCTTACTAGTTGCATAATTTGACTAACAGCTTAAAAGGAAGCATAGCTGTACAACTCACTATGTATAATACTAATGAACAACTACACTCTGTACTTTGATTACTTCTTTTCACATGCATAATATAGCAGTCTCCTAACAGCAGGTGGAACTCTGACAGGGCAAAAATGGGTTAGTGTATAGATTAGTGTATAGATGTATACACTATAGTGTTAGTGAATAGATCACTGTATAGATCTGTTTATTTGCATAATAAAAGCTCCTTACAATTAACATATAGAGAACAGAAAGCAGATTTCTAAGAAAAACTTGATCCATGAAGGACCAAACAAGTCTGATTACTTTGGCTTCCTTTCACAAAGCATGCCATTTTTACCCATGAAAAGCTTGTATTAACTGAAAAAACAAGTGTAACATATTGGGTGTATGTAGAAAATAAATAAAGCAGATTTCTAAGAAAAACTTGATCCATGAAGGACCAAACAAGTCTGATTACTTTGGCTTCCTTTCACAAAGCATGCCATTTTTACCCATGAAAAGCTTGTATTAACTGAAAAAACAAGTGTAATGTATTGGGTGTATGTAGAAAATAAAAGTTTTATAAATATACATAAATATTTACATAAGTTTATCTATTGTTTAAATATAAATATGGATTTATATGATATATAACTATAAACATGCAAATGAATTTATATAAAATAATGTATACATTTTATATATAAATATGCATTATTTACTATTCCTAGGTGGCTCAGTGGTAAAGAATCCGAATGCTAATGCAGGTGATGCAAGAGACCTGGGTTCTGTCCCTGGGTTGGAAAGATCCACTGGAGTAGGAAATGTAACCCATTGTAACATTCTTGCCTGGAAAATCCCATGGACAGAGAAGCCTTGTGGGCTAAAGTCCATGGGGTTGCAAACAGTCAGACACAACTAAGAACACACTATATATATAATACATGATATACATAAATAACTTATAAGTATGTACAGTTATATAAATATAAAGTTTTATAATATGATGTATTAGTTGGCTGTATATAACTATTATCTAAATAAGTTACTATATATTATTATAATATATATTACTGTCAACAGAAAGAGAACAGAATAAAATTATCTCAAGTATCAGATTATCTCTGCTCCAATGAAACCCTTATTTGTCTTTGGAAAGAGATTTCTGGAAAACCAGTTGCTTTGTCTAGTGAAGAGTCAAAAGTGATACTCCCTGATGACTGTATGTAGATCAGAGCCTGTTCGGGCACAAGAGAAAGGATTTTGGAAATGTACAGACACCATTAAAGTGATGAGAGGTTAAGGTATTTAGGTATCAATAACATAGAGTCAACTAAAAAATCATAAACCAGTACCTGTACATAAACCTAAAATTTCTTCTTAAATATGTACACATGCACAAATGAATATACTAATGATGAGAAAAACATAATCTTGGTAAACATGTGCTGTGCTGCACTTAGTTGACAACCCAGTTGTGTCTGATTCTTTGTGACCCCGTTGACTGTAGCTGGCCAGGCTACTCTGTCCATGGGGCTTTTCCAGGCAAGATTACTGGAGTGGGTCCATGCCCTCCTCCAGGGGATCTTCCTAACCCAAGTATCAAACCCAGGTCTTTCACATTACAGGCAGATTCTTTACTGTCTGAGCTACCAGGAAAGTCCAAGAATACTGGAGTGGGTAGTCTATCCTGTCTCCAGGGGAACTTCCCAACCCAGGAATCGAACTGGTATCTCCTGCATTGCAAGTGGAGTCTTTACCAGCAGAACTACCAGTGAAGCCCCTTGGTAAACATGACCTGTTAAAAATGTCTGATGTCTTTATAATCTTTTATAGTTTTTATAATCTTTTATAGTTTTTATAATCTTTTATAGTTTATATATAATTACATAATTATCATTATGCATAGAGGTTAAAGCATCTGCTTGGAATGCAGGAGACCCGGGTTCAATCCCTGGGTCAGGAAGATCCCCTGGAGAAGGAAAAGGCAACCCACTCCAGTACTCTTGCCTGGAAAATCCCATGGAGGGAGGAGCCTTGGTAGGCTACAGTCCATGGGATTGGAGAGTCGGCCACGACTGAGCGACTTCACTCACTTCACATATACTATATATAATTATTGTTTTTAACTTTTATTGTTAATTAAAACTGTACTTCTCTGAGTGCCTTAAAAAGTTGCATACTTCCATTTTTTTTTCCCTAAAATTTTTCCCTTTTATAATATTGTAAGTTTCACAATAGGATGAGGGTTTTTCTTTTTTTGCTTTTTAAACAGTCCAAAATTCTAGTAGATGCTATTTTTTTTACTTGATACTTTCTTTCTTTTTGAAATTTTGGAGTAAAAATTGCATTTGAAATCATAAACAAAAAAATCTAGAACTCTTATTCACCATGCTACTTAAATATGACTCAACAAAGTAGAAAACATGCTTTTTAAGTCAAATGATAATTCACTTTTTAAAATTGAATTGTAACACAGTGCTCAAGTGTTATACCTCTTCTACTCTTTAAGTCTCAGGTGGCATCATGTTCTCATTTATTGAATGCCCCTGATAGTCAAGTCACCTAGCTATAAATTGGCTTCCCTCTTAGCCTAATAACTTAGACAATTCTTGTAAAACAATTGTAATATTAAAATTCAGACAAGTGACCCAAAAATGGTCCTAGAGGGCAGGCCTGCAATTTCCTAATTTTCACTTTCCTTGTTCCTCATTTGTTAAGTTTTGCAACATCAATTTTTATACTATTGCTGTTTTATCCCAGCCAAATGGTTGTTGAATTTTAATGAACTGTCTCCCTTTGACAAATGAGTTATTGCTTGATATATTACATTAGGGATATAGAGAATAAACAACTTATGGATACTAGATATTTGGATAAAGCACGTTTACATAAGCTAGACTATTAGTGTAATGAGTTCTATTAATTGTAAAAACAGATAATACACAGCAGATTTTGAAACCTGCTGAAGAATGATGGACAAATGCATACTTTAAATCCCAGTACCTTAAAGGAAATGGCAAGTACTTTCACACAACTTGAATTTCTTTCCTTTGTTATGGTGCTAGAAAAATTTTACTTACATGAAACAGATATGAGGATGGAGAAGCTTTTTCTAGCCCTCTTGGAGGAGGTCACCATTAACCTCACTAGAGAGCTGCTAGAACTTACACAGGACTGGGGAAACAGACTCTTGGAACTTACACAGGATTGTGAAAATAGACCCTTGGAGGCACAAACAGAACCTGTGCACACCAGGACCCAAGAGAAAGGAACAGTGATCCCATAAGAGATTGACCTACACTTGTCCATGAGTGTCCAGGAGTCTCTGGAACAGGAATGGGTCGGTGGTGGCCTACTGCAGGGTTGCGGGCACTGAGTACAGCAGTGCCTGCATGAAAGCTTTTTAAGGAGGCCACCACTACCTTCATTGCTGCTGCTAAGTCACTTTAGTTGTGTCCGACTCTGTGCGACCCCATAGACGGTAGCCCATCAGGCTCCCTCATCCCTGGGATTCTCCAGGCAAGAACACTGGAGTGGGTTGCCATTTCCTTCTCCAATACATGAAAGTAAGAAATGAAAGTGAAGTCGCTCAGTCGTGTCCGACTCTTAGCGACCCCATGGACTGCAGCCCACCAGGCTCCTCCATCTATGGGATTCTCCAGGCAAGAGTACTGGAGTGGGGTGCCATACCTCCACCATAGTTTCAGTTCAGTTCAGTCGCTCAGTCATGTCCAACTCTTTGCGAACCCATGAATCGTAGCACGCCAGGACTTGCTGTCCATCAGCAACTCTCGGAGTTCACTCAAACTCATGTCCATCGAGTCGGTGATGCCATCCAGCCATCTCATCCTCTGTCGTCCCTTTCTCCACCTGCCCCAAATCCCTCCCAACATTAGAGTCTTTTCCAATGAGTCAATTCTTCACATGAGTTGGCCAAAGTACTGGAGTTTCAGCTTTAGCATCTTTCCTTCCAAAGAAATCCCAGGACTGATCTCCTTTGGAATGGACTGGTTGGATCTCCTTGCAGTCCAAGGGACTCTCAAGAGTCTGCTCCAACACCACAGTTCAAAAGCATCAATTCTTGGCTCTCAGTTTTCCTCACAGTCCAACTTTCACATCCATACATGACCACTGGAAAAAGCATAGTCTTGACTAGACGGACCTTAGTCGGCAAAGTAATGTCTCTGCTTCTGAATATGCTATCTAGGTTGGTCATAACTTTCCTTCCAAGGAGTAAGCGTCTTTTAATTTCTGGCTGCAGTTACCATCTGCAGTGATTTTGGAGTACAGAAAAATAAAGTCAGTCATAGTTTCCACTGTTCCCCATCGATTTGCCATGAAGTGATGGGACTGAATGCCATGATTTTAGTTCTCTGAATGTTGAGCTTTAAGCCAACTTTGCACTCTCCTCTTTCCCTTTCAACAAGAGGCTTTTAAGTCCCTCTTCACTTTCTGCCATAAATGTGGTATCATTTGCATATCTGAGGTTATTGATATTTCTCCTGGAATTCTTGATTCCAGCTTGTCCTTCTTCCAGCTCAGCATTTCTCATGATGTACTCTACATATAAGTTAAATAAGTAGGGTGACAATATACAGCCTTGACATACTCCTTTTCCTATTTGGAACCAGTCTGTTGTTCCATGTCCAGTTCGACTGCTGCTTCCTAACCTGCATACAGATTTCTCAAGAGGCAGGTCAGGCAGTCTGGTATTCCCATCTCTTTCAGAATTTTCCACAGTTTATTGTGATCCACACAGTCAAAGGCTTTGGCATAGTCAATCAAGCAGAAATAGATGTTTTTCTGGAACCCTTGCTTTATCCATGATCCAGCAGATGTTGGCAATTTGATCTCTGGTTCCTCTGCCATTTCTAACACCAGCTTGAACATCTGGAAGTTTATGGTTCACATATTGCTGAAGCCTGGCTGGAGAATTTTGAGCACTACTTTACTAGCATGTGAGATGAGTGCAATTGTGTGGTAGTTTGAGGAATTTTAGCATTGCCTTTCTTTGCTGGCATACTGAGCGCAGCACTTTCACAGCATCATCTTTCAGGATTTGAAATAGCTCAACTGGTATTCCATCATCTCCACTATCTTTATTTGTAGTGATGCTTCCTAAGGCCCAATTGAATTCACATTCCAGGATGTCTGGCTCTAGGTGAGTGATCACATCATCGTGATTAAAAAAGATAATCTTTTTTGTACAGTTCTTCTGTGTATTCTTGCCACCTTTTCTTAATATCTTCTGCTTCTGTTAGGTCCATACCATTTCNAAGAATGAAGGGATGGAGCCAAAGCAAAAACAACACCCAGTTGTGAATGGGACTGGTGATGGAAGCAGGGTTTGATGCTATAAAGAGCAATATTGCGTAGGAACCTGGAGTGTTAGGTCCATGAATCAAGGCAAATTGGAAGTGGTCATACAGGAGATGACAAGAGTGAACATTGACATTCTAGGAATCAGTGAACTAAGATAGATTGGAATGAGTGAATTTAACTTAGATGACCATTATATCTACTACTGTGGGCAGGAATCCCTTAGAATAAATGGAGTAGCCATTATAGTCAATGAAAGAGTCCAAAATGCAGTACTTGGATGCAATCTCAAAAATGACAGAATGATCTCTATTCATTTCCAAGGCAAACTATTCACTATCACAGTGATCCAAGTCTATGCCCCGACCAGTAATGCTGAAGAAGCTAAAGTTGAACAGTTCTATGAAGACCTACAAGACCTTCTAGAACTAACACCCTCAAAAGATGTCCTTTTCATTATTGGGGACTGGAATGCAAAAGTAGAAGTCAAGAAACACCTGGAAAAACAGGCAAATTTGGCCTTGGAGTACAGAATGAAGCAGGGCAAAGTTAATAGAGTTTGCCAAGAGAACACACTGGTCATAGCAAACACCCTCTTCCAACAACACAAGATAAGACTCTACACATGGACATCACCACCATAGTTTGGCCTCAGGTAAATAACAGGGAGGGAAAACAGCCCCACCCATCAACAGAAAACTGGATTAAAGATTTACTGAATATGGCCCCACCCATCAGAAGGAGACCCAATTTCCCCCTTAGTCAGTCTCTCCCATCAGGACCCTTCCATAAGCCTCTTATCCTTCTCCATCAGAGGGCAGACAGGCTGAAAACAACAATCACAGAAAACTAAGCAATCGATCACATGGACCACAGTCTTGTCTAACTCAATGAAACCATGAGCCATACACTGTAGGGCCACCGGAGATGGGTGGCTCATGGTAGAGTTCTGACCAATGTGGTCCACTGGAGAAGGGAGGGCAAACCACTTCAGTATTCCTGCCTGCAAGCCCGTGAACAGTATGCAAAGGCAACACGATAGGACACTGACAGATGAACTCCCCAGGTCGGTAGATGCCCAATATGCTACTGGAGACCAGTGGAGAAATAACTTCAGAAAGAATGGAGAGACAGGATCAAAGCAAAAACAACACCCAGCTGTGGATGTGACTGACGATGGAACTAAAGTCCGATGCTGGAAAGAGCAATATTGCACAGGAGCCTGGAATGTTAGGTCCATGAATCAAGGCAAACTAGAAGTGGTCAAACAGGAGATGTCAGGAGTGAATGTCAACATTTTATGAATCAGCAAACTAAAATGGACTGGAATGAGTGAATTTAACTTAGATGACCATTATATCTACAGGAATCCCTTAGAAGAAATGGAGTAGCCATCATAGTCAACGAAAGAGTCCGAAATGAAGTACTTGAATGCAGTCTCAAAAACGACAGAATGATCTCTGTTCATTTCTAAGACAAGCCATTCAATCACGGTAATACAAGTCTATGCCCCAACCAGTAATGCTAAAGAAGCTGAAGTTGAACAGTTCTATGAAGACCTACAAGACCTTCTAGAAGTAACATCCCCCAAAAGATGTCCTTTCCATTATAGGGGACTGGAATGTAAAAGTAGGAAGTCAAGAAATACCTGGAGTAACAGGCAAATTTGGCCTTGGAGTACAGAATGAATCAGGGCAAAGAGAATGCACTGGTCATAGCAAATACCCTCTTCCAACAGCACAAGTGAAGACTCTACACATGGACATCACCAGATGGTCAATACCCAAATCAGACTTATTATATTCTTTGCAGCCAAAGATAAAGATGGATAAGTGCTACACAGTCAGCAAAAATAAGACCAGAAGCTGACTGTAGATCAGATCATGAACTCTTTATTGACAAATTGAGACTTAAATTGAAGAAAGTAGGAAAAATCACTAGATCATTCAGGTATGACCTAAATCAAATCCCTCATTATTATACAGTGGAAGTGAGAAACAGTTCAAGGGATTAGATCTGATACAAAGAGTGCCTGAAGAACTATGGACAGAGGTCCATGACATTGTACAGGAGACAGGAATCAAAACCATCCCCAAGAAAAAGAAATACAAAAATGTCTGAGAAGGCCTTACAAATAGCTGTGAAAAGAAGAGAAGTGAAAGGCAAAGGAAAAAAAAAAAAAGAAAGATACACCCATTTGAATGCAGAGTTCCAAAGAATAGCAAGGAGAAATAAGAAAGCCTTCCTCAGTGATCAGTGCAAAGAAATAGAAGAAAGCAACAGAATGGGAAAGACTAGAGATCTCTTCAGGAAAATTAGAGATACCAAGAGAACACTTCAATGCAAAGATGGGCACAATAAAGGAAAGAAATGATATGGACCTAACAGAAGCAGATGATATTAAGAAGAGGTGGCAAGAATACACAGAAGTATACAAAAAAAAAAAATCTTCATGACTCAGATAATCACAATGGTGTGATCACTCACCTAGAGCCAGACATCCTGGAATGTGAAGTCAATTGGGCCTTAGGAAGCATCACTATGAACAAAGCTAGTGGAGGTGAGTCTAGTTCAGCTATTCCAACTATTGAGCTATTTCCAAGTCCATTTGAGCTAGGGAAGTCCAAATGACCTATTTCCAATCCCAAAGGATGATGCTGTGAAAATGCTGCACTCAATATGTCAACAAATTGGGAAAACTCAGCAGTGGCCAAAGGCCTGGAATAGGTCAGTTTTCATTCCAATCCCAAAGAAAGGCAATGCCAAACAATGCTCAAACACCACAGTTACACTCATCTCACATGCTAGTAAAGTAATACTCAAAATTCTCCAAGCCAGTCTTCAACAATTCATGAACTGTGAACTTCCAGATGTTCAAGCTGGATTTAGAAAGACAAGGAACCAGAGATCAAAATGCCAACATCTGTTGGGTCATCGAAAAAGCAAGAGAGTTTCAGAAAAACATCTAGTTCTGCTTTATTGACTATGCCAAAGCCTTTGAGTGTGTGGCCACAACAAACTGTGAATATTCTTTAAGAGATGGGAATACCAGACCACCTGACTTGCCTCCTGAGAAATCTGTATGCAGGTCAGGAAGCAACAGTTAGAACTGGACATGTAACCATAGACTCATTCCAAATCGGGACAGGAATACATCAAGGTTGTATATTGTCACCCTGCTTATTTAACTTATATGCAGAGTACATCATGAGAAATGCTGAGCTGGATGAAGCACAAGCTGGAATCAAGATTGCTGGGAGAAATATCAATAACCTCAGATATGCAGATAAATATTACCCTTATGGCAGAAAGTGAAGAAGAACTAAAGAGCCTCTTGATAAAAGTGAAAGAGGAGAGTGAAAAAGCTGGCTTAAAACTTAACATTCAGAAAACTAAGATCATTGCAACAGTCCCATCACTTCATGGCAAATAGATGGGGAAACAATGGAAACAGTGTCAGACTTTATTTTGGGGGGCTCCAAAATCACTGTAATGGTGACTGCAACCATGAAAATAAAAGACGCTTGCTCCTTGGAAGAAAAGTTATGACCAACCTAGTCAGAATATTACAAAGCAGAGACTACTTTGCCAACAAAGGTCCATCTAGTCAAAGCTATAATTTTTCCAGTAGTCATGTATGGATATGAGAGTTGGACTATAAAGATAGCTGCATGCTGAAGAATTGATGCTTGAACTGTGGTGTTACAGACAACTTGAGAGTCCCTTAGACTGCAAGGTGATGCAACCAGTCCATCCTAAAAGAAATCAGTCCTGAATATTCATTGAAAGGACTGATGCTGAAGCGGAAACTCCAATCCTTTGGCCACCTGATGTGACAAACTGATTCATTGCAAAAGACCCTGATGCTGGGAAAGACTGAAGGCCAGAGGAGGAGGGGACGACAGAAGATGAGATGGTTGGAGGGCATCACCAACTCGATGGACATGACTTTGAATAAACTCCGAGAGTTAGTGATGGACAGGAAAGCCTGGTGTGCTGCAGTCCATGGGGTTGCAAAGAGTCGGACACTACTGAGTGACTGAACGAACTGAAATGGACAATTACTTAAGTAAGGTGGTAGTTGAATGCACTATTAATGAAATGAACAGGAGTTGAGTAATTTAGGAAATTGAGAACGTTGAAGCTATGCTTCCCTTGTCCCATACTGCTTCCATTCCACTAGGGAAGGGTGATATTTTTTCTCTCATGTGAGGGTATAGGGCTTGGATTACAAGTACTCTTTGCTCTGTGTCTTCCATTAGTACTTGATTTCAAAACTACTCAGGCACTATTTCAGTAAAGGAAAATATTTCAAGCAAACTCCCACATACTCAGAGGCTGAATGGCCCAAATGTTCAAACGCCAGCACTTTAAAAATATTATTATATGCTAATTATGAGCATGATGACGAGGCACTTCAAGATTCTGAAGTGCCTTTGTAATCATTGTTTAAGAGCAAATTGTATTTGATCTGACTTTAATGTCAAGAGTATGTATATTATTCTAGCTATAGTAAAAATTCACATACTCTAAATATAATAATTTCCTGCTTACCAGGATACTTAAATTCCATTAACATCAATTCGTGAATAAGAACCCTGCTGACTCTCTGAAGTGAACTTGAGTCCATTCTCCACCACTGACTAGGTTTGTAAACACAGGCAAGGAGCCAAGATTCCTTAAGCCTTGGTTCTCTCACCTGGAATATAGAATAATCAAACCTACAGCTTCCTTTTGTTTTGAGGATAAATAATACAATGAAGATCCAATACATAGAACATATGATGGTTGGGTTTATAAATAGTATTTCTTGTTGTTCTTATTGTTATTTAGGAGTGGGAAGGTGGAACTAGTGGTAAAGAACTCGCCTGCCAATGCAGGAGACATAGGAAATGTGGGTTTCATCCCTTGGTGGGGAAGATCTCCTGGAGAGGGAAATGGCCACCCACTCCAGTATTCTTGCCTGGTGAATCCCATGGACAGTTCCTCACAACAACTGTTGTGAGGATTAAGTAAGATGGCCCATGAAAGGTGGAACATATCAACTACTCAGTGAAAGATAGCTTGGTTTTTGACATTATTGCTGTTTTTATGTTTACTATTATTGGCTATTATTTTGTGTCTTTTCCTTTTCTTGAAACATTTCTTGGTGAAAGATATTTATACAAATTCAAATTATCAGATTTCATAAAAATACAAAGCTGTAAACCAAAAGAACTTTGGAAAAGCATGAAGCACAATACAAATATGCTATGATGTTGTCACAAATGCCATTTTTGTTATTAAAATCATTCGGCAGCTGTTAGTTCTACCTTCAAAACCTTGTTCTCTTTGATAAATATCATTTAAGTATTTATATCCTTAAACTAAAATAGTTATTTTTAAAATTATTTTATAAATCTTTTAATTTTACTATGGAGTAAACATTAGAATACATTCATTCAATAATATGTGTGTTGATTCACTCATTCCATACATATGTAATAAGTACCTACTATGCTCTAAGAGCTGAGCTTAGTGTGGAGGATACAAAGGCATTTGAAGCACTATCCTTGGCATCTAGGAGCCCACTGTCCTGGTAAACCCACAATAACAGTTTTACTAATGAGAGAACCATGAGTAGAGGTTAGGGATTAGGGAAGATTTCTCCCAGGAGTTCATCAAGCCAAGGTGGAGCTAGAAATAGTTAATGCCATCATTTCGTGACTTCTAAGAAGCTCTCCAGATAGAGGTCCCACCTCCTAAAGTATGCAGGTGGTTTTGGAAAACTGTTGGATTTGGTTGACTCTCTGTCATGGTTGCCAAATTTCCACTAAGTTGCTCTGTGTTTACAAATCCCCAGCCTTTGGATATGAGCTTTTAAGCATGTCACTAGGACGGGATTTGAATTTGTTCTCTCTGGCCTCTGATCTACCTACCAGATAAGGATAAAATAATCAACCACTATTTCCACAGGACTGGATCTACGTTTAAGATTGTGCTGATTTGAGATATAAAGAATGTGAAATCTAGAAAAATGCTACAGATGAATTTATTTGAAAAGCAGACATAGAGACACACAGATGTATAGAACAAACATATGGATGCCAAGGGGGAAAGAAGGAGTTGGATGAATTGGGAAATTGGGATTGACATATATACACTACTATGTATAAAACAGATAACTAATGAGAACCTACTGTATAGCAAAGGGAACTCCACTCAGTGTTCTGTGGTGACCTAAATAGGAAGGAATCTGAAAAAGAGTGGCTACATGTATACATATAGCTGATTTACTTTGCTATACAGCATAAATTAATTAATTGTAAAGCAACCATACTCAAATACAACTTTTTTAAAAACTGCCTACTTTCACATTTAGCCCTCTCTGTCCTTTTTCTGTGGCCCCTTTCTTTTCTATACCTGCCATTATGTTTGTACACATTTTCCTCTTCTAGTTAATTACCCTTGTAATAGTAGAGAGCATTTAAATTTGTGCCATCCCTCCCACAAGCACCTAGCATGGTGCCTCATACTCTGAAGGCATTCATACTCTGACAAATATAATTATTAAGAAAATTAATAATATGCCAATCTCCTGGCCTTTGGAATGATTATGTATAGTCAACGTCCTTCTCCTTATACCTCGCCTTTGCATTTTTTACATTGCAATTCTATCGGTCTCTCTGTCTCAGGTAAAATTCAGGTAACCCATACAGCAAAAACATCTCTCTAAACTTGGAAAGCACTTTGCTTTGTGCCAGATACTGGCTAAGTGTTTCACCCATGTGCCAGCGTCAGATCCATGTTAAGGTATGCTCATGGTTGGCCTTGATCATCCTCCACTAGAGAGTTTGGCTTTATTCAGATTATAGCCCAAGAATCCAGAGACAAAAATCTGTCTTTTCCATTTCACAGATGAGGAAAATAAAACTAGAAGTTAATGCATCTTGTCTGATGTTACACATCCTCTAATACGGGAGACAAGATACAAATCCAAGGCTCTGCTCTAAATAACTGTACTAAATGTATTCATTTCTGCTTTGTAACTAATATATATATTATATAAGGTATATAAATAGTAGATAGATATCTTAAGTTTCAGAAGAGACCATATATTCTTTGAGTGCAGTTCATGCACTATTTACCTCTATATCCCTCAACGCACTTAGAACATGGTCTTGGATAGTAAGTGCTCAGTAAATATCTTTGGAATTACTATGTCTTATTTAAGCAATGACAATTAAAGACTTGCTTTCATATTGATTTCTGAGCTTCTTAGGTGATAGAAAAAAGGTAACAATGGCACTTCTTGAGAGAGAAGTGAAAATAATACCTTCTGACATGACACGGTAAAAAATTATGCTCTAAGAAGCTGCATTAGCTGGCAAATATAAAGCAGACTCTAATCTATCAGAAATGATAAATTGGATATGCTAGTCAACACGTCAGGCTTGATGCACAAGCATTAGGCAAAATTCCTTCAATTTGTTCTGATTAGTCTATGGTGACATTTTTCTCCTTGTATAGGTTAACCAGTCACCAGGAGAAAGTAAAAGAAACTCAACTTTATTCTCTTAAGATCACAAAAATACTAAAATAGTGAAAGAGCCAAAGAGGGTAACACCAAACATAAAACTAAAATCAATGGGACTGTATAGAACAATGGATGGGGTTAGGGAGAAAAAGATAATTGTGATTTTGTTTTAGGAAAAGTTACTTGAAATAACTTACAGGTTTCTCAAACACAAGGTGTAAATGCTAACATACAATAGATGCCATGGGATGATTTATTGATGAGAGTCACTTAGGAGCTTTGCAATAGCTATCTTTCCTTTCTGAGCATCTGCTCTGCTAGTTTTATTAATCCCTGTTTTATCATTCATTTCATTTATCCAATAAACATTTGTTGAACTCCTACTATGTTCTAGACTGTATGTTAGGATCTGAAGATACAGTGAGATTAAAAGGCCCTGTTCTCAAGGAGGTCAAGCTTAGTATATGAAGACTTAGATATAATGAAGAAAGTACGAAATATGAGGATGTGTGTGTGTTAGTTGCTCAGTCATGTCTGACTCTTTGCGACCCCATGGACTGTAACCACCAGACTCTTCTGTCCATGGAATTCTCCAGGCAAGAATACTGGAGTGGGTTCCACTCTGTCCTCTGAGGGATCATCCAAACCCAGGAATGGAACCTGGGTCTCTTGCATTGGAGTAATAGTCTTTACTGTCCTAAACATATAAATTATATGGAGTACCAATATTTCAGCCGATTTTTTAAATTAATTTCTATTCTAGGCTACTACTGCCAATAATTATTTTAAAATAGACCTCCATCCCTCACTACTTTCCATTCTCATCTTTCAGTAGTTATTGTGTCATTAAGATTTGTAAATGTTTCATGTATCCCATATTTTTGTTCATTACTTTGTCAAAAATACACTGAGATCCACTCAGATTTGAGCATTCATTCAGCAAAACTTTCTTGAATAAATACCACAATTGAGCACATTGAGATACATGGATGATAATAAACAATTCTTTCCCACAAGAAGCACACAGTTTAGAATTTCACTGTGTGATACAGTAGCCACTAGCCACACGTGGCTGGTTAAATTTTTATTTTAATGTATTAAAATAAGATGAAATAAAAAGTTCCTGTTCTCTGTAACAGCCACCTTTCAAGTGCTCCATAGCCAATGTGGCTAGAGGCTCTTGCATTGGAAAGTACAGAAATATTCTCATCATCACAGAAAGCTGTACTAAGCAGTGCTGTTTCAGATTATGTGGAGAAGGGAGTAGAGAAGTTGGTAGGCTTGAATATATACAATCATGGACTATGGAGAGTATTATTAATAGATGTACAGAGTGCAATAGAAGGTTGATGATCTAGAAAGGCTTCACAGAGGCAGAGACATTTGAGTTTCAAAGGACAGAATCAAGTGAGTTCAGGGAGACTTAAAACAGCACAGTGTATTCAAGGAGCTTTATAGTACGGCCTCTGATTAAAGTTGGGTAAGTTGTACATGTCATGATTCAAAAGGGCCCTCCTTAAATGTTAGTTTTGCTACAGGCACCTTACTCCTACAGGCCTCCTTACATTTCTTCACTCTGGGCTTCACTTTGTATCTGCTGCTGCTGCTGCTGCTGCTGCTAAGTCGCTTCAGTCGTGTCGACTCTGTGTGACCCCATAGACGGCAGCCCACCAGGCTCCCCTGTCACTGGGATTCTCCAGGCAAGAACACTGGAGTGGGTTGCCATTTCCTTCTCCAATGCATAAAGTGAAAAGTGAAAATGAAGTCTCTCAGTCATGTCTGACTCTTAGCGACCCCATGGACTGCAGCCCACCAGGCTCCTCCGTCCATGGGATTTTCCAGGCAAGAGTACTGGAGTGGGGTGCCATTGCCTTCTCCACACTTTATATCTAGCTCCTCCTAAAGTCTTTTTTCATCTTTCTATCCCCATCCCATAAAACCAAGCCTGAACTGTAGAAATTTTGAACATTGAATCCCACTAGCACTTGTCTTCTGAGCTACATAATAGAGTGTATTTACTAGCTTCCACAGTTCCTCACTATTTCAACTGTTAGTATTGTCTTTTGTCTACATTTTAATGCCCAGGAAGGAAGGCAGTGTCCAAGTTCCCTATTTCTTCTATGTCCTTCACTGCAGCACTTAGAATATGGGTAGATGCTCTGATTGACTAATATGGTAACTTATTACAAATCACTTTTGTTCAACTTCAGTCCATATTGAACTTACAAAACAGTGTCAGACTTTATTTTCTGGGGCTCCAAAATCACTGCAGATGGTGTATTCAAGGAGCTTTATAGTACGGCCTCTGATTAAAGTTGGGTAAGTTGTACATGTCATGATTCAAAAGGGCCCTCCTTAAATGTTAGCCATGAAATTAAAAGACGCTTACTCCTTGGAAGAAAAGTTATGTCCAAGCTAGATAGCATATTCAAAAGCAGAGACATTACTTTACCGACTAAGGTCCGTCTAGTCAAGGCTATGGTTTTTCCAGTAGTCATGTATGGATGTGAGAGATGGACTGTGAAGAAAGCTGAGCGCCGAAGAATTGATGCTTTTGAACTGTGGTGTTGGAGAAGACTCTTGAGAGTCCCTTGGACTGCAAGGAGATGCAACCAGTCCATTCTGAAGGAGGTCAGCCCTGGGATTTCTTTGGAGGGAATGTGCTAAAACTGAAGCTCCAGTACTTTGGCCACCTCATGCGAAGAGTTGACTCATTGGAAAAGACCCTGATGCTGGGAGGGATTGGGGGCAGGAGGAGAAAGGGATGACCGAGGATGAGATGGCTGGATGGCATCACGGACTCGATGGACGTGAGTCTGAGTGAACTCCGGGAGTTGGGGATGGACAGGGAGGCCTGGAGTGCTGCAAATCATGGGACTGCAAAGAGTTGGACACGACTGAGCGACTGAACTGAACTGAACTGAAGCACTCTAAAGTACTGGGGATAAAAATGATTAAAATGAAGGATGATGTAGAAAAGTAATGTTATAATTTGGGGGATGGGGAAAATTACATATATTTAATTGCTACAGAAGAATAATATGAAGTAACCTTGAGGTTAATCCTTATGCAATGTGACAATACTCTACCATATAACTTCCCCTTGATGTTTCTGGTGGTGGTGTTTAGTGCTAAGTCATGTCTGACTCTTGTGACTCCCTGAACTGTAGCTCGTCAGATTCTTCTGTGGATAGGATTTCCCAGGTGAGAGTGCTGGAGTGGGTTGCCATTTCCTCCTCCAGAGGGTCTTCTTGACCCAGGGACTGAACCCATGTTTCCTTTATTGCAGGTAGATTCTTTACTGCTGAGCCACTAGGGAAAGTTCTATTGATTTTGCTACTTTAATTTTTGGTTTAGTGCTTTTTGTTTGGGGTGAGATAGACTGAATACTTTTAAGTTATTTTACTCATTGTCAATTTCCTATTAATGATGTAAGTTCTGAGTAAGAATAATTTTGATAATATAGTTTATTGAGTATAAATGGCAAGTAATCTTCCATCGGTCTGATTGCTTATCATTATGTCTAATATTTTTGAATTTTGTGTTTTTCTATTGAGTGGTGGTCCAGAAAAGATGCTAAATATATTTTCTCTCTTACCGATGTGATCATTTATGTGGCTTTTCTCAGGACTTGGTACCATCTTTGAATTGCTCCCTGACATTCAAGGTTGAGCTTCACTTTCACTGAAAAATAATAATTCACATATGTTGTCCATAAGCCTAGCCATGCCTTCTGTAAATAAGAGGAACATTGATTGTTCTCACCATGAGACCTTTCAGTTCAGTTCAATCCAATATCCAAGGCATAACTTCCAGGACTTAGGCAAATATTAAATGACCTGGAAAAGAAGGAGTAATCATACACTTTCCTGCCTTTTCTACTGATTTCTGGAGATCAGCTTAAATTTGGTAGCATTTCTTTAGGGCAGCTTAAATTATGAATGGCATGTGTATATGTGGGCATGCGCAAGGGAACAGAGACAATGCAGAAGTGACAAATATTTGTCTTCCTGCTCCTGTTGTAGTGTTTCCTAGCACTTCCCTCCTTTACCTTCTTTTTCTCCTCCCTTTTCACCCCAACATTTACATCTTCAGCATACTGAAATTTCATCACAATAGGCACTGATTTTGTTTATTAGTGCTGTTCTAAATTATCTTTTAGTAGTAACTCAGTTTAGTGCAGTTCACTTCAGTCACTCAGTTGTGTATGACTCTTTGCAACCTCATGAATTGCAGCACGCCAGGCCTCCCTGTCCATCACCAACTCTCAGAGTTCACCTATGTAAACTCATGTCCATCAGGTCGGTGATGCCATCCAGCCATCTCATCCTTTGTTATACCCTTCTCCTCCTGCCCCCAATCCCTCCCAGCATCAGGGTCTTTTCCAATGAGTCAACTCTTCGCATGGGGTGGCCAAAGTATTGGAGTTTCAACTTCAGCATCTGTCCTTCCAATGAACACCCAGGACTGATCTCTCTTAGGATGGACTGGTTGAATAGTTGGAATTTATTCATTCATTCATTCTCTTAGCCAATAGTTACTGAAGCATCGTCTATATTTTGAACAAAGGTTTCTAGGTAGGAAATGCAAAGAAAGATGAAATACAGATTGTTCCAAATAGAGGCTCATCTGGGGGTGATGGCATCAATGGAAATAAAACAGATGAGTGTGATATTGTATTATGTACTATGGCACTAAAAGAGGCTTGAGATATCTAACTCTGCCTGGCAAGACAAGAGAAACCCGACAGACAATGGGAACAGGGCTTTCCAACAAAGGGTGCAGCCTGTGAAAAGCAAGGATAAGACAGCTCAAAGTAAAGTCTGGCAACACAGTTTCCATGTGGTGGGAGTGGTGAAAAGTGTGGTTAGAGAGCTGGGCATGGTTGTGGGATGGATTTTCAAGTATGAAATTTATACAGCAGGTGACAGAAAGATATACAAGTGGCAAAATTAGATTTGTATTTTAGAATGATCTTTCTGAGTGCAGTTCAGAGGACAGATAAGGAATTGGGAAAAAGAACAGCAGTGTGATTATACTGAGGAGATTCAGGAAGGTTTTAGAAAGGATAGGAGAAATGAGCCAAGTCTTAACAACTGACTTGGAATAGGGCATGAACTTCTGTCTTCTTAGCATATATTCTTATCTCAACTTGGAGACTTTCTCATTTTATCTCCTACTGCTTCTGAACTCTACTTGCCCTTAGAATCTTCATATAAGGCCACTCTAAGTCACTTAATGGGTTCTAATGTTTTTCTACTGAAAGAATGGTGCATAGGCCAGTGACACCAGCATCACCCAGGAACTCATCAGAAATGCAAAATCTCAGGCATCAACCAAGACTTCCTGAATCTGTATTTCAGTAGGATCCCCAGGTGATTTGTATGCATGGTGCACTTGAAGAAGCACTTTCTCATGGTTCTCCATGCCCACATTATAGTGGTTTGGGAGTAGAGTGGTAGTTTCTATGCTCTGCTTCTTCTGACTCCCCCAAAGCACATAATAGTGCTTATTGTTGGTGGGTAGCAGGTACTTGCTAGCTGATTTATTTTCAACATTAGAGTGTGACTTTAAGCAATTCAACCATTTCAATTTAATAGACATTTATTGCAACTGGGTGACCAGTTAAGAGTTTATTGCAATATTGTCCAAGTGAAAAATGATGTACTGCATTAAGGCAATGTTAGTAGAGATTAAAAAAAAAGAAGAAGAAGAGGCAAGGGAAAAAAATATCTAGAAGGAAAGATTGGTATCTTATGCTCATTACAGGTATGACAAGTGAAGGTGAGAGAAAGACATGACCTCTGGGTGAGGTGAATATAATCACCTATGATTTTACTGGCCAACTAAAGATCAGATGAGATCCCAAGTTTATTCACAGTCATTCTTTCTACATTTTTCTACTTTTCTTTCTCCCAGCCAACAAATATTTATTGAGTTGGTACCTTCCAGAGGGTAGGCTCTTTTCCAGGTGCTGTAGATAAAAAGGCTTATCCAATATTATTTGGTCTTTGCCCTCAAGGAATTTACAGCCTAACAGAGGACACAGAAAAACAAACTGACAACTGAAATAGAATGAAGTGATATGATAAAGGTAACGGCCATGGGCTGGTGGCCCCAAGGAGAAATATTGAATCTAGATTTGGAATGGATGATTTCAGAAAATGCTTCTCAAAAGAGGGAACTCCCGCAAAGAGCTCTCAAGACCTAATAAATAGCCAGGTATATGTGCATACGTGCAGTGGATAAGACTGGAGGCTGGAAGTAGAATTCCAGAATACAAAGGAAATCTTACAGAGAATGCCTTGCAGAGTGAGCACAGAGGGTTTATTCGGTAAATTTATGTTGTTCCATGTGGCAGCAGAATGCTGTGTCAGGAGTTTTGCTATACTGAAAAATACAGGTGAATAACATTATGAAGTGTCCCTCATCTAGTTATTGCAGATCAAGATACACAGTAATTTCTTATAAACCATGTCTCTCACATGGAAAACAGGAAAACTTAGTGAAATCTTGCTCCTTGTCTGCAAAGAAATAAATCAAATGTAAATCTGTTTTCTCTGCACTCCAATCACTTGTTAGACTCCTGCTGATCTTTCAAAACCCACTTAAATATCTCCGTCTCTTTTTTTTTAAAGTAGCAAACACATATTCTTTTTCCACAGTTCCCAAGGTTTTTGTACCTTATAATTCATGGGCTGCCCTTTTTCTTTCTTACAGTCTGAGTTTTCTACTTGCTTATGATCTCTAGCAGTAAGGAATACTATCTATTTTTATAAACATCTTGGTCATTGACATCATGCTTGGTACAGAGTAGGCACTCAGAGAATAGATGTACTATCTTAAATTAACTGGATTCTTAATTATGGGGCAAGGCATATAAATGATGATGAAGATGAGATTTACCATCTTCATAGGAATAAAATTATAAGTGAGGATTTTCCCACATTGGCTTTATTTGTATAAATCATTAGTAGATTAATACTAGGCTTTAAGAGGGTAAAGATTAGCACCTTTGCCCCTTCATTAAAGCTGTTTGTATCCTGTAAAATATTTCTGAATGCCACATCTGTTTTTGCTATAATTGCATGACATTTTTCTACAAACTGCTCAACAATAAATTTGCACTTGTTAATTTTCTTTGTTAGCTAAATGTAACCATTCAGCTAGGTCAGATTCACACAAAAATTGGACAACACGTGGTAGACGACAAGAAAGAGAAAGAAAAGGTGATAAAGCCGCAAACCTTCCTTCAGTCACTGGTGGTTTCTTTTCGGAGGGAACGATTCACATGATACCAGTGTCCTTGACATTTTACTCTCATCTCCCTAATGTGTGCTAAAAGGCTGTCTCACTTCTGCATTGTGTTTAATTTTTCTTTCGTCTCTAACTCTTCTGTGACTTTTTTGCCTTCTTATTAGATTGAAAGAAGGGGCTGCATTCTTTTCATTAGAAATGGCAGCAGAGGGTATAAATAGTGCTTGACAGCTCTTTTATTTTATTAAAGAAAAATAGATGGTCTCACTGAATCAGCTTGGGATTATATTACTATAATTCTATCACTGTTTTGGCAAAAATGTTCCTCCCTATCCAGGGTGTCATAAATGATTAACTGTGAGCGCAGATCAAATGCTTTCCTGTGTAGGTTCTATTGGAGGGAGGAGGTCATATGTTAAAAGAAGGTGTCAGAGAGTGGCTTTGTGAATGTTGCCCCTTAGAAATGGATTTCAAATTAAAATTCTATTCTTAAACCAGTAAGGATCTTGTGGGAAGCTGATATCACCTTTGGGTAGCACTCCCAGACATGTTCCATTTCTCTAGAGTTGAAACACACCCATTTGCCTAAAGCAGTGAAAGTACTCTGGCTTTGCCATGGACTCTATCGCCCTCCTTCCTTTCAAGGCTTGACAAGGCATGATTTAAAAATCAACAAAATAAGTGTTTTAAGTTTAAAATACAATTATATCACACTAACCTTTCTTCTTGCCAACATCTAGCAAATAGTATTAAGATGGTGTGATCAGTTGAGTTCAGTTCAGTTGTTCAGTTGTGTCCGACTCTTTGCGACCCCATGAATTGCAGCACGTCAGGCCTCAATCAATATCCATCACCAACTCCCGGAGTTCACTCAGACTCACGTCCATTGAGTCCATGATGCCACTCAGCCATCTCATCCTCTGTCATCCCCTTCACCTCCTGCCCCCAATCCCTCCCAGCATCAGAGTCTTTTCCAATGAGTCAACACTTCACATGAGGTGGCCAAAGTACTGGAGCTTCAGCTTTAGCATCATTCCTTCCAAAGAAATCCCGGGGATGATCTCCTTCAGAATGGACTGGTTGCATCTCCTTGCAGTCCAAGGGACTCTCAAGAGTCTTCTCCAACACCACAGTTCAAAAGCATCAATTCTGTGGCGCTCAGCCTTCTTCACAGTCCAACTCTCACATCCATACATGACTATTGGAAAAACCATAGCCTTGACTAGACGGACCTTAGTTGGCAAAGTAATGTCTCTGCTTTTGAATATGCTATCTAGGTTGGTCATAACTTTTCTTCCAAGGAGTAAGCATCTTTTAATTTCATGGCTGCAGTCACCATCTGCAGTGATTTTGGAGCCCCCCAAAATAAAGTCTGACATTGTTTCTACTGTTTCCCATCTATTTCCATGAAGTGATGGGGCCAGATGCCATGATGTTCATTTTCTGAATCTTGAGCTTTAAGCTAACTTTTTCACTCTCCTCTTTCACTTTCATCAAGAGGCTTTTTAGTTCCTCTTCACTTTCTGCCATAAATGTGTATCATTTGCATATCTGAGGTTATTGATATTTCTCCTGGCAATCTTGATTCCAGCTTGTGCTTCTTCCAGCCCAGCATTTCTCATGATGGACCCTGCATAGAAGTTAAATAAGCAGGGTGACAATATACAGCCTTGACTTACTCCTTTTCCTATTTGGAACCAGTCTGTTGTTCTATGTCCAGTTCTAACTGTTGCTTCCTGACCTGCATACAGATTTCTCAAGAGGCAGGTCGGGTGGTCTGGTATTCTCATCTCTTTCAGAATTTTCCACAGTTTATTGTGATCCACACAGTCAAAGGCTTTGGCATAGTCAATCAAGCAGAAATAGATGTTTTTCTGGAACTCTCGCTTTTTTGATGATCCAGCGGATGTTGGCAATTTGATCTCTGGTTCCTCTGCCTTTTCTAAAACCAGCTGAACATCAGGGAGTTCACGGTTCATGTATTGCTGAAGTCTGGCTTGGAGAATTTTGAGCATTACTTTACTAGCATGTGAGATGAGTGCAATTGTGTGGTAGTTTGAGCATTCTTTGGCATTGCCTTTCTTTGGAATTGGAATGAAAAGTGACCTTTTCCAGTCCTGTGGCCAGTTAGGGAGACTAAAAAAATCCACTTGACATTTGACCCTGACTATGTATATACCAGAAACTGTCTGAATACTGATGTTTTTCATTACTCAATTGTAACACTTCAATATATTTTCTCTTCCACTGTAGTCATTACTTTCTCAAATACACACATTCAGTTTTATCTATCCAAGTCTTTTCTGAAACTTCTTTGTTTCTAAATAATCTTATAGGTACACATGGACCTTGAAATCTCACCTATTCTTCATAACATATTGTGTAGCCAAGAACTCAATTTAATCCTATCTAAGCTTTAATTGAATAGTTTAAAATACTATTCTCCTGTGAAGCAAGCAATTCATTTAAAAATAAATATAGCCTTTCTTATATCACAATCCTGGCCCTGCAATTGTTGAATATTTGAGGAATCTAATGACAACCTTTAGTTTATCACTTGATTATCATAATTTCACTACTAATAATTACCTACCTACTTTAAAAAATGATCTGAAAGACATTAATATGGTAGATGAAATGAACTTGAATTACACATACTTTATGCTTTCCCCCAGATTTATCAGAATGATTTTATAACCTTGGGAAAGTCACTGAACCTCTCAATATTTCTATTCTGATCTCTTTAAAATAAAGATAATAACTTTACCTTATCACCTACTTCAGTGATGAAGGTGTAAAGACTCATAATCATAAAAAGCACATCAGGCTTTATGAAAGCCAGACTCAGTGTAAGTATAAAGTATTTCTGAGAAAGAACACATGAAGAGTTTGCAAGCACAAAGTTTTTATAACGTGTTTTGGAAAAAAAATACATAAAGGGAATAAACCATGCCTCGATACTCATTTTCTGAGGTAAACTCCTGTATCCACCGTATCCCCTGTATTATTAGTTCCAGTGAAGGACCTGAGGAAATTTTCATGTCACTGCTTTTAGCATTCAGCTATGGCTTCCCATTGCTAGGCAGTGAAACACTCATCTTCTACTTTAAGCACCGGATTTACTGCTCCTAATAGGAGATTTGCATTTGTTCTAAGATTACAAATAACAATTATGCCAAAGCAATTACTCTTAACCTCAATTTGTAGCTCTTGCTTGCAGCAGGGCACTTTCATCTGTTCCATTTATTTTCATTCTTATTTTGGCCTGGAGGTATTTCTAAATAAATCAATCACAGTAGATGTTGGAACAAGTCTATTGAATAACACCTAGACTGACTACCCACACTGTGTGGAGAATGGAGGAAATTATAACTATAAATCAAGTAAAAAAGGAAGGCATGCTTTGTGGGTCAGTTATCTGAATAGATTAAGGGACAAAACTTTTGCCCTAGATTAGCTTGATATTTTGCTCTTCTTCCTGCTTATTCTTGTGAATACAGAGATAGCATTTTAAGTGGAAAATATAAAATAAATAATACACTGCCTACATTATAAATAATTTACAAATACTTTGCATAGTTACATGAACTTCCTTTATCAAGAACCATAATTTGTAGAAATCATTAGTGATTATAAAAATTGTTTTCATCATAAGTTTCCTACTAGGTCAGGAAATATTAAGCCCTTTATCTTTTTTGTACCTATTTTAAAGATGAGAAAACTGAAGCAAATGGAGATTA
The DNA here is from genome assembly GCA_006408695.1 of Aepyceros melampus. NCBI lineage: Eukaryota > Metazoa > Chordata > Mammalia > Artiodactyla > Bovidae > Aepyceros > Aepyceros melampus. Next base: position 196,181 of record SJXQ01001045.1, read on the forward strand.
AAGAACTTGCCCAAATTCATGAAACTAGTGAGTGGCAGAGTTGAGAATCCATCTTGGGCGTGATTCTGGAGCCTGTGTTCTCCTCACTTCAGGATGAGAAGATGTTCTCCTACTTTCCCAGGATGTGTCAAATACATGACCAAGCAGTATTTTTTTCTGAAATGTCACTACATCACAGTTAAATACTGATTCCAACATGAAGAATAAAGCAAAAGTTTATTAATTGTGACTATGCTTCTATTAGAGATACCAAGGGAACATTTCATGCAAAGATGGGCTTGATCAAGGACAGAAATGGTCTGAACCTAACAGAAGCAGAAGATATTAAGAAGAGGTGCCAAGAATACACAGAAGAACTGCACAAAAAAGGTCTTCAAGACCCAGATAATCACGATGGTGTGATCACTCACCTAGAGCCAGACATCCTGGAATGTGAAATCAAGTGGGCCTTAGAAAGCATCACTACGAACAAAGCTAATGGAGGTGATGGAATTCCAGTTGAGCTATTTCAAATCCTGAAAGATGATGCTATGAAAGTGCTACATTCAATACGACAGCAAATTTGGAAAACTCAGCAGTGGCCACAGGACTGGAAAGGTCAGTTTTCATTCCAATCCCAAAGAAAGGCAATGCCAAAGAATGCTCAAACTACTGCACAATTGCACTCATCTCACAAGCTAGTAAAGTAATGCTCAAAATTCTCCAAGCTAGACTTCAGCAATATATGAACCATGAACTTTCAGATGTTCAAGCGGGTTTTAGAAAAGGCAGAGGAACCAGAGATCAAATTGCCAACATCCGCTGGATCATGGAAAAAGCAAGAGAGTTCCAGAAAAACATCTATTTCTGCTTTAGTGACTATGCCAAAGCCTTTGACTGTGTCGATCACAATAAACTGTGGAAAATTCTGAAAGATATAGGAATACCAGACCACCTGACCTGCCTCTTGAGAAACCTATATGCAGGGGAGGAAGCAACAGTTAGAACTGGACATGGAACAACAGACTGGTTCCAAATAGGAAAAGGAGTACGTCAAGGCTGTATATTGTCACCCTCCTTATTTAACTTATATGCAGAGTACATCATGAGAAACGCCGGGCTGGAAGAAACACAAGCTGGAATCAAGATTGCTGGGAGAAATATCAATAACCTCAGATATGCAGATGACACCACCCTTATGGCAGAAAGTGAAGAGGAACTAAAAAGCCTCTTGATGAAAGTGAAAGAGGAGAGTGAAAAAGTTGGCTTAAAGCTCAAGATTCAGAAAATGAAGATCATGGCATCTTGTCCCATCATTTCATGGGAAATAGATGGGGAAACAGTGGAAACAGTGTCAGANTAACTTCAGATATGCAGATGACACCACCCTTATGGCAGAAAGTGAAGAGGAACTAAAAAGCCTCTTGATGAAAGTGAAAGAGGAGAGTGAAAAAGTTGGCTTAAAGCTCAACATTCAGAAAATGAAGATCATGGCATCTGGTCCCATCATTTCATGGGAAATAGATGGGGAAACAGTGCAAACAGTGTCAGAATTTATTTTGGGGGGCTCCAAAATCACCACAGATGGTGACTGCACTCATGAAATTAAAAGAGGCTTACTCCTTGGAAAGAAAGTTATGACCAACCTAGATAGTATATTCAAAAGCAGAGACATTACTTTGCCAACAAAGGCCCGTCTAGTCAAGGCTATGGTTTTTCCTGTGGTCATGTATGGATGTGAGAGTTGGACTGTGAAGAAGGCTGAGCGCCGAAGAATTGATGCTTTTGAACTGTGGTGTTGGAGAAGACTCTTGAGAGTCCCTTGGACTGCAAGGAGATCCAACCAGTCCATCCTAAAGGAGATCAGCCCTGGGATTTCTTTGGAAGGAATGATGCTGAAGCTGAAACTCCAGTACTTTGGCCACCTCATGTGAAGAGCTGACTCATTGGAAAATACTCTGATGCTGGGAGGGATTGGGGGCAGGAAGAGAAGGGGACAACAGAGGATGAGATGGCTGGATGGCATCACCGACTCGATGGACATGAGTGTGAGTGAACTCCAGGAGTTGGTGATGGACAGGGAGGCCGGGCATGCTGCGATTCATGGGGTCGCAAAGAGTCGGACACAACTGAGTGACTGAACTGAACTGAAGCTCATTCATTCTAAAAATTTTAGATTCCCCTGAATTTTCTACAAAGGTAATAGCAGCCTTGTACTTGCCTTTCCAGCTCGTATACCTCTGATTTATTTCTTTTTGCCTTACTGCTCTGACATGGCCAGTGCGCGTCTGACTGGAAGTGGAGGTGTGTGAGCAGCCTGGCTTGTTTTCAGTCTCTGAAGACACCATTCGATTTTCGCCACTACCTGTGGTGTCGCTTCGGCGACCATGGCGTCTGGAGGTCTGTCTGCACGCTGCGCCGTCTCTGTTTGTTCCTGTCCGTGCTGTCCTTTGTCCTCACAAGCCTGGTTATCTTCTACTGCATTCTAAGATTTAACTTGAAAGATACGTATATTTGGAGAAGTCATCTCGGTCTTGGGGCGAGAGTATTCTTCTGAGAAGCTCTGTGTTTGTTCCAGCTTGGAGCAAGCAGGCAACAGCGATATAGGGAGACCTCGCTAGAGTTTCAAACCCCAGGTGGCTCAGTGGTAAAGAATCTGCCCACCAGTGCAGGAGCCACAGGAGACACGGGTTCCATCCTTGGGTTGGGAAGATCCGCTGCAGAAGGGGATGGCTACCCGCTCCACTCCAGGCTACCCATTCCTGCCTGGAGAATTCCATGGAGAGAGGAGCCTGGGACACTACGGTCCACGGGGTCACAAAGCGTCGGACACAACTGAGGGGCGATCACTTTCATTTCTGTTTGTCTTTCTGAGGACAGATGGCTCCAAATACCTCAGCTGCCATTTCCAGGAATCAGATGACCTTGGTTGATCCCACTTTAGGACGTCTGAACTTGGCAGCATCTCGCGTTCTGGCATCTTCTTAGGTCACGTGCTTTAGGGACATTAAAGTGATACCTGACGTGTGGACAACGTCCCACCTACAGTCACCCTGTCAACAGTGAGAAGAAGAGGAAGCGCCCTGTACAGGGAGGGGCTTCTCGCAGATGGAGCAGCGGGACTAACACCGGCCGCCTCTCTCCCCGTCCAAGACCAGGTGAGCGACCCTGAACTAGCTCCTCTCCAACAGACGGAGCTCGGATCCGTAGCTGGCTGCGGGCCGAGTGGTGACTGAGGCAAGGCGACATTTCTCCCTCCGTCTCAGGGGCTGGCGCCTCTGCACAGCAGTGGGCCGAGTCTGGTGTTGTCCCCGAGCCCACAGCGATGGCCGCTAGGTCCTGTGAGCCTTTTGCAGCCCTCGGGTCTGGCCATCCCATGCTTCTTTCCTAGTTAGACAGTAAGTGTGGTGAGGATGCCAGCTCACGCATGCTGACTAGAGGAATGTGAGTCCATGAGGGAGTTTCACCCCCAGCTCCTCCCCTTCGGCACCACCCTGCTCTCCTTAGGGACCTTCTATACATCTGCAGCAGCCCTTCCCGGAACGCCCACCACCTGTCCTGTTCAGGGTGATCATAGCACAGCTGCGGAGGCCAGCCCCTGGGATCTGGGGGCAAGACACAGCCTCACCTTCAGGTGTCAAGACCAGACCCGGTGGTCCTCGGAGCCTCGGACAAACTCGGGGAGATGTCTGGCTCCCACCAGCAGAGCGGCTTCAGGTCCCCCCTGTGAAATTCAGATCATAGTGTCTTCCCAATGGGGCTGGTGTGAGTGGCGTTTGGCACCTAAGAAGCGCTCAGGATTTTTTTTCCTCTTCCCCTGTGTTAGGTGTTCAGGCACTAGAACATTCTGGAAATCAGGTGAGGGAGGGAGGGGTCTCACTCCTCCTCACACCCCAGTCAAAGCCTCGGTGTGTTGCCTGGGCGGAGCTGGGTGATAAGGAGGGGATCTGGGGGTGGAACTTTCCTTAAGCCACAAAGAACGCAGACCCTTTCCAACGCAGGGGTCCTGGGAGTCTCTCAACTGGGAACAGGGTCTCCTGCCAGTGGAAGTGAGCCCAATTCAGTGGGCAGCCTGGTGGGGCCCAGAGGGAAGGAAATGCCCTTTGCCATCCTCTGGCACCTCCTGTGGGTGTAAGCAAAGAGGCGGGAGGAAGTGGGCGTCCCCCTGGAGTGGAGAAACCGCAGGCCCAGGCAAGGGCTGGCTTCCACTGCCCGCAAGAGCTCGAGCACGGACCGCAGGACATGGAGCTGGGAGGTGAGGCCGGGGCCCTGGGGCCCGCTGGCCTGCTCCTCGTGTGCCTCTGCTTCGGGACCCTCGCTGCCCAGGCTGCAGACACCTGTCCAGGTGAGATGGACCTGTTTCCGGCCCCTGAACGCTGGAGCTCCCCACTCACGGACCAAAGGTGGCACACAGGGTGAAACCCTCTATCTGCACCTTCTGAAGACTCAGCAGCTCAGCTGCAGCTCAGCGTCATCCGCAGACTAGGAGACAGCGAACGGCCCAAGGCCATGTGGGAGGAGCGGGAATTTAATCCGGGTCTGTCTCCCTCTCAAGCCTCGGATTTGCTCCACGGAGCGTCCAGTTGGGTCTCGGCTCTGCAGCCAAGAAGGACAATGCCCCCTGCTTCCTGTCTTCTCCTGGACTTTTCAGAAAGGTTCTCTAATCCCAGGGCTCCCACCTCCCTTGGGGTTTGTTACTGCAGATTTTCAGCTTTCACGCCAGAGTGTGAATCGGCAGATTTGAGGTGTAAGGGTGGGTGGCCTCCGTTCCGATCCGTGCAGGGGGCTGGGCTCACGCCTGGAAAGAGGTTTCCCCGAGGACAGACCAGCCTCGCCGTGAGCTGAGGATGTCGTCCCCCTGAGAGCATCCCTGGTGGAGACAGACTCCAAAGCAGCAGCTCCCGTGTCTGCAGTGTCTGTGTGCCTGGCTGATTCCCACACGCTCTAAGTTGTCTCTCGTGAGGATGTTTTAGTTTTGAAATCAACAAAACTAATTTTTCTTCTTCTTTTTTTTTTCTTGAGAAGGAAATGACCCCTGGTCCCTGTTCTGCTGGAATTTGTTCTGTGATCTTAGATCCAATGCATCTTCTCTCCGGGGACCTACAGGGACCCCTTCCGATTCAGGAGCTCTAGAGTCACGAGTCCGAGGTCTGGGGTTGAAAATGTTATGCTGCCCCAGCTCCCCAAGTCTTATAAATATCCACTGTTCTCACATAGTAGAAGTATGCACTGTTTACAAGGCTCTTTTAAAATGCCGTGAAGCACACCAAGAACCTAAAAATCTGCACTATCTGGTCCAATCCTCCCCACAGCCTTGTTTCTGTCCCCATGTGGATGCCCAGAACTCAGAGGGGTTGAGCGACTTGCCCAAAGAGACACAGCATGGAGGTGGGGGGTGGGATGCCCAGGCATATCCTCCCCACCTGACCAGTGCCCGCCAGAGGCAGGAAGCTCGCTGCCAGGCTGACCCTTCATCTGAGACCAGTGACACCGGCCAGAGCCGAGGAACCAGGGCGCCTTGCGGCAGACACTCAGCTCGGGCGGCCTGTCGTCAGCCCTGTGACGAGCGCCCTGACCCCAACTCCGCGTTTCTCTGCAGAGGTGAAGCTGGTGGGTCTGGAGGGCTCCGACAAGCTGTCCATCCTCCGAGGCTGCCCAGGGCTGCCCGGAGCCCCAGGACCCAAGGGAGAGGCGGGCGCCGCTGGACTGAAGGGTACGTGCCCCGGGCGGGGACGGGGCCGGTGTAGTGAAGGGTGTGAGCCCCGGGCGGGGACGGGGCCGGTGGACTGAAGGGTGTGAGCCCCGGGCGGGGACGGGGCCGGTGTAGTGAAGCGTGTGAGCCCCGGGCGGGGACGGGGCCACTGGACTGAAGGGTGTGAGCCCCGGGCGGGGACGGGGCCGGTGGACTGAAGGGTGTGAGCCCCGGGCGGGGACGGGGCCGGTGGACTGAAGGGTGTGAGCCCCGGGCGGGGACGGGGCCGGTGGACTGAAGGGTGTGAGCCCCGGGCGGGGACGGGGCCGGTGGACTGAAGGGTGTGAGCCCCGGGCGGGGACGGGCCGGTGGACTGAAGGGTGTGAGCCCCGGGCGGGGACGGGGCCGGTGGACTGAAGGGTGTGAGCCCCGGGCGGGGACGGGGCCGGTGGACTGAAGGGTGTGAGCCCCGGGCGGGGACGGGGCCGGTGGACTGAAGGGTGTGAGCCCCGGGCGGGGACGGGGCCGGTGGACTGAAGGGTGTGAGCCCCGGGCGGGGACGGGGCCGGTGGACTGAAGGGTGTGAGCCCCGGGCGGGGACGGGGCCGGTGGACTGAAGGGTGTGAGCCCCGGGCGGGGACGGGGCCGGTGGACTGAAGGGTGTGAGCCCCGGGCGGGGACGGGGCCGGTGGACTGAAGGGTGTGAGCCCCGGGCGGGGACGGGGCCGGTGGACTGAAGGGTGTGAGCCCCGGGCGGGGACGGGGCCGGTGGACTGAAGGGTGTGAGCCCCGGGCGGGGACGGGGCCGGTGGACTGAAGGGTGTGAGCCCCGGGCGGGGACGGGGCCGGTGGACTGAAGGGTGTGAGCCCCGGGCGGGGACGGGGCCGGTGGACTGAAGGGTGTGAGCCCCGGGCGGGGACGGGGCCGGTGGACTGAAGGGTGTGAGCCCCGGGCGGGGACGGGGCCGGTGGACTGAAGGGTGTGAGCCCCGGGCGGGGACGGGGCCGGTGGACTGAAGGGTGTGAGCCCCGGGCGGGGACGGGGCCGGTGGACTGAAGGGTGTGAGCCCCGGGCGGGGACGGGGCCGGTGGACTGAAGGGTGTGAGCCCCGGGCGGGGACGGGGCCGGTGGACTGAAGGGTGTGAGCCCCGGGCGGGGACGGGGCCGGTGGACTGAAGGGTGTGAGCCCCGGGCGGGGACGGGGCCGGTGGACTGAAGGGTGTGAGCCCCGGGCGGGGACGGGGCCGGTGGACTGAAGGGTGTGAGCCCCGGGCGGGGACGGGGCCGGTGGACTGAAGGGTGTGAGCCCCGGGCGGGGACGGGGCCGGTTCGGAGCCCGAGCAGGGCCGTGCCCCCGGGGCATCTCAGTTGGGAAGTTTGGGTCACGGGTTCTGCCCAGAGGTGACCCCGGCGCCCCCTGGCACTGCGGTCCCCGGAGGAGGGCGCTGGTCTCAGCTCTTCTCAGCTCGCGTCTGGGTGTCTTCTCATGGAGCATGCGCTTCCGGCCCTTGATCAGGACTGGCCTTGCCGTGACCGTTGGCAGCCGCTCCGCACCTCAAGCGCCCCCTGGAACCGGGGCCCCAGCCTTTCCTCCCTGCTCCTCAGAGGAGAAGCCCGGGGCTCCGAGCAGCCAAGCATCACCAGGGAGGGGGGCTGGGTCTCCACCCAGTGTGCGGGCCCCCAACACTCCACACATCTGCCCACCTGGCAGACCCCCTAACAGGGTTTGCAGCCCTAAAACGGGCTCCGAGACAGGGTTCTGCTGCGGGACCCTGGGAGGAGGGCACGTCTGGTCCTCGGCCCACCAGGGGGTGTGTTTACTTGGCCCCAAGCGGAAGCGGCCCTACCCCTCTGTCCCACTCCCACACCCCATGCCCCAGGGCGGTGAGCCTGTTGGCAGACCTCTGCCCTTCCCTTCGCTGAGCCTGAGGCAGCCTCTCCCAACCCTCCCATCAATGCCTGGGAGGAGCGGAAGGGGCCCTGGGTGAGTCTAGCCTCCTGCCAAGGTCGATAATGCAGACCTGAGCCTCATTATTTCTTGGCTCCAAAATCCCTGCAGATGGTGACTTCGGCCATGAAATTAAAAGACGCTTACTTCTTGGAAGGAAAACTATGACAAACCTAGACAGCATATTAAAAAGCAGAGACATCACTTTGCTGACAAAGACCTGTCTAGTCAAAGCTGTGGTTTTTCCAGGAGTCATGTACGAATGTGAGAGTTGGACCCTAAGGAAAGTTGAGCACTGAAGAATTGATGCTTTTGAACTGTGGTGTTGGAGAAGACTCTTGAGAGTCCCTTGGACTGCAAGGAGTCCAGCCAGTCCATCCTAAAGGAAATCAGTCCTGGGTGTTATTGGGAGGACTGATGCTGAAGCTGAAACTGCAATACTTTGGCCACCTGATGCAAAGAGCTGACTCATTGGAAAAGACCCTAATGTTGGGAAAGATAGAAGGCAGGAGATGGGGAAGACAGAGGATGAGATGGTTGGATGGCGTCACTGACTCAATGGACATGGGTTTGAGTAGTCTCTGGGAGCTGGTGATGGACAGGGAGGCCTGGCGTGCTGCCGTCCACGCGGTTGCAAAGTGTCGGACACGACTGAGTGACTGAACTGAACTGAACTGAACTGGGGCTTCAGGCTGCTGACCCTTCCCCTCTGGAGATGGGGTCGGAACCTCCCTGGAGGGATACGTAATTGTGTCTGACCTCCCTGTATCTGAGTTTTGCTAGTGATTCAGACAGTAAAGAATCTGCCTGCTATCCCATGAGATCCCTGGGTTTGACCCCTGGAATGGCAACCCACTCCAGTATTCTGGAGAATTCCATGACAAGGAGCCTGGTGGGCTGCAGTCTGTGGGGTTCCAAAGAATCGGACATGACTGAGCTGCTGACGCTCTCCCCTGCATCCGGGGTGGAGCACAGAGAGCTGGGCCCGAGGCTCGTGTCTCCAGGTGCCCCTGTGTGATAGGGTCTGTGAGGACGTGTTCCTGGCCCCAGCCCCCGACTAGACGGCAGAGCTCTGTGCGGCGGCGTGGACCTGGGCCTGCTACACAGAGCTCTGCAGGAGCTGGAAGCCGGTGGCACCCTGGGGTGCCGGCTGTCTGCACTGGGGGCCGCGGGCGCTTTGTCCTCTCTGTCTCAGCTGTCACTCTCGGGCTGGGTCCCGGTGGCAGCGACCCTGAGGATACTGGAGCCGGGACGGGAGGGTCAGGACTTTATTTCTCAGGGCAGAACTCAAGTAGGGTGCCTCAGATGGCTTTCCCCTTAACGGTGTGTCTTTGGGATTTACAGGAGAACGAGGTTCGCCCGGAGCCCCTGGGAAGGCAGGGCCGGCCGGACCCAAAGGAAGCACAGGTGATGAAGAGCTGCGACCCCCGAGCAGGACCCAGGGGCCTGTCTACAGGGACGCAG
>SJXQ01001045.1:206061-220231 GCA_006408695.1 Aepyceros melampus
CAGGCATCCTCTGCTTCCTCTGTCTCTCCCCAGGAGCCCGAGGGGAGAAGGGTGCCCGTGGAGAGAAAGGTGAGCACCTCCCCTCTCTGGGGGACCCGGCAGGCTTTGCAGGGGGCTGGGGGGGGAGTCCCCGAGGCCTGGGTCACAGGAGGTGCCCCCAGGGCCCAGGAGAACGTCTGGGCAAGGAGCTCAGGCCACCCCCCTGGCCCCGCCCGTCCAGCCCATGGTGGGGGCAGAGGGGCGGTCCTGGAGGCTGGAGGCTGGAGGCGCCGCGGCTGCCCGTCTTGCCCCGGGGAGACTGGCAACACTGACTTAGTGCGTGACTGTGGACGTTTCGCCCTTTTGTGTGTGTGTGATTTATGCCCATTTGTTTAAAATTTTCTAAAAGTAAGAAAAGGTGAAACACCAAGACACAGTCAGGCTTCCCAGGCGGCGCCGGCGGCAAAGAGCCCGCCTGCCAGTGCGGGGGATGCGAGGGACATGGGTTCAATCCCGGGGTCGGGAAGATTCCCCCAGAGGAGGGCATGGCGACCCACTCCGGTATTCTTGCCTGGAGAATCCCCGTGGACAGAGGACCCTGGCGGGCTACAGTGTGTGGGGTCGCAAAGAGTCGGACACAACTGAGTGCTCACAAGACACAGTCCCATGCTCTGACGACAAATACAAAGTGCGCTGGCTGGGGCCAAGCAGACCCCAAACACCCCCAGGACGTTCCACGACCAGAGGCTCTGATGGAGACACTGGTGGTGGAAAGTGAGGGCCCCGGAGGAGCTGACCCTCAGTGCCAAGAACCTCAAAGCCCAGGAGAGGTGGCCGGTATGGTGGCCTAGCCAGTTCCCCAAGCAACAGCGCTGGCCGCCGGTCCTGCGGGCCCCGCGGCTGAGCCTCGGAATGGCCGCCCAGGGCTGGGGGCTGTCTGTCCTCGAGCCCCTGCCCAGGCCTGGGGGCTGTCCGTCCTGGAGCCGCCGCCCAGGCCTGGGGGCTGTCTGTCTGTCCTGGAAGAGCTGGGCGCCGGTTTCCACGTCGGTGCCATGTTCACGGAGCAGAAGGGCTGAGCACACAGGGCTGCTTCCAGACGTGTGACAGGCGTGTCCTCTCTCCCATGACAGGAGAGCCGGGGCAGCTCCATTCCTGCACCACAGGTGACTGCACACACGCCAACCCCGACCCCCGGACCTCAGCCAGGACCTGCTCCTGTGGGGGCGGTTGACCAGAAGGCCAGCTGCACAGACTCTGGTTCTAGCATCCAGAGATGAAACACTTCCTGCACATCTCTCACTCCCCAGTTACAGGCAGCTATTGCCTGACTGACATGTGTCTTCCACAGCGGTCTTCCTGGGGGGGCTTATAACTTTCCCTGGAAGGCAGGGTGCCCAGACCACAGTGGGGACAGCTCTGGGAGGTGGGGTGGCCTCCGTCTGTCCAGGCCTCGGTGCCACTCTCCCCCAGGCAGGCGTCCCCTCCTCCGCCCCCTCTGCTGCCCCTGCCCTGCCCAGACTCCTAACCTGGCATCCATTCCCCCCATTTCCCTCCCCCCACCAGGACCTCGGACCTGCAAGGAGCTGCTCGCCAGGGGGCACTTTCTGAGCGGCTGGCACACCATCTACCTGCCCGACTGCCGGCCCCTGACCGTGCTGTGTGACATGGCCACAGATGGCGGGGGGTGGACCGTGAGCTGGCTGGGGTCCCAGAGACGGCCACGTGGGCCGTGGGCAGTGGCGGGCATGTCCGGGAGGCTCCTCTGGTGGGAGGGCAGTCTTTAGAGGCCTTTGTGAGACTGTCTAGCCCCAGGCTCAGGTTGACCCCGTCCTGTCACTGAGGTCAGGAGAAGCAGAAGTGTCAGGGCAGGGGCAAGGAGGCCCGCAGCCCTGGGCATGGGCTGAGGCCCAGAAGGGCCTGCTCCTCTCCAGGCATGTGGCTTTGGGCTTGTCGCCTGCCCTCTCTGAGTCTCCATGTTCTCCCTGGCCGCGTGTAGGTGCTCCCCTGACGATCCCCGGGGTCTCTGATGAGACCCTCACGAGGCCCCAGCCTGTGGAGCGCTGTGGCTAGCGGTGCTGTGCTCACGGGTGGCGGGGTGCCCCACGGGGGACGGCAGCAGAGGCCTGTCTCCCAGTCCCCCTCTCCATGTACAGGTTTTCCAGCGAAGGAGGGACGGCTCTGTGGACTTCTTCAGGACCTGGACCGCGTACAAGCAGGGCTTCGGCAGTCAGCTGGGCGAGTTCTGGCTGGGGAATGACAACATCCATGCCCTGACCGCCCAGGGTAGGGCCACGGCAGGGGCTCTGTGGTTGGGATGGGGGCTGCAGCCCACAGCTCCCGATTCTACCCTGGGTCATGTGGAGCAGAAGGCCTCTCTCCCTGCTTCCTCCCCTCTGACAGCAGGAAGGCTATGCCTGTGCCAGCCAGGGGCGCCCTTCTCAGACTCTCTGAGGGTCAGAATCGGGAGAAGGGGGGTTATTGGAGGGAGGATGTCTTCTGGTCTCAGGACCAATCAGACCTTAGAACCGGAGAGAAGGAAGTGGGCAGGAGGCCGTCTGGATTGGGGTGGCCCTCCTCTCTATTCCAGCCGTCCTGCCTTGAAACTGGGCTCTGAGGCCCACGGAGCCCCTTCTCTCCTCCTCCCGGTCACTGCACATGGGGGTCCCGACATGGGACCCACTGCTCTGTTTCATAGAGTCAGCCTCACGGGTGGTCCTGAGTTCAACTGTAAACACGTGAATCCTATTTTAAATTCTTCTACTACCTCAGGGCAACCTTGAAGGTGTCCACTCATGTGCCTGAAATTCTTGTGAAAGAAACAAATACAAATACACTTTCCTGCCCTGGCATTCACAGCGGTTTGCAGGAGAATTTAGGGTTTCCAGTAGAGCGAGGCTTCATTCCATTCAAGGAGCACCAACCATGGGATTTTGGGCGAGGCTGGTGGAACAGAAGGGGAGCCGTCGGAAGTCAGGCAGCCCTCCCTGGAGCCTCACATCCACCAGCCTCTCACACTTTCCCTGCTGAATTATCCCCGGTTGCCGAGTTCAGACACCCCTCCAGAATTTACCCAAATTCCCACCTTCTTGCCTGGAGGCGGAGGGTCCCTTCTGCAGAAACCTGAACACCTTCCTTCAACAGGAACCAGTGAGCTCCGAGTAGACCTCATGGACTTTGAAGGCAACCACCGATTTGCCAAGTACCAGTCATTCAGGATTGGGGATGAAGCTGAGAAGTACAAGCTGATCCTGGGAGACTTTGTGGAGGGCAGTGCAGGTCAGCGTCTGCACAGGGCATTGCAGGGGCTGGGGCTTCAGCTCAGGGCTGGGGAAGCAGAGACGCTGCTGGGGGTCCTGGCTTTGTCTCCCCGAGAGACCCGGGCTGGGGCTCCACCCTCGGGGCCCGGCTTCCCCACCTGTGACTGCAGACAAGAAGGTGCCTGCGTTTCTGTGTAACGCGGGGGCCTGAGATGCTCTGAGGTCACTGACCCCATCCCGCTAACACCTGGAAGAGGACGGCCACCTCACAGGAGGCCTTACAGCCCTGTTCCCAGGTGGCTCCTGGGACCAACCGTGTGGGATATTCTTTGCCAGAAAGACCCCGTGGTCACAGACTGTGGGAAGGCAATTCTTGTGGCTCATCCTGGAGCTTCCAGGGTGCCCTCGTGTTCAGGAATGGTGCCAGGTACCTGCTGGACTGTGTTGAAACAGAGTTCCAGAGAGTAAGGCCCCTCCGGGATGCCAGAGGGGATGGCAAACGGGAGCCTTCAAGTGCCTGTTTGACACAGGTGGCCTCCTCTGAGGCGCCAAGGAAGGAACAGGGCAGGGACCCTTGACCCACGGTGTAGGTGGGGGCCGGGCAGGCATGGGGGCTGTGGATACCATGGGCCAGAGGGGAGCTGCACGCCCAGGACTGATGCAGGAGCCAGAGCCCCTGGGGAGGCAGTGCTGGGCCCCTGGGATGACCAGGGCAAGGGAGGGGGCAGGGCCCAGGAGAGAGGCACGGGCTTGGGGAAGAGAGGGCCTCAAAGTCCTGGGGTCTCTGGGGAACCAGGAGGAAATAGGTGAGGCTGGAGGGAGTCCTGCGCACCGGTGCAGAGTTCCGGAACCGGAGGCACCCTCTGCCCATGGCCGGGGTGGGCTCTCAGCCCCCGGGGGTCTCTAGAGCGAGGTGCACTGGGTGGGCGGCAGGGCCCCCCAATGGCGGCTCCCTCTAGGACCAGCGACACCCCACTAGCCTGCTCCCCTCCCCGAGCAGGTGATTCCCTGACGGACCACGGAAATCACTTCTTCTCCACCAAAGACCGTGACAACGACGAGAGCTCCTCTAACTGTGCCCTGCAGTTCCAGGGGGCCTGGTGGTATCACAGCTGTCACTCCTCCAACCTGAACGGCCGCTACCTCAAGGGGCCGCACACGAGCTACGCCAACGGCATCAACTGGAAGTCGTGGGGCCGGTACAACTACAGCTACAAGGAGTCGGAGATGAAGCTGCGGCTCACCTAGCTGCCCGCAGCCTCCACGAGCTTTGCTCCGTCCGCGGTGACGGCCAGGCCTCCGAGTGGCCCCCGCTGCCCTCTCCCTCCGCTTGTAAGGCCCACAGGGTCTAGTCCCTCCTGTCGGCGTCTGAATTCGAGCCCCACAGCTTCACCAGAAGAATCATGGTTTTAAAGAGTTTGCTTTCTGACATACTTTTTCTTGCCGGTTTTCATTTGCATCTTTGAACTTGAGCTTTTCTGAGCATTTCTCCCACAACCGATCTGCTGCAGGGGCTTCTGGCCCGGCCGAGCCAGGGACAATTTGTGCCGCCCCCCCCATAGCACATGCAGTCCCCAATGTCCCCCAAGCATCAGCTGCAGCCTTAAGCTCCTGCCGTTAATAGACGACACAGTCCCCTCTGTCCCCTAAAAGCTCCTGCCTCCTCCCGCTGCACTCCCAACATCACACACTTTTAAACAGGTCGCTGTGAGACTAGAACACTCGTTAAAAGGAGGGGCGTTTGCTATAAATAGGGGCTTTCTGCTTCCAGTCGGCGCAGTGAGTGCTCTAGGCCAGCCTCCCCTGAGAGCTGCTGAAATGCCAAATACAGGTCCACACGGGACAGGGGCTGTGTCTGCCCAGCAGAGGGAGGGAGCTGGACACCCACGTGCTAAACCCCAAGGGCAGGAGCCTCACTCCGCACAAGCCCTGGTCCCTGGACGATTGCAGACCTCAGTGTGCGAAGCTCAACAGCCTGATGGGAGATGGAGGAGGGTTCTCTGTCTCTCAGGCCAGGGAGATGCCTCTTAACCGAGACTGCAGAGGGGCCGGGTGGAAAGGGAAAGGTTGATGGGTTCCGCCGCATTCACTCAGGACCCTCTGTTTCTCAAAGGACTGCGTAGGAAACGGAAGGAAACTCGCCCGGGGACAGAAATCCCTTGTGACACGTGTGTGTGCGTGCTGTGTGTCCAGCCCTTGGCGACCCCATGGACTGTAGCCCGCCAGGCTCCTCTGTCCATGGGATTCCCAGGCAAGGATACTGGAGCAGGTTGCCGTGCTCTTTTCCCGGGGATCTTCCCGACTCAGGGACTGAACCCAGGCCTCCTGCAGCTCTGGCACTGGTAGGCAGGTCCTTTGTCGCTGGGCTCCCAGGGACGCCCTTTGTCACACGTAGGTTGCTAGCTTTCTACTGCTTCCTCAACTCATTACCAACACCTCAGGGGCTTAAAGCACGGGGGAAATGTGTTATCACAGGGCTGTGTAGGCTAGAAGTCTTGTGTGGGTGTGGCGGGGCTAGAAGCAAGTTAACTCGAGCCCTGGTTCCTTCTCTAGGCTCCAGGGAGTGTGTTCTCTCCCCGGTTCCAGCTTCCGGAGCTCCTGGCCCTGCTTGGCTCAGGGCCCTCCCTGTCCTCAGGGCAGCAGGAGCGCAGCCCTCTGGGTGCGGCGGGGAGGGCCCCTCTGCTCTGAGGGACTCTGGCATCCAGCCGGGCCCACCCGGGCATCTCAGGGCCTCCCTCTGCTTCTAGATCCTTCGTTTAAGCGCCTCTGCCAAGCCACTGTCACCATGTAGGGCGACACACTTCCAGTCCTGGGGCTCAGGCGGGAGCTCTTTAGCAGGGGAGCATATTCTGTCTGCCACGACCCCTTAGAAAAACCAGCATGATCTCACACCTGGGTATTTAAATAACTTCCTATTGCTTAGTCGCTAAGTCATGTCTGATTCTTTGCGAGCTCATGGACTGCAGCCCACCAGGCTCCTCTGTCCACGGCATTCTCCAGGCAAGAATACCAGAGTGGGTAACTATTCTCTTCTCCAGGGGATCTTCCCATCCAGGGACTGAACCCACGCCTCCTGCACTGCAGGCAGATTCTTTACTGCTGAATCACCAGGGAAGCCCAAAGAACTTCTACCAGTCAACAGAATTTTAATCGCTTAATAAGAAGGGTTAAGAGATTTGAACAGACACTTCATAAAAAATGATAACCACAGGACCAATACACTTATAAAAAGTTTCTCTATTTTGTTGCAAATTATAACCAAAATGAGATGCTATTCCACACTCATCAGGACTGATAAGATTTGGAAACCTGAGCACACCAAGTATCAGTGAGGTGGCAGGGTTGGGGGGTTACGTACACTGTGGGTGGCAGTGTGAACGGACGCCACCAACTTGGGAAAGAGTTTGGTGTTAATTATTTGAGCAGAAGACACACAGGCCCGTACCTGGCAATCCCACTGCCCGACGTGGAAATGACTGTCATGTGCCTCAGGGACCACGGCCAGGAGAATCTACAGCCAAACTCTTCACAACAGCCCCAGGCTCGCCCCCGGAAGAGGGCGGATAGTCATGAAAAGACAGCTGTGTGCGATGCCACACAACGGTGGGGCTGGGCAGCTGTGACCACACCCAGGATGGAGACCCAAGACGGCAGCTGGGGGGACGCCAGGCTGAGGGGCAGGCGTGCTGCTGGCTCTGTGCCCACGAGGCTGGTTTCCAAGTTAAAGAGACCTGCAGTCTTTGGGACGACCACCTGCCCTGACGTGAGAGCTGGGCCGTAAAGAGCTGAGCGCTGAAGAACTGATGTTTTTGAATTGTGGTGCTGAAGAAGACTCTTGAGAGTCCGTTGGACTGTAAGAAGATCCAACCAGTCCATCCCAAGGGAAATCAGTCCTGAATATTCATTGAAAGGACTGATCTGAAGATGAAACTCCAGTCCTTTGGCCACCTGATGTGAAGAACTGACTCATCTGAAAAACCCTGATCTGAGAAAGACTGATGGCAGGAGGAGAAGGGGGCGACAGAGGATGAGCTGGTTGGATGGCGTCACTGACTCAATGGACATGGGTTTGAGAAGACTCCGGGAGTTGGTGATGGACAGGGAGGCCTGGCGTGCTGCAGTCCATGGGGTCGCAAAGAGTCGGACACGACTGAGCGGCTGAACAGCAGCAGCAGCTTAGCTGGTAAACGTAAACCAGGAGGACAAGAGGCTGTTTGTTCTTGGGTGGGACGGGGAGGCGACAGGGACCCGCGGGCCTTTGGGATTCTGAGCGGTGACGACAAGCCTGTGGGCCGCACAGTAACAGAAGCAGCCAGACCTCACTCTTCCACTTTCGCGTACACACTTCACGATTTTATAACTAGGTGTATAGAAAGTGCGCACTGCAGCTCTAGGAGGGCTGGCAACCTGCGCGTCTTCCTGACGTCCACGGCCACTGGCTCAGTAACTGAGCAGGGCTCCCTGCAGCCCACCCAGGCCTGGCGGGACCCCACAAGGTGCTGACCGCCACCGCTCACCAGAAGTAAAGGCCGCTATTTAAAACTGCACTTTTCTTCCTTCATAGGTAAGCATCTTACACACCCGGGAAGACTTGTAAGTCTAGAAGCGATTAATATACCAAAAACCATAAAATTCTGACTTTCACATTAAGAAATCTGGGTAGCTTTGGAATCTCGTGGTCCCTTAAGGTTTAAAGAATCTGGTCTATTGTAAAGAAAGCCTCATAAATCCAGAGTTAAATATGTAATTATCCAGTTGACTTAGCCTTGTAATGCTATCTAGAAATCTTAGTACGTTTATTCACCGTACTGGAATACGTAAGAAACTCTGGGCTCATTGCATTTGTATGTGAAATCATTAGATTTCTAAAAATTAATTAGTACTAAGGAGGTTTTGTCCGCTAGGCAATTGAAATGCCTAAGAAGAAATTGAATATATTACCTTATTATCACAGTTCAAAGTTTTGAAGGTTTAATGAGCTAGATTTGTAGTATTCAAAGACCCTTAAAAGTGACTGTTAAGATTTGCAAGTCTTACAAATGGAAAAATGAGATGCGTATGTCGAACGTGAAAGCTTAGGCAAAGTTCTTGAATATGTAGCTTTCAGAAATCAAATGTATTTTAGAAAAGCAGAGTCTTTCCTTAACACAAGTGCCTATCAGACTCAAATCCTCAAAACTCAGTGATGGTTAGAACAGCTCTGCCCTGGCACCTGGCGAGAGAGGCAGAGGGTGTGTATTTAAGCAACCCCAGGTCTGTTCCCAGCACCCGCTCCTGAGCAGGAGACGGGGCAAGGCCCCACCTCAGGGTTTCAGTGGGTGGAGTCACTCTCCCAGGCTTGTTCTCATCACCTCTCTCTTACCAGTGAATGTTTTTATTGCCCGATTTCCCCCTCTTCCAGCTTGTGCTGGGGACACTTTTCCTACTCTTGGGGTGCTCGTGTCTGAGGACCCCCGCCCACCCCTGCCCTCTACACTGACCAGGAGGGTCTTTCGGCCCCTGTAAGCTCACTGCCCTGTGGCTTCAGCATCCCTCTTGTCCTGCACACACTTTGTATCTTTATTTAACACCCGGCCAGACGCTGCTCTTATGCAATTGCTTAGCCTTTATCCTTCTTGGCGTGTTGTTGCCGAAACTCAGCCTCTCTTCACTGGTGCCAAACAGAAATGTGGACACAGAGTCTGGGGTGAGGTGGAGGAGAGGAGCTTTAAATGCTTTGACGGGCAAAGGGGGCCACAGCGGGCTAGTGCCCTGAAGACCATGTGACCCACCCTTCAGGGCATCAGGGCATCAGTCGTGTCTGACTTATTGCGACCCCATGGACTGCGGCACACCAGACTTCCCTGTCCATCCCCAACTCCCGGAGCTTACTCAGACTCATGTCCCTTGAGTCGGTGTTGCCATCCAACCATCTCATCCTCTGTCGTCCCCTTCTCGCAATTAGCTGTCTAATGGATGTGTTGGATGTGAGAGTTGAACCATAAAGAAAGCTGAGCGCCAAAGAATTGGTTCTTTTGACCTGTGGTGTTGGAGAAGACCCTTAAGGGTCCCTCGGACTGCAAGGAGATCCAACCAGTCCATCCTAAAGGAAATCAGTCCTAATATTTATTGGAAGGACTGATGCTGAAGCTAAAACTCCAACACTTTGGCCACCTGATGCAAAGAGCTGACTCATTTGAAAAGATCCTGATGCTGGAAAGATTGAGGGCAGGAGGAGAAGGAGACGACAGAGGATGAGATGGTTGGATGGCATCACCGACTCGATAGACATGAGTTCGAGCAAGCTCCGGGAGTTGGTGATGGACAGGGAGGCCTGGAGTGCTGCGGTTCATGGGGTCGCAGAGTCAGACCTGACTGAGCGGCTGAGCCCACCGCCTCTGGCCCATCCGTCTGCTGACTGGCATGTAGCTTGTTTTCGCGTCTGAATCTGCATTTTAAGTGCCTCCCCAGATGGCTCTGAGGAACAGCTGGGCTTGGAACCCACTAATATGCTATCTTCAGGGCTAAACGCACTTGTGGATGATTTCAGGGTGAGCGAATGAAAGCCCCGGGCCTCTGCCCATCGGAGCAGAGCTTGTGTGGAAGGAGACAGCGGTGCTGCAGGAGGGCAGAGCAGAGCTAACTCAGGGAGGACGCTTCTGTCTAAGTCACACGAGTTATCAGCCGAGCAACCAGGAGTCACCCCGGCCGCTCCCGACGCCCGCGCGTGTCAGACCCAGAAAGCCCTGCTCAGTTCCGTGGCCGCCGCCCCGAGAGCCGCACAGCCTGCCGGCTGAGCACAGTCTTCTCTTTCTTTTTCTGAAGATGTCTGTGTCCTCAGCTCCTCTGTCGAGGCCACCGGTCGATGGGGCCTGTCCGAGCATGGTGGGTACACGGCGTGGATGAGGGCAGAGCAGAGCTAACTCAGGGAGGACGCTTCTGTCTAAGTCACACGAGTTATCAGCCGAGCAACCAGGAGTCACCCCGGCCGCTCCCGACGCCCGCGCGTGTCAGACCCAGAAAGCCCTGCTCAGTTCCGTGGCCGCCGCCCCGAGAGCCGCACAGCCTGCCGGCTGAGCACAGTCTTCTCTTTCTTTTTCTGAAGATGTCTGTGTCCTCAGCTCCTCTGTCGAGGCCACCGGTCGATGGGGCCTGTCCGAGCATGGTGGGTACACGGCGTGGACATCCTGCAGTGCCAGGCACCTGGCCGCCTGGTGGAAGAGCTCCCCCGAGAAGCAGGGCCAAATGCACAGACAGGGCTGCCCCCGAGGTCAGACAACCAGTCTGGCCTCGCTGCAAAGTGGTCCAAGGGACAGCAGGTTTCCCCGCCCACAGGGCACTGAGGCAGGAGGGAGCGGGTGTCCATCCGGGGTCGGTCCCTTCCTTGCTCCTTTGCCTCCACGCCTCCCTGGATCTGCCATCTTAACGCGAGTTTGCTCTGAGCTCCAAGGCTTGGGCAGGAAAGATCTTACACCCAAGGCTGAGTCACCCTGTTCCAAAAATAAAAAACACTTCACTGCTCTTTGGGACTCAAGAGCTTTGCAAAAGTTCTCTCTCTTCCTTTGGGGGTCTAGCAATGCTTAGGTATTTTCCGACTTGGTAAGACCTCAGCTTGCTGGACTCTTCATTTTATTTTTCCTGCTGGCAAATGGCTCCATTCTTCCCTAAGCCCTTCTCTTTCTTCTCTGTAATGCCTCCTCAGACTGCTGAGGCAGACGCACATTCTGGATTTGAACGGTCTTTCCTTGGAGCCCCAGAAGCCCCTCAGTGGAACCGCCTTCCGAGTCACATCAGAAGCAGCCACTCCTCGCTCCGGCCGCCCCTCTTCCGATGTGACTCCTGTCCGAGACATCCACGGCGACTGCCGCTCTGACAAGCAGGGCCGGCACACAGGTGCGCTGAGGGGCGTGGGCTTCCCCGCCGGGAGAACAGGGGCTCTCAGGGGCCTGTCGGGCTGGAGACTGCACGGCTTCCCTCGACAGTCCACGTGCAGGTAGCTTGATGAAGGTGGGAGTCCAGCCAGGCCGGGCAGGCAGTGAGGCAGGATGGACTCAGGGAGTCAGGCTGGGCCCGGGTGAAAGAAACACCGGACCCCCTCTGCGTTTTACCCCATGTGAGTGTTCACCACACTTGTGGGGTGCCCCCCACTAGACCAGGCGCTCCTTCTGAGGGGGCACAGACTCACCCACCCACCACAGAGGGCTTTGCAGTGTCTGCCGAGGGATGGAGGGCGGGGAGGGCTTGCTCTTGCCTTTGCTCACTAAGCTAGTAGAGCCGTTCCAGTGAAGAAAATGGGCTTCCCAGTGGCTCAGATGGTAGAGAATCTGCCTGCAATGGAGAAGACATGGGTTTGATTCCTGGGACAGGAAGATCCCCTAGAGGAGGGAATGGAAACCACTCCAGGATTCTTGTCTGGGACATCCCATGGACAGAGGAGTCTGGCGGGCTGCAGTCCACAGGGTCACAAAGGGTCAGACCTGACTCAGCGACGGACCAAACATAGCGAAGGAAAGAGGAGGCCCCGCGGCCTTGCGGAGAGGGGGTCCAGGCTCAGGGTCCTCCTCTGCTGTTAAACACTGGGGTACAGTTGTTTGCTTGTTTTACAGGGTTTTGGCGTGGGCCGTTTTTAAAGTCTCTCTTGAGTTCGTCACAGCACCGTATCTGGTTTATGTTTTGGTTTTTTGGCCCTGAGGCATGTGAGGTCCTGGCTCCAGGACTCCCTGCACTGGAGGCGAAATCTTAACCACTGCACCGCCAGGGGAGTCCCGTACGCTGCAGTTTGAATGTCCGCGGAGCCTCCCCTCATGGTGACCAGCCCTCCTGGTTTGTCCAGCTCTGAGGGGTTTTCCAGGGTGTGGGATGTTCACTGCTAAAACCGGGAGGACCCAGGATGACCCGGACAAGGCGGTCACCCCGCTCTTCCTGACCAGAGTCTCCGGGGAGAGGATGGACGCCTAGGGCATAACTCTGGTCGCAGGGGGAGTGGGGAGAGGGGCCTGTGCGCCCCAGGGCAGTGCTCCTCCCGAGGGCGGCATGCTGCCCCTGGCCGACTCCTGCTCTGGGCAGGCCCTCCTCCTTGCCCCTAAGAGTCTGGTTCCCAGCCCGTCACTCCCATCCTAGTGATGCCCCCTCTGACCCCAGGGCGCAGGTGTGCGAAGAGGAGCGCAGCTCCTGCCCTGGTCCTGCACCCCACACCGTCACCAGCACAGCCTGGACGGCACCCCGCTTCCGGTGGGCAGAGCTGTGCTCCACCTGGGCCCAGCCAAGCCTGAAACCGAACAGATGGCCTTTCCAAGTCCCTTTCTTGTAAACTGTTCTTAAGGTGTGGGATCGTTGGAAAAGCTTGTAAACTTATGGTGAAGGAAACGGGAAGAGGGGCCCGGGAGTGCCTGTCGGGCTGGTTTCAGGCTTTGGGGCAGTCTCAGCTCCAAAGTTCAGCATTACTGGAGGGAGGGGTGAGGTTCCTCAGGCCGGGAGAGAGACGGGGGAAGCCAGTTACCCCAGTGGGCTCTGATGGTGGAGAAGGTGGATGGGCTGACTGCAGCGCTGACCTCACACCCTGGGCGCCTGTGACCGGCAGGTGATAGAAGGACAGAGGGTCATCTGCCAGTCCCTGTTCTGGCCGGTGTGCCCAGCAGAGCGGGGTCCCCGGGACACACCCTTGATGGGGCATCCAAGGGGTGGGGGCAGGGATGGACGCTGGGATGGGGAGGGCATTACGACAGACCCCAGCCAGCAGGCTCCTCCTCCCGGGTTGTGAAGCTCCCACCGGGAACAGAGGCTGGTACAGGAGGAAGCGGGCAGGTGGCCAGGCCACGGAGGGTGGCCGTGGAAGCAGGAAGAGGCTGCTGGGAGGTAGGCCAGCGGGGAGGCTGGGTGATGGCTGCTCGTGGTCACCGCCCCCAGCGCGCGCTCCCTCGCTCAGTTGTGTCTGCCTCTGGGAGACCCCGTGGACAACAGTCCGCCAGGCTGCTCTGCCCACGTTCCGGGCAAGAATACTGGAGTGGGTCGCCATTGTTCTTCTAAGAGACCTTCCCAGCATCTCCAGCACTGGCAGGCGAGCTGTTTACCACTGAGCCGGCTGGGAAGCCCCGTTGATCCCATGTTTCCCACTTATTATCCTCAATCCAGGGGGTCCACGAGTCACATGACGAAGGAGACTCAGAGAGGTCAAGTGACTTGCCCCAGGTTACACCGCCTGCGCTGGCTGAAACAGAAGCTTAGCTGTGTTTGAGATCAGCCACCCTCTCTGGGGCCCTCCACGTTGGGAGTCCCTAACCTCAGAGTGTGCAGACAGTCCTGGGTGGCCAATATGCCCTCCACAAACCTGTGTTTGAGATCAGCTGCCCTCTCTGGGGCCCTGAATGGAGACCCAGGGAGGGGTGCGCCCCGTCCCCAAGAGGCGCTCTCATTTCATCTCAGGGTGGGGGCTCACTTGGGGTGGGGGCCAGCCTTGCTCGCCTGGACTGGGAGGCCCGCCCTCCTCCTGCGGCTGGACTTTGGGCGGGCTGCCAGGGCCGTCCAGACCAGCGGTGTCTCAGTGGAGCTCATCTCTCTGGGGGTTGTCAGGGGTCACGGCCGTGACCCAGGCCATGAAACCGAACAGACGGCCTTTCCAAGTCCCGTTCTCGTAAACTGTTCTTAAGGTGTGGGATCGTTGGGAAAGCTTGTAACCTGATGGTGAAGGAAATGGGAAGGGGGGGCCCGGGCCATTTTCCTGCTGGCAAATGGCTCCATTCTTCCCTAAGCCCTTCTCTTTCTTCTCTGTAATGCCTCCTCAGACCGCTGAGGCATTCAAATCCAGAATGAAGCTCTCCGCTTCACCAGAGCCAGTCCCCTCCATGCTGGACCTGTGCCTGTCCCGCTGCAGAGGCCACGGCCGCAGTGAAGAACCTGGGCCTGTGCACAGTACACCCCCGCCCCCGCCCCACCTAGACCTCTGCGTCCGTCTCCCC
>SJXQ01001045.1:268875-280486 GCA_006408695.1 Aepyceros melampus
CCACGGGACCAGGAAGTCCTCGGTCTCCAGGGAAGCCTCGCAGCCCGGGGGGACCGTCTTTCCCAGGAAGGCCGGCGGGGCCTGGGTCACCCTGGAATCAGGGCCACAGGTCAGCTTCGGGTGATGCCCGCGGCCCAGGTGGGCGGGGAGTGGGTGGGGCCTGTCTTCTGGATCCACTCGGGACCTGGGCTGGAGGGGGGCTTCCCAGGGCTCACAGCTTCAAAAGGAACCTCTGGGCCTTGACTTGCTTCACTGGTTGACGGGTCCGGGCGCTGGAGCATGGCCCAAGCGCACGCCTGGGAGCCTGTGTGGCCAGCTGGCCCCGTGTGTGGCAGGGGAACCGACTCTGTCTGGGACTCCAGTCATAATCCTGGAGTCCTGCTCCCTGCCACATTCTTCAGGGCCACGTCGGCCTGAGCCGGGGCTGAGGGTCCTCACGCCTGTCCTTCCCATGAACCTGGGGATCCTTGTAAAGCTGGCTCAGGTGAAGAACTCCGTGGCCAAAGCATCGGAAGCCTTGCCCGAAGTGGACTCACTGCTCAGGATGTTCGTCTCGAGCCTGAACCACGTTTTCTGAAAGGATTCTGTCTGACCATGTACCTTCCCTGAAATTCACTGAGGCTGTGATGTCTTCTAGGACTTTCTCTGGGGTCCCACATGGGAGAGTAGGGGCATGCTTTCCACGCTCAGCCAGCTCTCTTTACGGCTGACTGGCTATCTCTACGTTACACGCACACACATACACAAGCACGTATGTAGGTACTCCCTCACGTATGCCTGCACATGCACATACGCGTGTGTGACCTTTTCACTCTTTAATTACTCTTCAAGTTTACTTTCCTGTATGTGGTCACGCAAAGGGCTGGAGAGCTTATCTCCCGAGTCCCTCACTGAAAAGCTGAAAGAAGAGGGCCGTTCGTTTTTACACAAAAGCACAGGAAGTTACGACCACCAGCCTGGGGCACCCGCTCTGGGGATGGGTTTTATTATTTATTCTTTCACTGATGCTTTCAAACTGTGGTGCTGGAGAGGACTCTTGAGAGCCCCTGGACGGCAAGGAGATGAAACGAATCCATCCTAAAGGAAATCAGCCCTGAATGCTCACTGGAAGGATGCTGCTGAAGCTGAAGCTCCAATACTCTGGCCTGATGCAAAGAACCGACTCACTGGAAAAGACCCTGATGCTGGGAAAGATCGAAGGCACAAGGAGAAGGGGGTGGCAGAGGATGAGGTGGTTGCATGGCCTCACCAATTCAAGGGACATGAGTTTGAGAAAATTTCGAGAGGTAGTGGAGGACAGGGAAGCCTGCCGTGCTGCAGTCCCTGGAGTTGTGAGTAGTCGGACACGACGTAGCGGCTGGACGGGGACTTTCATGTCTTAAAGTGGGGAATTTTTAAACGGTCACTTTCCACTAACTTCAGCTTAGACACGTGAAGGGTCAGAGTTCTGTCCGTTTCTGGGAATGGGTGGGCGGCCACTCCGTGTGCCCTGGGGAAGAGGTGGTCCACAGCCCCCCATTATCTCTGTCCGGGCAGCTGATCAGCTCAGGCCCTCCTTCAAAGTGAGCAGAGAGGAGCTGAGTCCCTGGTCTGAGTGGGTGCCATTGGCATGAAGAGCAGCTGCTTGAGAATCACCCATTCATCAGAGAAAAGCAACAGAGAAACACAGACCGAGGGCCGAAACTGTCCCCAGGAAAGTCCGCCCGGGACAGAGGTCCCAGCCACTCACCTTCGTCCCTTCTTTCCCGGCCAGGCCCGGGAGCCCCTGTTCACCGGGGGGGCCCGGGGGTCCAGGGTGGCCACGCTCGCCCATGGGACCAGTCTCCCCAGTGGGGCCCTGCGGGGAAACAGCATGTCAGCCAGTAAACATGTTCCAGGGACGTGCAAGAAAGTAACCTTCTCTGCCTCAGTCTAAGGACAGCCTGGTCGCAGAGGCGAAGGGCCACTGTGAGCCCACCAGACCGTCACCTTCCTTTGAAGGTCTCCTTCTGGTAAGACCCAGAAAGAGCAAAGTGCACTGGGGGTGCTATTCACCAGCCACTGCCCGGCCCCCACTGCGGTCCTGCATGTCGTCTCCAAGGAAGCCGGCGGGGCCTGCGTTTCCTGGGCCTCGGGGGGGGAGCCCCGTGCAGGGAAGGGCGGGGGGGTGCACCCTCGTTTCCTGGGTCAGTATCTAATTTACCGCCACGTTAGGCATGGACTTTTTGGGAAACAAGGTGATTGTGCCCCGTTTTGTGGCTCTGAGCCTGCAAGCCCATTCTCGCACAGATTCAAGGTTAGAATGGCAGCCCCGGGCACTGGATCCAAGGCGGGAAGTCAGGCTGCATGGACCCTAAGGGCTGGGCTGCCCGGAGGGTGGAAGCCGGACTCCTCGGGCCTGCCTGGGCTGCCCACAGGGTTGGCAGCTGGCTCTCCCGCTCGGTTCGCGTCACGCGATCAGTCCCCATCTCTGTACCTGCTCTGTTGCATAGAAAGCACCTCTGAACAAGCCTTATGACGCCCCCTGGCTGCACCCGCACCCAGAGTATGCAGGGATCTTCTGCCCTGAGCGTGACCATGTCTCTCGAGGCGGAGGGGACCCGGGATGACCAGATCTGCCAGCGGGGGCTGTGTCTCACCTGAGGGCCGACCACACCCGGGGGGCCTGGAGGGCCGGTCTTGCCTTGGAAACCCTGCGAAGAGAGAGTCAGCCCACTGAGACGGCTGAAGCGGCAGACAGACGGTCACTCCCAGCCCCCACCCCAACCCCAAACAGTGGACGTCCGAGACCTCATTTAAAAGGGCCATTTCTCTTGTTCCACTTTGCATGAATTTAGGAAGGTCAGGAATCCAGGCAGGTTTGTTTCACTAGCTGCTTCCATCACCCTGCCCTGCACTGAGAAATATACTCTATAACCATTCATCTTCCTCACATCACTAAGCGTCTGCTTTCTGAGCAGACTTGGTGTCACAGCCACTGGAAACTAGACTCAGGAGCCACCTCTGGGCTGCAGCTCATTAGTGACTTTGGGGGACTGTCCTGCCGGTGTCGCCAAGGCCCCTGGGGCAGGAAGGTGGTTTTATACGGCACTGATTGAAATCCGGATGCTGCGGGGACCTGCCACTTCTAGAGTGTGGCAGCTGGGAGGTATTCTTAGCTCAACTCAACAGGAATCGCTTGTTTCTGCTCTGCTCGTTGGCACAGACCCGGCCGCCTGTCTGCTCTGCACACGTTCTCCCCCAGAGGCGAAGCTGATGGCAGAGCACTGTGGGTTTCATTTCCGGCACATCCACGGAGGCGGCACGTGTGGACAAGATGCCATCTGCAGGCGCCACGTGACGCCAGGGAGACGTGCAGATGCTACACCCGGGAGGCTTTCGGTGGAAACTCCACAGTGTCCGGAGAGGGAAGCGGCTCGTTTAAGGCCGCAGCAAGAGCCGCGGGGCCAGCTGCCCCGGGGCAGGGACAGGCAAGGACCTCTGACCCAGCGCACGACGGCCAGTGAGCGTGCAGCAAAGGGACACTTGATGCTCAGCCGCTGGACCGTGCAGACCCAGAGCAGAGTCCGGGAGGGCTCCCTCTTTAGGCCCAGCCGAGCCGCACGCGCCGGACTGACGCGGCCATGGCCGAGGCAGCATTCCCTGCAGGCGACCTTTGTGTGTCCAGTCGTGTCTGACTCTTGGCGACCCCATGGACTGTAGCCCAGCAGTCTCCTCTGTCCATGGAATTTTCCAGAAAGAGTACTGGAGTGGGTGGCCATTTCCTACTCCGGGGATCCCCAACCCAGGGATCAAACCTGCATCTCTCATGCCTCCTGCCTCGGCAGGCGGATTCTTTACCACCGAGCCAGCTGTGGAGCCCCCATACCACACCCGGTCTTAGCCGCAAGGCCAGCAGCCTTTACAGGGTCAGAAACAAGGCACGCTGGACAGGTCGAACGCATCGCCCCTGCTCGGGGGGCTGGGTAGCAGCGCCTACACGGAGGCAAGGCAGGCCTGCCGCGTGGTCTGCTGCGGGGACGCCCACGCCGGCTGAGACCGGGGTCCGTCTCCAGCCCCTTGTGACAAGCGGGCTCTGGGCTTGCGTTTAGAAGGCGCCACTACCTCTTGTGTTTCCAGCTCTCTAACGAAAGCACAGGTCATCACCCTGAGGGGACCTCTCTGCAGGGCGTCTGGACTGACCCCAGAGGATGCGCCACCCCAGGCACACCCAGATGGAGGGGCAGCCAGGCGTGGTCGGGGGGCAGGAAGAACCTGTCCTACTTTGCCAGCAAAACAAGCGGCCTAATCACTCTGCCAGCCTCTTCCCAGAACAAGGCAGAGGGGAAAGCGCACACCGTGAGATGAGAAACCTTCCGTCTGGTCTGCTCAGGAAAGCATTAGAGAAAAACCTGCAAAGCTGCGGGTGTTTTAATTTTTCTCCATAAACAAAAGAGCAAAGTAAACTCTTTATCGGCCACTGAGCACCAGGACGGCACTGTAGGGGACTCTTCATCACAAGCCAAAAAGGGACCAGGAGGTGTTTCTAAGCTGCACCAAGAACATGTTAAGCGTGCTGTTAAGGATCACACTTCTCGAGGGGACAGCTCCTCCTGGGAGAGTCTGTCAGAGATCTCCGACCACACGGATGCCGGACGCAGACACAAGGGGGCCCTCCTGTGGGCCAGCCTCCACCACTACGGCGGCCAGGAGGTCACCAAGCGCTGCGAACCCCAGCTGCCCAGAGCGGGGAGCCCCAAGGCCACAGGTGTGCCCATCCCCTTCCCAGGGACAGGCCTGGGGGGGACATGCATGAAGCTCGGTTGAATCCCCCGTGGCTCCTGGGACCAGGAAGTGACCCCAATGCTTTTTCTAGAACTAAACAACGTGGGCGTCCATTAAGTCCAGCTGCTGAAGACTGTTGTGAGCATGGCTACAGGTCAGGGCAAGGCCAAGCTGAGCCTGTGACAGCAAAGACGCTGGCCTTGAGCACAGCCAAGAGCCCAGACTCCAACCCGAGCGGCCACCTGTCTCCCTTCCTGAAAAGGGGACTTGGGGGAAGCCTTCTGGCTCCCTGCCACCCCCCGAGGCCAGAAGGGCCGGGACAGACAGGGCTGGGGATGGCATAAAGTTGGACAAGCTGGAAACAGAGGATCTTCCCAAGGAGTGTCTGGTTCAAACACATGTGGTGTGTGCTGGGCTGTGCTCTGACCCTTCCGGGGGAGGCAGGGGCCACTCCTCTAGGTTTCGTTGGTTTCACAATGGTTGCACGTGTGACCTTGGACCAGGCTGGCCAGGACGGCTTGAAGCCGACACCTGCCCTCACACACAGAGGCCAAGGGGCTGCTCAGAGGCCGGGGAGCTCCCTCCAGACAGGGCGCATCCGGCGGCCACAGGAGCTGGCCAGCCCTCGGGGGGCTTCCAGAGGCTGAGCCTCAGCGCTGCCCGAGCCGACTGGCAAGGAAGGTCGGGCGCGGCGTCCGCATCCCCCGGCGCTGCCCACACTCACCGTCTCGCCTCGTGTCCAGGGTGTCCCGGGAGCCCGTCCTTGCCTGGGGGCCCCTGCAGAAAGCAAAGGAGGGAAGCTTCATCTCGTTCCGAGACACACACACCTTCAGGACTTTGTGCCACCCCAGAGACAAAAGCTTCCATTTCATTTCCAAGGTGATAACGGCAAAGTCGCAGCGACAAGCACTGCTGGGAGCCCGGGTCTGGGCACCACCCCCTTGAACCCTTACATCCAGCCTGAGGGCCACTGCCGCCTCCCAAGGGGAGAAGCCAAGCAGCCCCCAAGGCCCGGCCGCAGGAGGCACTGGGCCCAGGTCCCTGCGGGGCAGAGGTCGAGCTCCTTCCTAATCCCCGCGCCCAAGCGCGACCCGATAGGCAGCAGCTCCCGCGACGAGGGGCTTTTCCTTCTCAGAGGAAATACACTGTTATCTGCTGCGAGCTGAGATGTGCCTCTCCTCAACACCACCAGGAAAAACAGGCTGAGATCCTGACCCCCTGAAGCTGCAACCCTGGCCGCATTTGGGAACAGGGTCTCTGCAGACGGGGTCAGGTCGAGGTGAGGTCTGGCTGGGTTGGGCGGAGCCCTCATCCAGGGTAGAGACAGAGAATGTGAGACAGAGGAGGAGAGGGGAGAAGGCCAGGCGAAGACACAGGCGGAGTGGGGCTGAGGGTCCAGGAGCCCAGCGGGGCTGGGGGCTGGGAGAGGCTTCCCGGGGAGAAATCGGGCCCCGGCCCCGGGAGTTCGGGAGAGAACACGTTTCTGTGGTTTTAAGGGGCTGGGCTTGTGGTCATTTGTCGTGAGAGCGCTACCACCCTGACTCTGGACAGTTGTGATGGTCTGATGTCAGAGGGGTCCGTGCGCCCCAAACTGCTCCCCCAGCCAGAGCTCCTGGGCCGGCCTCCCTCCCCCAAGCCTGCTGCCTGGAGGCCTGAGCCGTGGGGAAGGACCAGTGTCTCCGGGACACCCGGGCCGGCCCCACAGGGAAAATGCGGTACTCACCGGGGGGCCCTTTGGTCCAGGGAACCCCGTGGGTCTTGGGGTCCATTGGGTCCCTGGGGACAGACAAGAGCCGGTATGAGGACAGCATCTCCCCAGCACGTGGACCCGGCAACCCCATCGGATCTCTGAGCACAGGCACGGTCACCCCTGCTCCCCACGACTTCCGAGAAGCTCTTTGTAGCCCTGCCCTCGCTGATGTGAAAAGGAAGTCCCATCGCACACAAAGGCCCCTCAGGGCAGCGTGGGGCCCAGGACTCGATTTCCTGACATCTCAGCCACCCCCCACCCCAAGCCCCAAGGCCAGGGCCAAGCAGATGGGGTCGTCACCTCCAACCAACAGCAAAGACTTTACTCCCGGGGAAGGCCACCCTCGAGCCACCTCTGGATTTTACGAACCACCCTCCTTCACCAGGGTCGAAGGCTGGCTATGCTCTGCCCCACCCACGTAGGAAGAAACGCTGGGGGCTGCTGAGGGAAGGCGGCTCTCCTGCAGATCCTCCTGGGGGTGTTCCTGGACGCGTCCAGGTGCTTACCCGTTCACCTGGAGGGCCAGCCGGGCCATCGCCTCCAGAGTTGCCCTGGGAAGGCAGGGAAAGAGCAAGAAAAGCTTAGTATTACTATTTCTGTCATTACTATTATTGATGAAAAGACTCATGATATCATCACAGGTGCAGAATTGCCTAGCGCCCTTGCACCCTCTGGAGTCACCCCACCTCTGTACGGAGCAGAGCACACTAGCCTTGGGCGGTCCTCGCCTCTGCACACACACCCGGCACTGAGCTGGCCTCGCTGGGGCTGAGACACTCCCAGGAGAACGTGCTGCTGCTCTGGGACAAAGGCCAGGCTCTCACCAAGGGCCAAAGCTCACGAGAAGATGGGACACAGGCTGCATCCCAGGGCCCACCCAGGAGCCCGCAGCAGCTGAGCGTGCACAGCCTCCGGGGGTGCAACTGGGCTCAGAACTCGTCAAGGAGGGACTCAGGCAGCTCCTGGGCCCGCTCTGCCCGGGCCTGGCTCGCCACCTCTGCCAGCTGCAGGCCCATCTCCTTAGCAGCAGGTGCGCTGGAATCACGCCCTGCACAGGGCAGGACAGGACGGGCCTGCTGCCTGGCCGACGTCTGCTTCCATGCCGACTGGAGGAGTTGGTGTCAAGGCCCCAGGGTGGGAGAAGAGGCCTTAGAGGTGGGCCTGGACTCTCGCAGGGGCGGAAAGAACTTTCTTTAGAATCCCGGCAAGATGTCTCTTCCAAAGGCCTCTCGAAGAAAAGAAATGAGGCCTCCCCATCAGAGCTGGGGACATTGGTCCAGAGCCCGGCTGGGCCTGACCTCCACGCTGCGGTGGCCCCAGGTGGCCTCTGTGATTCGACCTCACCCAACTCAACCAGCTCCTTCTTAGATGCCCCCAAGAAATCTTGCATTCTTTTATTTTTTGCAGTGGAGAAGGCTGTGGGGCCCCTCTGTGGGGGTGGACAGCAGCAAGAACTCGGGGTCAGGCCGGGCCTGCAGAGGGGACCGCACACGCACCTTGGGGCCAGGCTTCCCGGTGATGCCCCGCGGGCCTCTTTCACCTCGGGGGCCCTGGACAAGTGGAAGAGAAGACAGGTGGGCCCCAACCCTGCGCGCGCGACGCCTTCATCCCCGCTCCCACCAGGCAGGCGCCCCACCACCCACACCCAGTCTGGAGGCCGCCCAGGGTTACCGTCGGGCCTCGTTGCCCCCGCGGTCCCGGCTTCCCAGGGGTGCCCTGCAATCAGAGAAGGGTGTCGGTCAGTCAGGCAGCACGCCTGCCACTGCGTAGGTGATGCGGAGACCACTGGCAGTCAAGCTAGAAAGGCCGGCCCCTCATCTTGGCTTTAAAGGGAGACGTCTCAGGGTGGCAGGACGCACCCCTCGGGCAACGCACCCAGCCTCACGCGTCTGCACGAGGGCCTTCTGAAACCCGGCTCCCTCTGGCGCCCGAGGGATGTTCACCGCGCTTCTCTGATTTCCTCCCCTCAAAACCTGCACTCCCCGCCCTTTCCCTCCGCCACCCAGCCTTCCCTCTTCATCTCTCGCAGCAGTGGAGGTGGGGAGGAACCATATGACAGGAGAGAGGCAGCCCCTTCCATACATAATTCACTTCCGCCACAGTTAAGGAGATTAGCCATTAAATTTTCAACAGGCTCTGCAGACAAACAAGCTTGCAGTTTAACACATAAATCCTAGACCCCAGAGCCGTCCGCTGCTCTTCTAATAGGATTTAGGCTCCTTCTCTCTGTTGCTTTGCATTTTCCAAACCATGGAAACAAACGCAGCGCAATTTTTTTCCCCCAAAGCAAAGATGTAACAGCGGTAAGTGGAGTTTGCCCACGGCGCGTGCGAGTCACGGATGGACCGGGCCCGGCACCTCCACCGCCTCTCCACTCATTTTCCGGAATTATTATCCGTTCCCGGCTTCTAACGGCAAAGCCCAAGATGGATCTGCATTGCTAAGGACCACCTAATACATTTCCTCTCACCATCTTTCACTCACTCGCTGCCTCAATCAAAACTGCTTCCCAGAGCCTCCCGTTTTGAAAGGAATTTAATAAAACCGTTTATGATGATGAGGTAATTATGAAGCTTTTAAACAATGCACGCTGGTCTCGCTGCTTTCATTAGGCGGCAGTATCTCTTGGCTTCAAATAAATATTTGCCGACGAGAATTAATGAAACATCTGCTTTCTTCAACTGATGGGCTCCCGCCAGCGAGACACCATGGCCCACCCCCGGGTGACTTCCTGCCGTCTGTGGGTGAGTCCAGCTGGCACGTCAGCTCATGCCAAGCCTCCATCCAACAGCACAACCTGGATCACGGTTCTGATCTTGCAGCCTGACCAGCTCTTGGTTCCAACCTAAACGAACTGCCCCAGCCTCAGCCTCGGGTTCCGTCGGCCTCCCAGGCGGCACCAGCCTTCCCAGGTTTGCTCGTAAACGGAGCCAGTCTGCACCCTGGTGACGGAGGCCGCTGGACAGAAGATGCCCCACCCACGGCCTCCTCAGCGAATCTCCCGTGAGCGCCTGTCCGCGTGGCCTTGCAGGGGAGGCAGGGGCCCTCCCAGAACTGGCCTCGCTAGAGTCGAGTGCCCTAAGCTGGCGATGGAAGCTTTGGGTTGCAGGTGGTGTTCCTAAGGGGCTGGCTCTTCCCAAGCCAGTCTGGCGGGGACCCTGCCTTGGGCCGGGGTGCAGGCCAGCGACAGGGACAAGCCATCAGTGGCCAAGTGACAGCCAGCTATACGTGGGCCTCCCAGCCAGCGGCCCGCCGGCCCAGCCAGCCCCTCCAGAGAGGCCAGGACGAGGTAGGTGGAAGACCTGCCGGCTCTCAGGCAGCCCACACACCAGGGCACATGCGTGTCAGCACACACGCCACCTGTCACGTCCAGTATCCCAGCCCTCAAGACACATCTGCTTAAGTCCCAAAGTAGACGGTTTCCTCGAGGTGTCCAGGCTTCAGGTCCCGGGAACTAAGTCAGACTCTCAGACCAGGAGTGAGTCCCTGGTCCCAGGCCTCTCTGCTTTCCAATCACCCATTCGCAGTGATGACTGCGGTGATCCGTGTGCCGATGCCCTGGAACAACGGCCTGTGGGGGCCAGAGGCGTCCAGGCACCTGCCTGGCCTTCTCAGCTCGGGGGTGGAGCGGCTGAGGGGCAGGAGAGGGGAGCAGGGCTTGGAGCGGAGCGCCAGTCCCGGGGCCAGGCCTCGCGGCGTCCCCAGCCCGGCTCCTCCATGCAAAGGGGTGGTGGTCACATCACAGGCCCCCAGTAGTCGTCACGGCCCCTCCTGGGGATCCTCTCGGCAACGTGGTGTGGAAGGCCCTGTTCTCCAGCACCGGGGCTGCCTGCTCTGTGCCTCTCCCCAAGACGCTAGTCAGACTGTCCCCAGCAGGAAGAACGAGACAGATAGGTAGGCAGGTGGGTGATAGACACACGGACAGATTTAAGTGCAGATACAGACACGGACACGACATGGAAAGAAATACCCAGGTGCGTAACAAGGACACAGTAGAGACGTCACACAAACATGCAGAGACAGACGTGTGGCAGCGTCTAGGCAGCGATTCACCAAACAGACCGTGGTCCCTGTGTCGCGCGGTCAGCTTGCCCTCGGAAGCCCGTTTTCTCTTCCTGAATCTGACAAACACGGCCATCTACGTGGACCGTGGACGGCTTTAGCTCTTCCCCTGTGCTTTCCAGAGATCACACTGTCTCAGCTCAAAGACAGTAACGGCCATTGGAGTGAGCACTTACCGGGGGCAGCCCGTCCATCTGGGCAGGGAGGACCCACCCAGGCCTACTCTGCACACCCCACAGGCCTGTGGACAAGCAGCTCAGCGTCCACAGGCCCAAGTGGACCTTCTGATCCCGTTCAGCTGGGAGCAGTGTTCAGGCTGCCTCATGTGACGCTGCTAAGGGCAGTTCCCGCCGGAGGGCCTGGGCCGGGGAGGCTGGGGGACGGCCTCGCAGTCTGGGCCCTCGGATCACCTTCACACTCCATGACAACGGAGGGAAGCCAGGCCCGCTGCCCCCTGGAGGGTGTCCAGTGACAGCGGCAGTCCAGGAAGAGGAGGGGGGCGTGCCTGGACCCTGGACGAGGGGCTCACTGAGACGTCAGCACAGAGCAAGAGCCTCTCCCTGCCTTTTAAAATGCGTCACTTGGGCTGCGAGAGAAGAGTCTGGGTTTCGCCAGGGACCCGAGAGCTGCTGCGATTGTGGCGAGTGTAAGAAAGCGCCGTCCTCCTCACGCCTCCTCCCTGGCAGGCTGCCTGATCTACCGTGCTCCCGCCCGGCCCAGCGTTCCGAGAGCCACCAGCGCGCAGTGTAAAAACTTAAGGTCAGCTGCTCCGGAAAGCAGTTCTGGCAGCAAAGTGGGTGAGAAATAAACAGGGTGCGCTGGAGAACAGACTCGCTAACACCGAGGCAACAGACAAACTGCCTGGGCAGAGACCAGGCGCTCCTTACCCTGCCGCCCTTTTCTCCGTTGGCGCCAGGAAATCCAGGAAATCCGATAGAGCCCTGGAAGAGAGTTCACGAGGGAAGAAGTGTCAGAGGCTGGCCAGGGAGGAGCTGTGTGCTGGGCCAGCTGGAGGACGAGCCTGCCAGAGTCCTCAGCCCCGGGTCAGACTCCCCA
>SJXQ01001045.1:330421-348198 GCA_006408695.1 Aepyceros melampus
AGTTAGGGAGAGACTGACAAAGCCGGGGGATGGTGGGCAGAAAGGGGCGCAGAAAGGTGCAAGCGGGGATCACCAGCAGAGCAGCGGGGCCAGGCCCGCCACGCCCGCGGGAGGAACACGCCCCCACAGGCCCAGGAGCCCCTGCCACCCCGCCTGCCGTCCCATCAGCGCCGCCGTCTCCCCTGAGCCGCCAGACCAGCCAGTGTCCTGCGCCCGGTGGCCTGGCAGGCGGTCAGGACAGGATGTCCCCAGAGGGGCTCAGGGTCACCGCTCACAGCCTCGGCCTCGGACACCAACCGACTGCTCCCTCTGCTCCCAGGCCCCAACGCCAGATGCCCTTCACATGGAGGAGTGCGAGCCACCTTCCCAAGAGAGGGCTCCCAGGCCGCCTCCGATAACCGCTGGGAAGCATCTCTCGGGCTGAGGCCCCGCTCCTACCCCGGGAGAGCTGAATTCCAAGAAAGACGTGTCAGTGGGAAAGACAGGCTCCTGGAAGAAGGGCCTCGGGGATTAGGTAACCCCCTGGGGCCGCCTAAGAGGCTGGAGGACGACAGACAGATGGCAGGACCCTTCCTAGGGTGCGAAGCCGCTCCTGCCCCGCTGGTGCCCACGGGGTTTGCAGAGAAAACCTCCAGTTTACCTCTGTTTGGTCTTGTTGCCCCTGAAATTTTCAACACCTTCAAAGAGGATCTGGCTCCTGGCCCAGAACTCACTGGCTCCTTGTCCCCCAGGGGAAGGTCTCCTTCTCCACAGCCCCCTCCCCTTCGAGGCTCACCCGAGGGAAGGGTCCTTCCCCCAAGGAGCCCAGAGCAGACCCTCATCCGAGGAGAGGTCCTTCCCCCAAGGAGCCCAGAGCACCACTGGGCCCTGACATGCCCCCATCCCATCCCGCAGACCCCTCCGTCTGGAGCATCGGCCAGGTCCAGGCATACAAGGGAGCCCAGCGGGGCGCAGGGTCCACCAGACAGGCCCTGCGCTTCAGAGTCCAGACCAGGGAACGGTGCTGGGCAGGCAGAGGGCCCCAGGCACGCAGGGAGGGCGGCTCTGGCAACGGTGTGTGCTGGCTCCACCTGCCAGGCGCCAGGGCTTCCCAGACCCCACCAGCCAGGGGACTTCGGTGCGCTCGGGGCTTGTGCCAGACGACGGGCGCAGAGCAGGGCCTGGCACCCACCAGCACGGCTGGGACCACCAGGGAGGCGCCCTGGCTCGCAATGGTCCCGGTTTCCGCGGTCGGACAGTAGAGACGCCGGGTGACTGGGACTGTCGTGCCTGCCCCCGATCACGACCTCGGGACAGGCCATGGGCCCTGGGCAACCCCAGCTCTGGGCACCGACACCACGGCACTGCAGTCCGCTGTGCGACCTCCAGTAAGTTAGTCAACCTCTCTGGTGCCAGATGACCCAGCGTGGGGAGGGCAGAACACACGGCGGTGAGCGGGGCCCTGCAGGCTTCCCACCCGGGCTTGCCCCCAAGGAAAACCAGGCGCTTCCCACCGCCTGCCAGACACACCCGCTCCCCTGGCAGACTCGTCTGTTTCTGAAAACACAAAGCTTGTTCCTAAGCCCAGGGTGAAAACCAGACGTCTTCCTGCCCAGGGGGGCCTGCAGAAGGACCCCAGACCTCCCCGGACAGCAGGCCCCGGGGGGCAGGACAAAGCCTGGGGAGCCCCCACGGCTCTCGGGTCTCAGGGCGCAGGCCCTCCCCAGGGGAAGGGTCGGGACGCAGGGCTCGGAGCTCCTGGGAATGTCACTGCGAGCGCAAGCAGGCAGCTCCCCGGGCAGCCCTCGGGCATGCGCTGCACCTGGGAATGGGGGCAAGGGTGGAGGCTCGGCCGGGTCAGCGAGGTGGGAGAGCAGCAACTGGGGAGCCAGCCCGAGCCCGCTCCTGAGCCGCCAGAGCATCCGGAGGGGCAGCCCCCAAGGGAACCTTGCCCAGAACACGCACTGGCTGGGGAGGCGCCACCCAGCGCCACCCTCCCTACAGGTCTCTGGGCCCAGGACAGGGAGCCTGTGAGCCCAGGCGGCCCAGCCCTGCACGGCGTGGGGCCCTCGTCTCTAAGGCACGCGGCCAGCACTGAAGTCTCAAGGTGGGACGCAGGATAGCGTGTGACCCCACGCCCCGGCAGGGGGGGACCTCGGTCACGGCCGCCACCACGGCTGACGGGTTAGACCCCGATGGGAGCTGACGACAGGCCACCTGCTCTGCCAGGGCACCAGCCGGTGTGGTTCACTGCAGTCCCATGGTGCAGGCGCCTTACACACGTCACGGGGCACCCCGCACTGGCCCTGCCATGCCCCTTCTGCAGGTGAGGACCCCGGGCCTGAGGGGGCTCCAGGCCATCAGCCGGACAGGAAGGGCCTGAAGGCCTGAGGGGCCACGCGTGCAGTCGCTCCTCCCGGGGGCTTTGGAAGGGTGGGGGGCGCTGTGTCTCCGACTTCAGGCGGCCCGTCAGAGGCAGACTCACACCAGGGCCGGGGTGGTGAGGGGGGTCCGGGGAGTGAGGGCGGCTGCCCCCCGCCCAGCCGCCCACCCCGGCCAGCAGTGGCCCCAGGGAAGCCCCGGCAGGGTGCGGACCGGCTGAGGGCGGGCGCTGCTCTGCGGGAAGCACTGTCTGCCTTGGTCCTGTGGTCTCCACCCCTGCCTCTCTGGATAAAGAGGCCTCTGTGGAGCCACACGCACCCCGGCAAGCCCGGTGCCCCCACAGACGCGCTTGAGCTCAGCGAGTCCCCGTTTGGAAACAGTGCAAATCGCGAGGCCCAGTCTGTGCCAGAGGCCACTTGGCTGTCCACCAAAGCACCAGAACCTTCCGGCTCCCCCCTCCCCGTCCCCCGCAGCTTGCAAAGCTTCAGGACAAGCCGGCTGTTAATGAGGGGAAGTCACCATCCCCGGGGAAGAGTGTGGCTTCTGGGAAACGGTTCTCAACGGCCCTGGCTCCTCCTCTAAGGAGATGCCTCTAGGAGCCAAAACAGTTAAAACGGCAAGTGCTGCTATTTGGGATCTACTGAAAAGTCAGTTAAGTCATTTTTATTTCCAAACATAAAAATAAAAATTCTGTCTCACTTGCCATAAGACAAAGGGTGGCTGGGGACCTGAGGACCACTCACCCAACTTTATCTGTGAATGAAGAAAAGCAAAAATGGTGTTCAGGGCCCCGAGGGCACCCCGCTGCTGGCTCCCCGGCCTTCAGCAGGAAGGATGGGACGGGCCACATTTTCAGACACGAACAGGTCCAACAGCCGGGAGAGGCCAAGGCTACGGGACGGCTTCCCTCACAGCGTGAGGAGTTTGCGGTCAACAGAAGTGCTTGGCAGCCCCTCAGCCTCAGATCGAAAGCCACGACCAGGAAGAAGGGCTCCTGGAATTCCAAACCTATTTCTGAGCTGCAATCAAAAAGCCTGCCTGCTTACTGAGCAAGACCTGCACCAATGGTCGGAAGGCTAAGCAGAGGAGAAAAACCTGGGCTATCCGATTGAGATCTGCTTCTTTGGACAATCGTAAGCTGTTTTTCCTCTCTAACCATAAACCTGGGTAACAGCGGTGGAAGCATCGGCTGGCCTTGGCCACTCCTCCCCCGCGCGAGCATCTCAGGGCGGCGGGGAGGCCTCGTGGCTCATGAACAGAGCGGCTGGGACTCGGGCCCACCCTGACCTCCTCACGGCCCCCCACAGCCCTGGAGTCTCGGCTTGTGCTCGTGGGAAAACAACTCTTCTGGCTCGGAAAATCAGGGAAGAAGAATTTGGCATAGGATCCTTTTAAGATAGATAAAGCTTTCCCCTGAATCTTTACGATGGAAGCAGCACACGAAAGCAACCAGAAATCGGAGAGACCCAGGTCAGGCCCTGCACAGACCAGCTGCTGCCCAGCCTGTGAGCTCAGACCCCAGTCTGCTCACGGACCCTGCTCTGCACTCAAGACTTCCTGTGGGAGGAGCGAGGGCAGTGGCAGGCACCCAGGCTCCCAGCCGCTGGACAGGGCCCCCAAGCCAAGTGCTTCACAGGGGAGCCCCCGGGAGCCCCCCGCGGAGGCAAGGCTGCCAGACCCACATGTTACAAATGGGTCCTGAAGCTCCCCAGTGGCACTTGCTCTACCCAGATCCTCGCACCAGCAGGAAGCCTACACAAGCAACACTCAGTCCCAGCCTGTGCGACCCCCAAGCCTTGGACGCCAGTTCCCCCCGGGGAGCCCCGAAGCCGCTCAGGCCTGCGTCAGCCCAGCCGTCCTGCAGTTCATCCCAGGTCTCCGGGCAAGTGTGGCCAGAGCGGAGTCACGCTCAGAGGGCGTATCCTCATTACACCCCAAATCTGGCAGCGCCAGCCAGGCCCAGGAGCCCAGCCCACCCTGTGGTCCACAGGCTGCGGCCGCCCTGGACAGCTGCTCTGCAGAAAAGCGGCCAGATTCAGCAGGACGCGCAGACCTACCTTCCCAGGCTGGTCCTCCCCACCCCCCACTTGCACGGAGGCGGCTCTTCCGACTTTCCTTTCTAACCCACATCGACCAACTGGGCCCCGTCCACCCTTCCGCCTGCCCCAACGCCACGCCGTGATCGAGACCGGCGTGTGTCAAGCGCTTGCTGGTAGCGGGCAAGGGTGCTTTACCGCATTCAACCCCACCATAAGATTTTCCAGCCTATGAAGAAGCTGCACGCACGATCCCACTTCACAGGTGGAGACACTGAGGTCAAACGTCATAGCAACCTGCCCGAGGCTGGAAGTCCCGCCCCCTCGGGCCTGCACCGTGACCAGGCCTCATGACCCTCTCCTAGCTGCGCACGCGGCCCGAGCAGGAGCCTGCAGAGAGACGAGACCAGAACTGCGTCCTCGCCAGGCGCTCAAAGCCCAAGGGCTCGTCCAACCGCCTGCCCGTCTCCCCAGGCAGACATCAGTCCCGCCCTTAATAGAAGCGGGATGGTCAGCACACGCTCCCCTCCGCAGCGGAGCTCGGGATACCGGCCACAGCGGCTTGTGTCCCAGGGGCGTGGGACGGCCCGGCCCCCCGCTGACCTCAAACACTTCCTCATCCAGAATCCGGGTGCCGAATACGATGATGCCGTTGACGTCTATCACAGGGTGCTCGCTGCGGTCCAGGAACTTGGTCGTCTTCTTTTTACAGTCCAGGATTAAGGTGACATTCTTCTTGTGGATGCTGAGAGCGATTCTGTGCCACCTGCAAGGAAACATCCAGCCCGAGCAGGTGACGGGGGGCCGGGTGTCACCAAGTACCACTCCGAGTATCCCTGCCGAAAGTCCCCGGAGACGCGGGAGGAAACCTGTTCTCTGCAGAGTTGCTCAGAGCCGAGCTGCTGCAGTCAGGCGTGGGTGCGCGTCCACACCGCGCGCTACGGGAGACGCCCTGCACTCAAGTCAGGTCTCATCTCTAGGATGAGGTCAGCTGTCCGGCCCGGAGTGCAGCCCTGAAACCTGGCTCCGGTCAAGGGCAGGGAGGCCCAGTAGCACTCCCCTATGCAGCAGGCCAAGCCCCAAACGCAAATGCAGGCTGTAGGGTAACCGAGTCTGCGGGAGAGGGGGGACGCATGGACCTACTTGAGGCTGTCAGTGAGAAATGCAGGACTCACATCCTGAGTTCTTGAAGGATCACGGCATGTGGCCTCAGACGTGTGGGCCACAAAATGAGTGATCTCAAACTACCAGGGTTTAGGGAGGTACCCGACAGGGAGTTCTAGGAAACCTGACCTCTCTGTTTTCAGCCACTCACATCCGTATCTACATCCCTGCCTGCATGCCAAGTCGCTTCAGTAGTATCTAACTCCTTGCAGTCCTGTCGACTGTACCCTGCCAGGCTCCTCTGTCCAGGGGATTCTCCAGGCACGAGTCCTGGAGCGGGGTGCTATGCCCTCCTTATGTCTGTCCCCTTAAGGATGTTGCGAATCCTTTCCAGAGGAGGTTGGGTATACCTACTCAGTCTCCCGTGTCCCTGCAGACACTCACAGGCTAGCGTTTGATATTGTTTAGTGCACTTTACAGGGGGCCATGGAGGCCCGGGGAGGGAAAAGGTCTCCAGAGCCACAAAGGATGAGCCCAGACGGAGACCAGCCCCGGACTCCAAGCTGTCTCTGACCCGTGGGCACGCTGACTCTGTCCCACTCTAAATCACATCCTGCTGCTAGGTCCCTAGCTCCCGGGGGCTTTAGGTGACCCACCCGACCCGCCAGCAGGGGAGGGAGGGGTTGCCAAGCGGTGCCACTCACTTGCCATCCGACAGGTTGATGCCTCGGAAGAGGGGGTAGTCCTCTGGCCCCGGCTTCCCCGTGTGGTCCTCGTAGAGGAAGACTGGAGAGCGCCCCATCTCCAGGCCGATCTGCTGGGCGCCCTGCTCGTTGTAGATGGACACCAGGAAGGCCTGGCTGCCTTTCTTGGCTTTCACAGTGGTTAGGATGGAGAAGTCCTCGGGAAACGCAGATGCTGGAACAGAGGACAGAGGTTAGGAGGCAGCTGGGAAGCCCCCAACCCTGCCCAGCCACAGCCCTCTGCAAACAACCAGCTCAGGGACCTGGAAGCCTCTGCTGCGGATGGTGGTGACAGACATTAGCTTCACATCCGCCCCTGGATCAGACTGTTCCTGCAGCCCTTCCTTAACACCACATGGCCACACCCACCCCTTCCGAGGCCCAGTCCAAAACAAAGCCTGCCTGCTCCTTCCAACTGTGAGCCTTCAGTCCTGTCTTTTCACTTCCCAAGCCTCAATACATCTAAGTCTAAATCCTTAGAACTTTCTAGAACGTGAGCTGCTTCTGGGCAGGTGCTGTTCCAGATGCACCTCTGACCCTGTGTGGTGCCGAAGGAAGGCTGAACCTAGCAGAGTGTGTCTCACTCCACAGCCTTTGGAGGGTGGGAGGAGAGAGAAGAGGGGAAGGAAGGCAGGAGGCTGGGGATTACCACTCGAATGGCAGAGATTTCCTGGTTGATACATGAATCAGACAAAAGGTAAAATAAATCAGAAGACGACACCCCAGCCCTGGTATGTTGACGGGGGGGAGACTTCCTTACAGCACAGGCCAGAACCCCGCTGGCCCTGCCCCGCTGGCTCCAGAGTCCCGCACACACACGCCCTTCACGGCCTGCATCGTGGACGGGACAGGGACCTGGCCCCTCCTCCCATCCATCCTGGCAGTGGGGTCAGTGGTGCTCTCTGCACGGCCTGCAGCTCCCCTGAGAGCAAGGGCCTGGGGCTGGGCCAACTGATGCACGGCCAGGAAGGCTCAGCGCAAGTCAGCATGCGTCTCGGAACCAGGGGACGGAGCGGGCCCGGAGGAGTGTCAGCAGGGACTCCAGCCCGGGAAGGACAAGGCCCTGAGGCTGACACCGCCGCCTGCCCAGCACACCGTGGAGGGCTGCAGCTGGCCCCGGTCCTGGGTAAGGACAGAGCCCCGCGTTGACTCACCCCTCCTCTAGAACTATCACAAGGTCAACCAGATGGCCCAGGCGCCTGAGCTGGGGTCAGTGAGGAGGCCTCCCTGGTGGCTCAGATGGAAAGAGTCTGCCTGCAACTCGGGAGACCCAGGTTCAGTCCCTGGGTCGGGAAGATCCCCTGGAGGAGGGCTGGCAACCCAAACCAGGGCTGTTCCCTGGAGAATCCCATGGATGGAGGAGCCTGGTGGGCTACAGTCCAGGGTGTTGCAAAGAGTCAGAAAGGACTGAGCGACTGGCATGTCCATGTCCAGCGAGGAAGCTGTCCGTGGTCCCTCTGCCGCACAGCCGGGCAGCTGGCCTCTGCTTTGGGCCCCTGTGGGGCAGCCCAGCCAATGCCCTGCTGGGGGAGAGGGGGCTGCCAAGGAGAACCCACCCTCACAGCCCCCGGAGGACCCAGGGTGGAGGGGTCTCTCTAGGGGGAGGATAAGAAGGGTCATGGAAGCTTCGGGCACAGAAACCAAACCCCAAAGGCCAACAGAGCTATGTGAGCTCTCAATGCCGGGATGGAGGGCAGGTGGAAACGGCCATCCCATTGGCCCCAAAGCTCAGACTAAGGTGTGGCTGCAGGAAGGCGTGTGGCTCGCAGCCCAGGATCAGGTCCCATTGTTGAGAAGCTGCCAGCTGGGGCCTGTTTGCTGTGCTCAGCGCCACGGCCCCACCTACCCCCAGGCGGGGAGGGAGGGGGTGGGTCTGGCCAGTGGTGTAGGGAGAGGCTTCAGGAAGGGTTTGATGACGGGGCAGGCATGCAGGGAACACCTGGGCACTGCCACACCCAGCCAGGGTCGCCAGGTCCGAGGGGAGGGCTGTGGTCAGCACCGTCACCTGGGAGAAGGCTGGCTTCGTTAAGGCGTGGACTCAGGCTGCCCTTGTGTGCACAAGAAGCCGTTTGAATAGAGCTCTGTGGAGGCCACTACCATCACCAGCGTCTCCCCACGCTGCCCTCCAAGTGTGAGACGTGCTGAGGGACCAGAGACCCCAGCCTGCATGAACCGCCGTGGGTGAGGGGTGGTGGGGTGCAGCGGCTGCACGCAGAACCCAGGGCGAGACCCCAGCCGGCACCTCGGCAGGCCCTTTGGTCTCCGGGCGCGAGCGGACACTGAAGGGCCCCGGGTAGCATCTGACCCTAAGCATCTCAGAGGTGCCTGCTCACATCAGGACGGACAACAGTCACCCTCGGAGTCCGTGACCCCTGCTCTCATCTCGGAGGTCAGCCTGCCTCCTGTGTCCACCCCGTGGTGACCCACGCCACTGACATCACCCTCCTGCCTCAAACGGGAGGACCCCTGGAAATGGGAGGACCCCTCCTCCATCATCAGGGCACGCAGCCTAGGACCACGGACGCCCTCACTCCCAGCTCATTAAGATGCTGGCTACCGATGCCGAAATCGCTTCCATAACACGTGTCCTCAGCTCAGTTAACCTGAAAGGATGAATTACATCTAACATTCATCCCTCTCCTGGCAAAATAACAATGGGTGTATCGTCACTTCAGAGACGGTCCATTCTCATCTCCGCTTGAGCGGGAGGCTGGCCTGCTTCGTGATCTACACTGTCAGGGAGAAGCTCGCCTTCTGCCCAGAGCTTCACGTTTTATCCTCAGAGAAGAGTCGAAACTGAGCAGTAGTCTTGGTGAGAAGTTGCTGACTCCTGTTCACTCGGGCCGACGCCCAAAGGCACTGGA
The DNA here is from genome assembly GCA_006408695.1 of Aepyceros melampus. NCBI lineage: Eukaryota > Metazoa > Chordata > Mammalia > Artiodactyla > Bovidae > Aepyceros > Aepyceros melampus. Next base: position 339,530 of record SJXQ01001045.1, read on the forward strand.
ACAGTCTGGGGAGACCGTGGGCGCTCAATAAATGCAGGTGCCATTAAACTGAACCCTACCAGGCCAACAGTGGCTGGGCCAACAGTTTCACATTCTTGTGGACACAGGCTGATTCTGGAGCCCCAGCCTGTCATGACGGTGGCAGTGGGGGAGGGGACGTCATTATGCCCAGCACCCCCGCTCAGATCCCAGGCAGGGAGAGAGTCTTGGGGTCCCTGAGGTGGCCAGAGGGAGGCTGAAATGGGGAGCGGTCCCCACGCCCAGGCACAACCATGGGCAGGCTGCCCTGTCTGGATGTCTTCAGAGGGGGCGGCTGGACCTGGGCGAAGGCAGCCCGCCAGTGGCTCAGGGGACGCAGGGGCGCCCCGCCAGTGGCCAGACAGCCCCCCGGGACACACCTGCCCACTGCACTCCAGGAGGGCCCGTGACAGCTTCTGGCTTTACCTTGATGTGATGTCCCTCTTCTGCCCACTGCAGGTGGCGGGGGCAACAAGCCCAGGAACCCCCGTCCCGCCGCCCAGCAAGCTGGGCAGCCCTCTCTGGTTGGTTGGTGGCACCCACTCCCCACAGAGACCACCGCCCTCAGGTCTGATTCAGTCCCTGTGGCTCCGTCCAGACGGAGTCAGGAGACCCAGCACCGCCTGGCACAGGCATGCTCTTGGTCCTGCCAATTCAGAACCCAGACTACAGGCTGCAAGCAAGACTAGAAAATCCTCAAATCAGGGAGGAATGCTAGCGCCCTCTTCGCTGGCAAGAGCAAAGAACACCACGCTGTGGCTCTTCGCCGCTGGGAAGGGGGCTGGGCCTCTGAAGAAGCCGGCCTGTGGCCCCTGACGTCCCGGGAGACGGCCTGGATGCAGGTAGGGGCACAGTGCTGGAGGACAGGTGAGTGGGCAAGGCTGGTGTGGGCGGCTCTGGGGGATAACTGGCGTCGGGGCTGGGGAAGGGGGACAGGGCCCCACAGAGGCCCCGAGCCTCATCCGAGAGAGGCTCTAAGAGAAGAAAGGACAGGGAGGCTGGGCGTGGTCATCACCCCCGGACTGCAGAAAAGACCCCTGGAAACGTCTGCTTAAACTATCCCAGAGGAGCGGCCAATTCCACCTGGTGTTAAGGAGGCGATTGTTACATATGGACATGAGCGAGTTATGGCTCAGAGGCCCTGTAATAGCCCTTTAAACTCTCTCAGCACCTAACGAAGAGCCTAATTTGAGAGCCTGAGGAAAACGTGGGCTTAAAAGAAATTCCCTGTCTGGCTGTTCCGGAGTTCATACCAGATCTCCAGCAACCAGCCCGTATCCTGAGGCCCTCTGACGTCACTCGCCACAAGATAACATGGAGGGGGCCTTGGATAAAGGACACCAACCCCGGTGAGCTGGCTGTGACCCTGAATTGGGTGGCAGGGGTCAGATTAAACTGCTGCCAGCAGAGCAACGACAGACGGCCTCGGGGCAGGACACCCCGGGAGATGGCCACGCCACGCACACGCCACGCAGTGGTGCCTGTCCCAAAGCCCGGCACCAGGGTGCAGGGCCAGGAGCGCTCCCAAGAGGCCCTCGCCCCCGGCCCCTCAGCCCCCCAGCAGGGGAGCTCTAAACTGGGGACTCGGGGCAGGACAGCAGGCAGCTTCTGGGTGACTCAGAACACGCTGGCCCCTAAAGGATAAGAAAGGCTCTCTGGACGTGCAGCAGAGTGACGTCCCCGAGGTTCTTTGTAGCGAGTGACCTGTGGGGCCCTGGTGAGCCCCGTCTGCAGTGATGGTCAGACACTCTAGAGGGGGGACGTCTGGCACCCCAAGGTGGTCAAGGGGGCTCCATAAGACACAGTGAAGGGCCTTGGGGCCCCTGAAGGAGCTCACCAGCCCAAATGCCATTTCTGGAAAGAGCAGACCCAGCCTCTCTCGCAGAGACAAACTCTTAAGAGTCCCTGTGGATTTAAAGAGGCTGAGAAAACAGAGGCGTGAAGCAGAGGGTCAAGAGTGAAAGGGCCAGAGGCACCAAACGCAGCCCTGAAGGACACATCCTTCTGGAACCTTGTGGGTACGTGGGTGACAGACCCCACTGCCGGCCGAGGACTGCCCGACTGGAGGGTCAACGACCCAGGCAGGCCGTCACCGGAAAGGTTAGCTCAGGCTTACGGAACATCTCCGGGGTGAATGCATCCACCCAGGGTCCCCGGGCCCTCTCTGATCTCAACCGGGAAGAAGAGCTCCACTGAAGTGGGGGGAGAGGCCCCCAGTCACCGGCCTGGTCAGCCGGTCCAGACGGCCCGAGGCCAGCGGGGGTGAAGGACGGGGGGGCTACCAGCAACCATCGCTCCCGCCCTGGGCTCGTAATTAAAAGCAGCGATGTGACACTTGGCAATTGATTCTCATTAAAAGCCTGCACTCTCTTGCTGGGAGCTCTGATGTCTGATGCGTGTGTCTCTTAATGTCCTCACCCCCAATTAAGCTTCAGTCTGGAAGCGTTTCCTTTCCCGTGACCCTGGGGTTTCTTATCCCCACCCCCGGGAACCGGGCGTCTCAGTGCTGCCTTTGGAGTCCGGCCTCCCGCCCCCTGCTGGAGAGACACCTGCTTGCAGAGGCCGTGCAAACAGGCGAGGCCCCGCTCCCCCCTGTGGGTGTGGACGGTGACCCCTGCTAGACGTGTGCTTTCACTATCCTGACATCAAATGGGGCTCCCTCCCGGAAAACCAAGCACGCTTCTCCCTTCATCAGGTGTTCCTCCCCACCACTCCGGCTCCAGGCTCCCGGTTCTGCTGCCTGGCTGGGGGCGAGAAGCAGAGCCACACCCCCGCTAGGCATACATGCCGTCTCTTACCAGGGTACAGCTGCTTGGTGGGCGCGCTGAGCTGGGCATCTTTCGTGACTCTGTAGGCGACATCTGGGCCTTTGGAAGATCGCCGCGCTGCACAGAAGCCTGTGGTCTTGGTTATTCCATCAGGCAGGTTGTGAAAATCTAGAACCTTCAGGAGATCTGCTGGCTGAGCTGAAAGGACAAAGGGGAGGTGACGAGTTAGCCACGGGCAGGAAGGGAGCACCCCAGCGTGCAGATGAGCTGGAAACCAACCCTCAGCCCCCTCCTCCCGCCCGCTCCAGGACCACCTATGACCCTCAGAAGAGGCTGAGGGATCAGCTCAGAAATCAGGCGCTCTCGGGGGCAGGATACCCCACTTTGCGGAAATGCACATGGCCAGCTCCCACCCTGGTCCCTGCAGGCAGTCACCCCCACGTGCGAACCCTCTCTTACTCGGCACTCATGTTGCTCTTTTTCCCCCCAGGTGCGGCACCAGCCCCGGGCTCCCAAACCCCTCTTCTCACTAGCGTCACAGGAAACCCACCCTAAACAGAAGCTGAAAGGCGGCGTTAGCTCCCACCGCTGATGCAAGAGGCTTTACCCAGGGTGGTCTTACGAAATGGGAGTGATTGACGGCCCGTGACGTCCCTTGCAACTGCTGAGCGTGGGCCCCGCCCCCGGTGCCACTGAGGACAGCAGGCAGGCTCCTGGCACATGTCGTCCCCCATCTTTACCCAACTGAAGTGCAGTTTTCCCACAGCCGTTTGACAAATGTCAGTCTCCATTTGTTCCCGGAAGACCCACGCCTACAGGGCCAGACAGCACCCAAATAAGAGCAACGCAGGGCGGGCCCCTGCACCCCTTCCGGAAAGTTCGCGCCCTCCCTGCCCTGCTGCCCAGGAGGGAGCGGCCCCTAAGGGAGTGGAGGCGCTCCTGGGGAGCTCGACCGCCCCTCGCGGATGTGAAGCACGGCGCTGCGCCTGCGCCCTGCGACCCAGAGCCCCAGCCCTCCAGGCGGCGAGGGCCGCAGGCTTGGGATCCACGCGGCCCTGCCCCCAGCAAGGCCTCGGACGGACAGCGCAGCTCGTGCGCCCGCGGACAAGAGGCCCTGGGCGTCCAGGCAGAGCAGGCGGACTCACATTCAGCGTCAGCACGGCAGGCCAGGGCGCGTGCGGCGGGGCGCCGCCCTGGGCTGCGGGGAGCCCGGCGTCCAGCGCCGCCTCGTCCCACGGGTGTGGGCCGGGACCCCGGGTCTCCCTGGCCAATCAGAGGCAGCAGCGCCCTGCCCGGGGTGACTGGCCCAGGCCGAGGAAGCTCTGTCCTCGGGCCTTTTCCTCCCCGCTCTGCGGGCCTCACCCCTGGGGGATGAGCCTGCAGCCCCAGGTGGCCTTCCCCCGGGCGTGGGAGGAGGGCCGCCTACGGATGTGAACAGGCAGATTTCTGCCGTGCAGTTCGGGCTCCTGGGTCAAGCTGTACCTGAAGACGACCTGTCTACACAAACCAGTAAGCTGTCATCACGTGTGTGCCAGCCTGGGTTGGACGCTGACACTTGCAGCTAAAAGGCCACACTCACTTCTGGGTGCAACAGCGGGGCTGCCACAAACATGCCCCTGAGGTCTCTGGCCTCCCCGGCTCACTGGCTCTCCTCCCCAGAGGGTCCTTACATGCCTGAGACTCACTCAAGGGGCAAGTTTCCCCTTTTTAACCAGGGTGGAAGCTGTGGAGGGGAGAAAGGACCATCAAAGCTGGTTTCCTCCCCACCGAGTTCTGAGCCATCCTGCAGCCAGCTCTACGTGTGGAGCCCAGCACAGCCATAGGGGACAGGGGCGGGGGCTCCAGGCAGCCTCGCTGCTGGTCCGGGCAAGTCCCTAACAAGAGAAACGCCCAGATGGAGCCTACAAGGGGAGCAGGAGCCGGGCAGGGTGCTCAGGGCAGGTATGGTGATCGGTGCCCAGAGGTAGTTGCAGAGGACGCCCTGCAGACCACCCCCCGTGAGGCACTGGGGGTCGGGGGAGGTGGCAGGCTGGGGAGGTTCCCCTCACTAAGTACACCATCCCGACCCGTCCACTGCACCCTGCAAGGCACCACGCTACCCCGATTCCACAGATCTGAGGGCTCCTGTCCCAGCAGTGTCATTTCTACAGCTCAGCTTTGCCACAGACCTCTGTCCCTTTAATCAGGGGACCAGAAACCAGGGGGATGAGATTCCCCACCCCTGCAGAGGGAGGGACATGGTGGGGACCCAAGACACCCTCGTCCAGGCGGGCGTCCGCCGTGAAGAGAGTGTGCCTACTCAGGCATCTACCCTACAGGGGGGCCGGCCCCCCATGGGGCTCCCCAGCACCTGTCCACTTGACCCCAGATGCAGAGCCAGGCTGGCCAGGCATGGATGCCCGGCACAGCCCCGGCCTGGCCTCGGCCAGTGGGAAGGGACGGCCGTGCCAGCCGCTGGCTCACCTGCCCCGCGGTGCAGCTGAGCCCTGGCTCATCTCTGAGTCTCCGCTCCAAGGTCGGCCGCGGCCAGGAGGCATCGCAGACCCAGGCTGGTGCCGGGCCTCACACCCCGAGAGCCGCGCTGATGGCCTTCCCAGACGCACGGGCTCTCGAGTCTGCCTCTTTCACAGCCGGCGGGGAAAATGGCTTTCCAGAAGCCATTGGCCGTGTTTGTGGACCTCTGTTGCGACACACTGAAGAAGCCGTCCCTCCAGCTTGTGCCAGAGCTCAGCAAGCATTTTCTCACTGTCTCAAAGGTGTGGTGAGGCCCGAGAGACTCCAGTAGGACCGTCCCCCCACACTCTTCTCCCCACTGAGCCAAAGCCCCCTCTCTCCCTGGCAGCCTCAGCATCCCTATCAGGGCGAGAGTTCCGCTGGGAGGCGGTGCCACCTCTGGGGACAGATGGGCGTGGGCTCGAGTCTAGCATCTCCCACTGGAGAGATGATCTCGGGGCCACTGCCTCTCTCGAGGCCAATGAGGAAAGCGACAGCAGCAAGGAGCCCAGCCCCGTTCCCGGGACCTGGGTGCTCCACACCGAGAGCCCTCCTCCCAGCTCCTGCCTCCGAGCAGAGAACGTCCCAGGGGCTGATATCACCATGCGTCCGATGGATCAGGGAAGACAGAAAAGGAACTGGCTGAGTGGCCTGACCAGGGATGCCTCTGCGCCTGAGAAGCAGGAGTGATGCCAACGGGGCAGCTCCACGACTCTGGGGAGGCAGAGCAGGGTGGCTTCCTCGTCACCCCGGCCGTGGTCGCCCCTCCCCCAAAAGGTACTTCCACAATCACCCCTAAAAGTCAGCTGCCCGCCAGTGCAGGAGGTCTAAGAGACCCAGGTTTGATCCCAGGGTCAGGAAGATCCCCTGGAGAAGGAAATGGCAGCCTACCCCAGTATTCTTGTCCGGAGAATCCCATGGACAGAGGAGCCTGGTGGGCTACAGTCCATGGGGTCACAAGAGTTGGACACAACTGAGCGACTTCGCATAGCACAGCACAGCAGGCGTCCCTGCCCTCCACTGTCACCCAGAGCTGCTCAAACCCCTGGCCATCGAGGCGGTGATGCCATCCAACCAGCTCATCCTCTGCCATCCCCCTCTCCTCCTGCCGTCAGTCTTTCCCAGCATCAGGGTCTTTTCCACTGAGTCAGCTCTTCACATCAGGGGGCCAAAGTATTGGAGCCTCAGTTTCAGCATCAGTCCTTCCAATGAATATTCAGGGTTGATTTCCTTTAGGATGGACCTGGTTGGATCTCCTTGCAATGCAAAGGACTCTCAAGAGGCTTCTCCAACACCACAGTTCAAAAGAATCCATTCTTTGGCGCTCAGCTTTCTTTATGGTCCAATCACATCCCTAAGTGTAAAGACATCTAATTCCTTGAGTAACGTCTGCTTCCTGGGCCACGGGCCTCGGGCGGGCAGGGCCCAGCCTGGCACGTCCCACTGGGGCCCTGGCACCCGGCCAACTCTCACAGGAACTGACGGTGAAGGGAGCACCTGCTCTGAGTCTGTGGGGCTCCCAGCAGGTCACCTGGCAGACACATCTGCCCTTCCCGCCGTCCCTGCTGCCTCCCAGCTTCCACTTCCAGAAGCAGAAAGAGTCACGGCTCTCCTGGCTGGGGAGGGGGTGGGTGGCACGCAGGGCCCCCTCGTCCTGGGCCGAGTGCCCACCAGCCCTCCCTGCGAGGCCCCAGCACAGAGCACACGGCCCCATAGGGGAGGTCAGCACAGCAGGCTGGAAAACAAGCAGACCGCTTCAGAGGCTCCGACCGAAATGCTTCTTCAATGACCCAACCCTGGGAACAAAGCAGAGGGCAGGGCCGGGGGCAGGGCTGGCAGGACGCTGGCAGCCTTCACCTCCCAGACGGTCTCCAGCAGCCACTCACCCGGGACATCACGGGGCAGAGGCCTGGGCCCGGCGCGGGGAACCTGGGCGAGGCCACAGGCTCTGGGGTTCACACACCTCCCTTCCTGCTCATCCCTGGGTCTGCAGCCTACAACCTCCCACGCCTCAGCCTGGCACCAGGCCCACCTTCACCCCAGCCAGGCAGCAGCAACTCCGGGGCGGGAGTCGGTGCCCAGTATACCTGCCTTGCTCAGACCCGGGCCCACCCGGCCGCCTCTCAGGCTCGGCAGAGACGACAGGGAGGACTGGAAGCGGGAAGGGCTGGACGCGAGCCCTGCGCTGGGGTCTCCAGGGGGAGTGGACATGAGGGACCTGCCCGGCAGGCGTCCCCTGCGCCCGGCTCACCCCCGCCTGCCTCACACCATCTCTGACCGCCTATCACTCTCTGTCGCTTCGTGGGGACGAGGAAAGGCCACCGATGAGCCCAGCTCAGCCCGCGGGGCTTGGTGGCATTTGTGCTTGCACCTGCCTCTGGTCCATTTTCCTATTTCTGAAGAAGGGCTGAGGACCCACCAGCAGGGATTCCAAGGGATTTTCACGGAAGGGGACTGTGCCACTGCCTGTCACCATCCCTGCTTCCCTGGGGTGACAGGGCGCCAAGATTTAGAGCACCGTGGAGGTGACCCTGATGGCCCTGGGCAACGTGGCTTCCACCCGGAAATGGCGACAGGGAAGGGACAGTCTGCAGGGAGGCTGCGCTGGGCGACAGCCGCAGGAGTCTGGGCAAGGCTGGTGGAGACATTGGTTCACCTGCACCCAGGTGATGGATGGGTGGATGGAAGGATGGATGGGTGGATGGATGGAAGGATAGGTGGATGGAAGGATGGATGGGTGGATGGATGGAAGGATAGGTGGATGGGTGGGTGCGTGGGTGGGTGGATGGAAGACGAGACAGAAGGACAGATGACTGAGGGAAAGATGACAGAAAAGGATGGATGAAGCCTGACTCTGAATGTTGAAGGGATACGGGGATGACTGAGAAAGTGATGAGGGAAGGAAGGCCAGCATCTTAGAGTCAGCTGATACACCTCTTGAAGGTTTCAGACACTAATCCTTCACTTGCCCCTCTCCCTGCCCCAGTGGCCTCACTCTCCCTCTGGGCCAGAGCTAAAGTCCTGCGTGACAAGTTGTGTCTTAGTCCCTGCAAACTCCTCGGGCAGAGGCAAGCTGCACCCCGGCTCAGGGTCCGTGAGAAGGGCCTCCCTGGGGCTCACATGTGGAGTCTGTGCAGCGTTTCAGGTCCTCCAGGGAGTCAGATGGACCTCAGAGGACTTGCAGTCCAGCCCCCACCATCAAGAAGGGCCTGGCATAGTGGGCCAGAGCTAGGACTGGAAAACAATCCCACTCCATGTCGTCTCCCAGCCTGCGGCTCTCCCCTCTTGGCCGAAAAGTCAAGAGCTCTGAGAAGCTTCCGACAGAGCATTGGGAGCTTTTACGGTGAAATGTCAGCTGGAACAGACACCACTCTGGCTATAGACACAGCG
>SJXQ01001045.1:348426-359197 GCA_006408695.1 Aepyceros melampus
CCTGCACCCATGGCCTCGCCCAGGCCTGGCACCTGGGGAGCCGTGCTAAGGAGGGAGGTGGGCAGTGCACGGGTGAGTTACAGGCCCGCCCCGGCTGTGGACCAGACTCGCGGACGGCGTCCTGCGGGGGAGCAGCAGGACCCATCCCTGAGGCCGGCCTGACCTGCCACGCAGGCTTCCTTCACCCAGCAACGCTCTAGGAGGCCTGCTGTGCCTCGGCCAGGGGAAGGCCCAGGCCTTCTCGCCTGCCCGCGCCATCACTGCAGAGGCCGGGCCGGGCCCTGGCGCACGGACCTGCATGCTTGCTGCCGGCGGGTCCCTGGGAAGAGCCTGGGGTTCTTGGCCTTGTCCCTGGAGTCCTCAGGACCCAGGACTGGAGACTGCGGCCCACGATGGGACCAGGGCCAGCATGCCCCGCTCAGCAGGGCTCCAGCACCCGGGCCTCCCACCTCTCCTGGGAAGCTGTGAGCATCACCCAGTGTTAGCAGCACTGGGAACGGTGGATTTCCAAGCTGCTTCCCTCCCCCCAGTTACAATGCCAAGTCAAGGTGTGCCCCCCAGAGATCCCTTCTCTTAATGAAGCCCCAGGAGAACAAGAGGCCCACTGCACACCAGGGCAGGCCTGTGCCCCCTGCGTGCCACCCCAGCTCCCCACCACAGCCTGCGCTGGATGGCAGGAGGTGGTCCTGTGGTCCAGCCATGTCCCCACTGTGAGGTCCCTGAGAAGGGGTAGCAGTAGCCTTCATCACCAAACTGGTCCATCCTAAAGGAAATCGGTCCTGAATATTCATTGGACGGACTGATGCTGAAGCTGAAACTCCAATACTTTGGCCACCTGATGGGAAGAACTGACTCATTGGAAAAGCCCCTGATGCTGGGAAAGATTGAAGGCAGGAGGAGAAGGGGACAACAGAGGATGAGATGGTTGGATGGCATCACCAACTCAGTGGACATGAGTTTGAGCAAGCTCCAGGAGTTGGTGATAGACAGACAGGCCTGGTGTGCTGCAGTTCACGAGGTGGCAAAGAGTTGGACACGACTGAGTGACTGAGCTGAAGTGAGCCTTCGTCACAGGGGTGGAGAGAGTTCAGCCCAGGGCAGACACTGAGGACAGTGAATGAAGGACAACCAGTCAATCAGCCACTGGACGAAACCAACCAACGTGCAAAGGGAACGTGCCTTCTGGGGATTCGAAGTAAACCTCAGTGGGAGAGAGACCTTTTTGGGAGAAGGCATTCCAATTGGGATATGCACAAGGATGGACCTGGCATCCCTGCGGTGTGGGTAAATCCTGCACAAAGGCCCGCATGCATGCAAGGACGTCTACTGCAGGGTCGCTTGTAAGAGACCTGGAAACAAGACGAATGCCTGTCAGTCCGGAGCTGGTCGAATAAACACCGCTCATCTGTGCAATGCTCTGCGGAGGCTGCAGGAGGGCGTGACACAGAGAGACGGCTGAGGCCTGGCGTGAAGAGAAGAGATGCCTGTCTCGCCTGAAAGCATGCCAGGCAAATGAACCCCCCAAAGCGCCCAGAACAACACCAGTCAGACAGTCAAGGGGGTACATCTGGGAGGGGTGAGGACTGGTAGAGGGGCAGATGGGAGGCTCGTCTCACCTGTGTACCTCTCCTCCCAAAAATGCTGTAAGTATATATCCACCTAAAAGGCACATCATTTTATTAACAATAGCAACGACAACAAACAAACATAAGCTTTTGGTACGGCAACAGATTCTTTAGCACAAGTGTCCATGAAGAGGTGGTATCCACGCCCCCTTCTTTTAATCAAGGTGGGCTCCATGACTACAGGACCCAAAGAACATGGTGAAAGTGACCCGTGCTGGCGTACAGATCCAGGCTTAATAAGCTGGCAGTCTCTCCGTCCTGTGTCTGGAATCCTCTTCTTTAGAACCAGACACCATGCTGTGAGGAAGCCCAAGCAGCTTCTCGGAAGGTCCCGTGGGAAAAGAAGGCCACATCCCTGGCCCACAGCCCCATCCAAGCTTCCAGCCAACAGCCAGGACCGACTTGCCAGCCGTGCAGGAAAATCACCTTAGAAACAGGCCCTCCAGCCCCAGCCGAGACATCAACCTGATGTCACGGGAGCAGACAAACCCTCCTTGCCAGGCCACGCCCAGGTGCAGACCCACAAGCAAACTAAGACTGCAAAGCGAAAGACTGCTTCCGTCTATAGACACGAGGTCTGGGCTGGCGTTACGTAGGAATAGGTAACCACCCAACAGCGAGCAACAGAGAGGGAGAGAGGCTAAGAGAAACGTGAGTGGGGTGCACGCCTGGCCGGGGCGGGGAGAGGGGCACGGGCCCCTTTCTGCGGTGCTGGAAATGTCCTGTATCCCACTGCGGAGGTCACTACAGGACTGAACGTTTGTCAAAACTTGCACCTTTCTTCTCCCCACTGGTCTCCAGCAACCACCGTTTTCCTTCCCGTTTCTGTAGTTTTGCCTTTTCTCAAATGGCACGTGAATAGGGTCACGTCCTGTAGCGTCCTCTGCGTCTGCCTCTTTGACGTAACACGGCGCTTTTGCACCCACATAGCTTCACGTACGCACTGCTCTCGCTGCTCAGCGGTATTCCGTGTGTGGCTGAGCCACGACTCGTTTATCCCTCTGCCAGTGGGTGGACACTTGCATTATTCGCAGTTTGGGATGATAAATGGCGTATGGACCTTCACATCCGTGTCTCCGCACAGACATGTGTTTTCATCTCTCTTGGGTAAACATACAGGAGTGGAATTGCTGGGTCCTCGGCAAGTGTGGGACTTACTTTATCAAAGCCTGCTGAACTGTTTCCCAAAGTGGCTGCCCCAGTTTTTGTTCCCACCAATAATGGATGAAAGTTTCTAAAACCGCATAGCATGGGTCCTCCCTGATTCTTTTTCAAGACTGTCGGGGTTATTTTAGGTTCTTTGCATTTCCATATAAATTGCAGAATCATTTTGTCAACATCCATTTTAAAAAGGCCAGCTAGGATTTTAATCGGCATTGCACTAACTCTGAATCAGTTAAGGGGAAAATGGTATCTTAACAATAAGTGTTTTGTCCATGAGAATGGTATATCTATCCAATTCTTCTTTTCTTGTATAACATCTCTAAGTGATGATTGATAATTTTCTGTATTTCATCAGCTATGTCTCGAAATATTTCATATTTTTGATGCTCCTGTAAAGAATGTTTAAGTTTCTATTTCTAACTGCTCATTTCTACTATCTAGACACAGGGCTGATTTTGGTGTATTGGTTTTGATTCCTGTGTCTATACCAAACTTACTTATTAGGTCGAGAGGCTTTTGTGTAAATTCCTTAGAATTTTAACACGGACAACCACGTGGTCTTCAAGTAAAGATAGTTTTACTTTTTCCTTCCACTTTATGTGCCTTTCATTCCCTTTTCTCTCCTTATTGCGCTGGCTAGGATTGCCATATAACATTGAATAGGTGTGGTAAGAGAAGGCTGCTGCTGCCACTGCTAAGTCACTTCAATCGTGTCCGACTCTGTGCAACCCCACAGACGGCATCCTTGCCTTTTCCCTGATCTTAAGGGAGAAAGCATTCGATGGTGGGTTTTCCATGGATGTCCCTTATCAGATTGAAGCTCCTTTTACTCTCCATTTACAGAGATTTAGTCATCACATTTTTCACTTAAAATATTACAAAGGAGTATGTAATCCCAGTTGTATAAAAGCAGGCTAGAAAAAATACTGGAACACAAATGCATCAAAACGTTCAGTTACTAGCTTATTTGGCTGCCCTTAGCAGAAACCATCATAGAATCGGCATCACCAGCACCGTGGCTTAAACAAGTGCAGGGCTCGATGGATGGTTATGTTAACCCTTCTATGATGGATGCGCATTGCTTTTATAACAAATTAATGGCATAACAAATGCCCATTCGTGTCCAGCAGGAAATGGCCTTATATAATTAAATAACTTTCCTCTCTACACCTACCTAAAAACACAAGATATTCACAGATCTTTTGGTCTCTGCCTTGATAGTGGGCAACATTTAGCTGATCTTTATAAGAGAAAACTGCAATTGCACTTCTCTGGAGTGTCTACACCTCCTGAGTCTGACATCTGCAGTGGATCACCCCCACCCCAGAAGTCCGCACAAGGCCCCGTGGTCAGGCCTGGCCCGGCTCGGCCCTGCCCTTTTGCGCTGACATGTGGACACAGGCAAGCGTGTCTGCTGGCTCCTCCGTTCTTCTAACACTGGCATCAGCTGGGATTTACCCTGAAATTCTCATTAGAGAAGACAGCTTTAGAAACACAAGATGGTTTTAACACCCATTAAATGTCACACAGCAAACAGGTCACAGATGCAGTTAAAGGAATATTTCCTATTCCAGATTAAAGCCGCTGTCTGGACCATCAGCACCTTCACACAGCCCCAAATGCAGCTGCTCTCAAAGCCCAGGCCTCGGAATCATCCTGGTGTCTAGGTGGTTCCACGCATTTGGCATTGAAATGACTTCACTCAATTACGTGCTTCGAGGGAAAGAACATTGCGCCGGGTCGCTCTGGGCTTCGCAGCGGCGTGCCACAGTGCTTCCCCTCGGACCAGCAGGCGCCCTTCCACCGCTGGGGCCAGGAAAGCCCGCACACCACCCTCACTAGGACCCCCACCAGCCACGTGGACACAGAGTGGAAACAGGAACCACCCTCACTAGGACCCCAAACCAGCCACGTGGACACAGAGTGGACACAGGAACCACCCTCACTAGGACCCCAAACCAGCCATGTGGACACAGAGTGGACACAGGGACTACCCTCACTAGGACCCCAGACCAGCCACGTGGACACAGAGCGAACACAGGATTTTACGTGGACTCCATCAGCACCCAGGCAGAAGTCCCCATGGGTGGCAAGCCCAGAACTGACTTCCAGCCATCACCCCCAAGTCCACATCACCCGTTCTGGCTGAGTTTTCTGAGTGCCACACCCAGTGGGGTGATGATGTCAAGCTTCAGGGTCCCCTCTCCCCGGGGTGGACAGCTGCAGGCCCTCCCAGGGTCATGGCCTCTGGTTCAGAAAGCTCTGGCCACCCTCCAGAAGCAGGTGGAGGCCAACAGTGTGCAGGGCCATTTCCACTGGAGCCCCATGGGCAAGAACAGGCCACTGCCCTTTCACCCACATGCCCTCCCCGCTCCAGCCCAGGGCAGCTGGCTCCCACACCCACCTCTATAGCACCCCCAGACGTGAGCCTCACGCAGCCCTCTCCCCTGGTCCTCCAGCGTAAACACCGAGCACATTCGGTCCGTGTGACCTCCCTGGCGGGAGAAGGTCCTGCCAAGCTGGACCCTGATATCAGCGTCCACCCGACCGGCCACGGCAAGCACTCAGCCAGTGTGCAGCTGGCCCAGGAAACGGAGGGGAGCAGAGAAGAGGCAACTGGCATCTGCTGGCTGTCTTTGGCTCTAGAAGACGCCCCAGTTCTTCCGACTGCATGAGAGGAGACGCCTAAGGCTAGGGACACACGCGTATCATCATAGCTGTCACTAGTGATCCAGCTCCAGCCAATGACCCCGCGGGGCAGGAGGAGCCACTCCATTCTCCAGACGAGGAACCGCAGTGTCCTGAAGGCCCAGGTGACCTGGGACGAGTTCCAGGCCCAGCAGTGGCCACACCAGGTCCGAAGCATCAAGTGCAGCCCCCCGCTGCCTCCCTAGAGCAGGAAGGTGGGGAGTGCCTGGCTTCGGCAGAATGGGCAACCCCAGTTCTCGCACACGGGGTGCCCCTCGGCTCAGCACTACTGCCCAGGGCACAGGAGCTGGGGCGGTAAGTGCCCCCCGTCAGCTGGAATGCACTTCTGCAACAAAAGGGCTTTACCGTGCTTCAGTGCGTGGCCACGGTGAGTCACTGTCTAGGAATCCACCCCAAGGAAACAGAGGCAGAGCGGATTCACCAAAAGATGTTCATCCAAGTGTTATTTATAACACAGACAACTGGAAATAAGTCAAATCCAACATGAGAGGAACAGTTAAGCGAGGTCCACGCAAGCCTCTGATGGAGGCCCAGCAGCTGTGAAGATACAAAGAGTCTGTAACGAAGGACACAGGACGTGTCCACAAGGAAGGCACACAGCAGCTTCTGCACACGCTCAGCCAGGAAGAGGGGAATGCGAGGAAGGACTGTGTCCCCACCGGAATCCACAGTGTGAAATCCTGGCCCCCAGAGACGATGGCTGCGGAGAGCTCCTCGCCCCCAGCACCGCGTGAGGCTGCAGCGAGACCACAGCGGCCGGGAACCGGAAGAGGGTCCTCCCGACCCGGCCGCACCCTGATTGTGGACTCCCCACCCTCTAGGAAGATGAGAAGTAAATCTGTCTGCAGGCCACCCAGGCTGTGGTGTTTTATTCTAGCGGCACAAGGACAGAAAGGAAAGAAAAAGGGATTTCTGTATTTTCGTGTTTCCCAAATTTGTTCTGACAAGTGTGCTTTGTTTTTACAGTCGACAAAAGTTAGCAATGGTCTCTGGAGAATTAGTAGAATCTCTGAATCGATAACTAAAAATCCTGAAATGTGGACTCTCCACCTCCCGGCTCCCAAGATGGGGTTCATCTTATACATGTCACTGGCAACTGGCAGGCTTCCAGGCCCCGCCTCTGCCAAAAGCCCCAGCGGATCTCCACATCGCCAGCGGCTCCAGAGTCACAGGCTGCCCTTCTCCTAAAAGCCAAAAACGCAGCCAGCATCTCCTTGTTACCCTGCTTCCTGCTGCTGCAACTCTATTCATCCTGTCTCTCAGTCAGTCCAGGCCAACAAACTCTAGGAAGATTTCACTGAGCCAGGTACTATGCTAGGGACTGCAGAAGCTGAAGCAAACCAGCCATTCCTGGCCCTCGAGGAGCCCTGGGTAGAAGGTGGGAGCCTGGGGTGGTCATACACACCCTGATGCAAACAGGAAAAGCGGCTTGGCGGGGGGTGGGGAGCTGGGAAGCCCGTATCTGTGATGGAAGAATGGGTGAATGGGTGGGTGGGTGAGCAGATTGTGAGCTGGATCAGTGGGTGGAGTTAAAGTCTGGATCATAGATGGGTGGGTAGGTGGAGGTATGGATGGATGTTTGTTGGATGGATGGATGTTTGTTGGATGGATGGATGGATGGATGGATTGACAGATGGAAGAAGGGATAGAAGGGCAAATGGCTAATGGAGAGATGACAGAAAGGAAGGACGGATGAAACGTGACTTTGTAAATGGTTAAAAGGATAAATGGACAATGAGTGAGTGAACAGAGGAAGGAAGGTCATCGTCTTGAAGACTCAGTTGATTAACTTCTCAGAGATTTTAAATACCATCCCTTTACTTGACAATCTGCCCACCTTGGTGGCCTCACTCTCCCTTCTGGGCCAGAGGTGAAGTCCAATGTGATATGTGTGTCTTATTGGATGGATGGATGGATGATGGATGGTGGATAAAGACCCTCATGAGTTTAAACTGAATTTTGGTACCCAACGTCTCATCTCTGATAAAGTCCCAGCCTCCGCCACCGTCTCGCTCACACCACGCTCTAGCCAAGCTAAGCCCTGCATTCGGAGACGGAGACCACACAGTGTCCAGGCCTCTGCACACTTAGTTCCCTGCATTTGGAATCCTGTTCACCCGCCCTCCACGCCTGGTGAATCCCTTTCACCATGCAGACCTCAGCTCAGGCACTGCTGCCTCTGGGAAGGACATCCCCAGCCTCCCTGCGGATGGGTGGTCCTCCTCAGTGCCCACTCTCACAGAATGAGACTGAACTAAGTGAGGTGACGCTCTGATTATTTTTGGCCCACAAAATGGTAATTTCACACGATTCAACCAAATAGACTCATCTCCACTCTAAGGCTGTAGAGTCCCACCAAGACATGGGAATTGAGGGCAGGGAGCCTGTCCAGCCTTTAGTTTCCAGCATGGGGGTCATGATCAACCCAATTCGCCTGGCACACCCATAACTCCATCAGATGAACAGGTGGACAAAGGGGTCTCAGCTCCTCCCTGCTCCCCAGCCCCCAGCTCTGTTCCAACAGGACAGAGCAGCAGTCTGGTAGGAATAACAGTGACTAAAGCTGGAAAGTCCGCATTCCAGCAGGGACCTCAGGGAAAGAAGTCTCCATTGTCCCGTGACCCCACAAAGCCCCCTCCCTGCTTGTCCACACCTGAGGGCCTCCAGGTGTGGGACCCTCGAGTCTCTCCTCTGAGCGGCTTTCTGGGTGGCGAGGCGCCTCTCAGCCAGCGGGGGAGACTGGAAGGACCCTGTGACTCGGAACCGTGGAAAGGAATGAGCCTCATGACAGCAGGTGAGGGAGCACGGGGTCACGAGGGGTCACGGAGCCAGGATGGTGCTCATGGGGTCAGAGGTCACGGGGCTCGCCCACCGTGTGCCACCCAGCCACTCAGCACAGGAGCTGCCCCACAGAACAGCGGTCATGGCCACGGCTCTCCCGTGCTTGGCCACGGTCGCTGGATGACTCGTGACCAATCGAGTCAGTTCCCGCCTGCACTGGCCTATAGGTCTTGTTTCCTTTCTTCTTTTTCGGACCATCGGCTTTTATAACTGACAGAGTCATTCCAGCCGAAAGCGTGTGCCCGCCAGCAAGAAGGCACACAGCTCCCAGGACAGCCAGCCCACGCTTCCATCCCGAGTCTCTATTCCCAACACACCTGCCCGCCTTCCAGCCAGCCCACCTGTCTGAGCAACACACTCAGCCAGTTCAAAAGATGCCAGAGAGAACGCACGTCTGTGCTCCCAGCTGTGCCGTCCAGAGAAAACCACGGGTCCCCGCATTTGTGCCTCCTTCCTTGCCGTCCACAAATACGCGAGTGTGGCTTTCTGTGGGTTTTCACTAGAGACGGATTCATCCTAAGAGGAGCTTTCTTTCCTTCTGTATGTCGGAGACTGATCCGTTTCAGGAAGTGCAAAGACACGGAGACCCCACTCCTGCAGCTGCTAAGGGACCCTCCCCGGGAACCGCTCGGTGGCTTATCCGACGGCTCCAATGGCTCTCCTGACGGGCATCTGGCTGTCCCAGCCCTCACCTGCAGACAGCACGCAAGCCTGCTGCGTCTGCAACAGACGTGTCTGCACGCACGTCCGCCTGTACCCATGTGCTTAAGGGCTACCAGTATTTTCCTTTCAAGAAGTAATCATATCTTTTGTCCATTCTTATTATTAATTTGTTGGTTTGGTCTGGTGCCTGGTCCTTCCTTATTCATTTGCAGGAGTTCTTTGACGATGAGCGTATCAGTCCTTTTTCTCTGATATGCATATGTTCATGGTGTTTTCTTACAGTGATGGGTTGTTTGGAGCAGGGGTGGGGAGTTGACCAGAGAGAAGATGTTGGCTTTTTACGGAGTCAGCTTCTCCTTTTATAACCTCTCGGATTTATGTCCTGAGAGAGGTCTTCTCGTCCGAGATCATGAGCCTCAGTTGCCCGTATTTTCCTCTTGTAGTTTCACGGTTTCATTGTTCGAGGTCCCATCGCTGGGCCATCTGGAATGCATTTTGGTGTGAGACCGAGTCGGGTTCAAGTTCTTCTTCCCAGAGGCGTCCTCCTTATCCCAGCCCAGTCCAATGACTAAGCCTTCCTTTCCCGGCCAACACGAAATGCTACCTTTATCAAAGTCTAAATTTCCACAGCTGCCAGGCCTTAAAAACGACAGAGCAACGGCTACGCACCCCCTTCTTGTCCCACACAGAGAGGAGTCCTGCTGCTCACCCAGACCCCCGGGACACCCTCTCCCCCAGGTGGGCCCCGAGGGGAGGGGTGAGCGCCCAGGGAGGGAAGAGCTAGGGAAAACCTGAGTCAGCACCCTCCACCGATGCGCAGGCAACATCAGAGATCGGGGGCAAGACCCGACGTCCAGCACTGGGAGACTCTTCAGAAAACCAGGGCGATCACGGATGTAAGCAGCATGCCCTCCTGATCAAGCGAAATGAAAAAGCCCGGACCAGCTGCACTGGGCGCAGCCTTCCTCTTTGGGAGCGGGTCTGGCGGGGGACGAGGCCCCGGGCCGGGACTGCCTGTGCCCTAGAATTCCCGGATCAGCACGGTGAGCTGCCTCCTTCCGTTCCTTTTCCTCTGTGTTCACACTCAGTGGGTTCCAGTCTGGGGGTTATGGGGGATTTTTGCTTTCTTCTTTATATTTTTTCTTATTTTCCAAAATGCCTATAATGAACATGTATCATCTTTAACTGGAAAATGGTGTATGCAAGTAGAGGGAAGAGACGGGGGGACAACCCTCAGGGAGAGGGACCCAGCCGGGCAGTCAGGGGCCCCGGCTCTCCCCAGCCTGTCTCTGCGGGCTCTACCTGCCCTCTGACCTGCAGGGTCCCGCATTCCAAGGGCAAGCTCCTTCCCTCGAGGTGTCACGGCGAGCCGGACAGCACCAGGAAAGGGACACTTGTGGACGGGGAAGCCAGGTCCCGACTCCAGGACCCTCCAAGGGTCCTCCAAGCTCCGCACCGCTCCCCAGGGCCAGGTGAGCCCTTCCCACGGGGCTGCCCCCGACAGCCCCAGCACAGAAGCGGCAGACAGTCGGCGCTCAGCAGATGCTGAGCTGCGTCTAGGAAGGCGGTCTCTTCAACCACCCCCAGCGAAACCCTGCATGCCGCCCGCAGCGCCGTGAAGACGTCGGGCAGGTTCCATTCAGAGGCTGCACTTCCAGAGCGTTTCCCGCCTCACGCCTCTGGGAGGCCACGGACACACGTTCCTGGACACATGTTCCTGAGGCGGTCCGTCCCCTCGGGCAGCAGCAGAGTTTCTGGTTACAGACTCG
>SJXQ01001045.1:378405-400124 GCA_006408695.1 Aepyceros melampus
TCCCTCCGACCTCTCTGAGCCTCTTGCTGAACCTTCAGGGCTTCACCCCGTTCACCGGCCTAATTGAGTAAAACCTCTCCCATTGGGCCGGGAGGACGCAGAGGCTGGGGCCGTGGGACTGTCCGCTCTAGGACTGGCAGCTGGGGTGGCCCAGCCGGACTGGAGCCCAGAGCTCCAGCCTGAGTCCCAAGACTGTGTGAGCCCGCCCTCTGGGAGGACGGAGGCTGTCCATCCCTCTGGCCCCGGGAGCCCCACCTCTGCCTGCGCTGAGCCCCGGACCAGCAGAACTGGCAGAACTTCCAGCCCCGGGGCCTGCCCACAGCCCCCTGCAGACTGGATCCTTGGCAGGCCAGGGGCCGCCCCACTGCCCACCCAGGCCGCAGGCTGTCCCTCTAATCCCCAGCAGGACTCAGGCGGGGGCTCTCACTCTCAGGGCGGCCTTGCACAGTTACCAGGGGAAACCCACCACTTTAAGGCCGAGGTCGACGGGTGTCCTTCCCCACCTTCTCTCTGATCCGGTGGAGGAGGTGGAAGGGAACCCGGACAGGCCACTGGCTGAGGGCTCTCCTGGGATGACAGGCTTCCAGGGGCACAGGTTTGCTTGGGTGCCTAGGGCAAAGTGCCCGAGACTGGGCGGCTTGAGCTCCAGGTATGTGCTCTCTCACCCTGGAGGCTGTGAGTTGTAAGATGTACAAATGTGAGAGCTGGACCATCAGGAGGGCTGAGCGCCGAAGAACGGATGCTTCTGAGCTGTGGTGCTCGAGGAGACTCCTGAGAGTCCCTTGGACTGTGAGGAGATCCCACCAGTCCATCCTAAAGGAGATCAACCCTGAATGTTCTTTGGAAGGACTGATGCTGAAGCTGAAGCTCCAATACTTTGGCCGCCTGATGCGGAGAGCTGACTCATTGGAAAAAGATCCTGGTGCTGGGAAAGACTGAAGGCAGGAGAGGGGGCGGCAGAGGGTGAGAGGGCTGGATGGCATCACCCACTCAATGGACACGAGTTTGAACAAGCTCCGGGAGCTAGCGAAGGACAGGGGAGCCTGCAGAACTGCAGTCCACGGGGGGCTAAGATCAGACACGACTTAGCGACTAAACAGCAACGACCCCGGAGGCTGGACGTCCACTCAGGGCGTGGGCAGGGCTGGTCCCCAGAGGCGGCTCCTGAGCTGGACGACGGCCTCCTTCCCCCGCACCTGTCCTCCTTGCAGGCCGTGTCCTGATTTCTTCCTAGAAGGACGACTCACATTAGCTGAGTTCGCCCAAAAATGAAGGTGACTTTATTTCTTCTTTAAAGGCCCTTTCACCAAAGACAGCCACATCCAGAAGTGCTGGGGTCAAGGTTCAGCATGTGAACCTGCCTGGGGGCATCAGTCACCCAGGACACCTCACAGTCATGGTCTGCGGGCCTTTGAGGAAGCCTGGGGTGGGGGCTGTTGTTCTCCAGACAGTAGGGGCATTCTGAGGCTGGTGGGGTGGGGGGCGGCGGGAGGAGCCTGAGTGGCGGCTCCGAGCCCGGCTGGCGGACAGCCTCGCTCCTCCTGTGCGCAGAGTTGAGCACCTGGGCTGTGATGTGTCCACACCGGGCCAGGGAGCGGGGGGCGGACAGAAGCCACGGGGGCACCTGGACAACAACAGCGACCTGAGACACAGCTGCCCCCGCCCCGCACAGGCTCCCTCCCACCTGTCCTCTCCCCCTCACACTCACACGCCTCACTCTTCCCGAGGAGAAGCCCCGGGCTGCAGGCAGATGCACCGAGGTCCCTGTGACAAGCGAGGGCGTGGCGGGTGCAGCCTGCAGCGTGGGGGGAGCCGGGCCTTCAAACAGGCTTCTTCCTGCATCTCCTCCCAGGAGGCCTGGCCCCAGCATCCCGGGCCGGTCCAGGCCCCAGCCTGTGCTCCACAGAGTGTGCTGGGTGAACCCAAGACCAGGTAGGGAAAGAGGAAGCACAGGAAACCAGGAGCCGGGGCTCCCGTCCTGGTGGTCACCCTGCTTTCCAGGGCTGCGGGATCCTCCTAGAATCCCACGGGCTTTCTCCACTGGTTTCCCCGTGAAGCCCTCTCCTCTATGCCAGAACTTCCACACCTCCGAGAAGTGAAGGCCTCTCCCACCAGCCAGCTTGGAATCCGGCAGAGGGCAGGGGCTGTTCCCTCCCAGAGTGCCCAGCCACGACTCGCAGCCCTGCACCTGCAGACCAGCCAGGACTCAGCCGCTGGCATGGTTCAGACCCAGCACTCCCGTCTGCCCGAGGCTGGAGCTCTTCGTGACTGCAGAGCATCGACCCAGGGCCAGGATGCAGGTTCTCGGTGGTCAGGGAGCTGCCCTCCATCGGGGGCAGGGACAGGGACGGGCAGCCTGATGTCAGTGATGCCCGCAGCAGAGGCACCCTGGACTGGCTGGCATGGGGTGGGCAAGTCAGGCCTGGTAGCCCCTCGTGGTGTGGCCTGCCCCTGCTCCCGAGGTACAGCTATTTCCATGTCATGCCCACTCTGTTCCTATCCAGGGCCAAGCGAACTTGATGAAATAATGGGATTTCAGGCAAAACGGCCCATGACAGAGAGCCTTGGCTTTGGACACTGAAGGCAAGTTTGCAGTTGTTCAGACAGTGGGAAGTGGATCCACCCTTCTCGGCCTCAGACTGGGTGGACAGGCTACCCTCCTGGAGATGCTTTACAGGCAGAGGTTGAGTTCACAGCTCAGAAGAATGTCAGTTGGAAAAATCCCTGTTGACTCTCATAAAGAGCTCTCTGTGTAAGTGAGGCCAGCACACCATTGCTCAGGGGCAAAGGGCATGTAGGCTGCCTGGGCTGGCGTCTGCTGAAACTGGGGCTCTCATACTTCTTTCCCCGCCAGCCCGAATGGGACCCTCCTCGGGAGGTCAAAGGCAGAGGTGTCCCAGGAGCTCGGAGGCAGGTGCCCCAGGCGTGCAGCGCCGCCTCGGACTCCAGCTTCCCATCTGGAAAATGGGCCAGAAAGACCCCCTCACAGACACCTGTCTGATTGCCTTTGTGAGTGAGACAGGGTCTGTTCCGGGCACAGAACATGTGCTCACTTTCAGGGTCAGAATCTCAGATGGGATAAGGCCCTGGCCCGTGAGTAGAGGTGTTGGACAGAGGTGACTAGGGGCCAGCGTCTGAGGACTCCCACATCTGGGGTGGGGGCTCCGTAAGGAGCTGACACGGAAGCTCAGACCCCAGAGTCCCGGAGCAGTCGCTCAGGGCCTGCTGCCACCTCTCCAGAGTGCCCTCCCTGGAAGGTCCCGCCAGCGGAGGGAGCGCAGGAGGAAGGCTCGTGGGGCCGCCCTGCTGGGGCGCGGCTGGGGCAGAGAGTGCAGGGCCCGGGGGCCCACTGGGAGTCTGGACTCTCCCCAGGGAGAAAGGGCCAAGTAGGGGTTTCAGGAGGAGAAGCCTCCATCAGAGTCATGTTCTGGAAAGATCCATGACTGCAGGGTGGAGAACTGCTCAGAGAGGCAAGAACCAATCAAGCTGGAAGTGGGAGGGAGGGGAGGCGGGGGCTGGGATTCACCTGGACTCTCCAAGAGCCCAGAGCCCAGCCAGGAAGCCCTCGTTGTGGACTCTGCCGGCTGCAGAAGGTGTGTGCAGGGCCCACCAGCCCAAAGGGGCCCCGGCACCACAGCACCTGCCTGTCCACCGACGGGGGTTGAAGTTCCCCAGGGCAGGGGTCCTCAAGGGCTGGGCCTCACTTTGTTCTCCACGCAAACACCCGCTTCTCCTGCACCCCTCCACAGCCCCCTCCACGGCCCGCTCCACGGCCCCTTCCACGGCCACTTCCACGGCCCCGTTCACCTGGCCTCTGGCTCTTCACCCGCTGTGTCTGGTGAGGACTCACGGGCCACTACCCTGTTTCACAGGTGAGGGCGCCACGCCCCAAGAGGGGGGCACAGATCCGTGCCTTCTGCCTCCCTGGTCTCCGCCCACAGGGCTCCCTGGTCTCCGCCCACAGGGCTCCCTGCACGGCACCCTCCACCACTCAGCGATCAGAGGCAAACGCCCTCTCCTTCCCAGGAGCAGGGCTGCCTGCTCTTTAAAGCTTCCCGGCCATGGGGCACGCCCACAGGGCCCTCCTCCGCCTCTGCCACAGGTGCACGCCAGGAGGATGTGGGGCAAGGGGACTGGAGCCTGAGCGGCCGAGCCCCTCTGCACGCGGCCCCAGGACAGCTGCGCCCAAGGACCGCGCCTCTGCCGCCTGAGCAATTGGCGAGCAGGTAGATCAGCTTCATGAGTTCTTGTGTGGATTCTTGTTTTTAACTGAAAAGAAATCAACTATATTTCAGTTTTAAAAAGGAAGTCACGCAAGAATTCATAAGGTGAAAACAAAAGTCTATCTCTAATGATAGGGAATGTGCCTTAGCCATGTGAATAAACACATTAATTAATCCCTTAAAAGTAAAGAAACAAAGAAGAGCTTGGAGCAGTGGACGGAGGAGGGAGCGCTCCGTGAGAGCCGGCTCGGTGGCGGGAGGCGGGAGGCCTCTCTTTGCATTGTTGGCACCGGGTGCTCCTGAAAAGTAAATTAGATTCGGGTGTTGTTCAGTCGCTAAGTCATGTCCAACTCTTCGGGCCCCGTGGACCCCAGACTGCCAGGCCTCCCTGTCCTTCACTGTCTCCCTGAGCTTGCTCAGACGCACGTCCTTTGAGTTGGTGATGCCATCCAGCCACCTCATCCTCTGCCGCCTCTTCTTCCTTTGCCTTCAATCTTTCTCAGCATCAGGGTCTTTTCCAAACTACATGCTGATTCAGGGCAAAGCCCTTCGGGTCATTTTGCTTCACCTCTCAGGCCAGTGATGCTGACCTGGATGGGGCAGGGTCCAGGCAGGACACACACATCCTACCCATTCCTCGAAACAGCCCTGCTGACGTCCTGGGATCCTCAGCCTCACCCTGGTCCTTGCCGCTGTGTCCCGGGGCTGCCATAATAACGCCCACCGTCCAGGAGGCCGAAGCATCGAGAGTGCCCTGTGTTTCTGAAGTCCAGGTCAGCAGCGGTGCCCTCTCTCTGGAGGCCCTTGGGGTCTGTTCCCGGCCTCTGCCAGCATCTCGGACTCCCTGGCTGGCGGCCTCATCCCTGCATGTTTTGCTGCCATCTTGACTTGGCTGCTCCCGGGTATCTGCTCTTGAAGCTTCCTCCACCTCCCTCTCTCATAACGATCCTCCCTGGATAGTCCGGAATGGCCTCCTCCTCTCGAGATTCTCAACTGCCTGACATCTGCAAAGTCTTTTGCAACTACGGTCGTATGCCCAGGGCACCCCCTCCAGCCTCTGCAGTCCTGGACACAGAGAAATAGGCCTTGGTGCCTGGGAGGCCGAGAAGGCTCCGGGGTCAGTGTATAGAGCCCAGGATCGGTGGAGCAGGCACAGAGAACCCGCTGGGTTTTTCATGTCCCGAGAGCAAAGCCCCCTCTGGCAGGGGCCTTGGTGGGAACAAGGCAGCCGGCGAGCGGACAGACACAGGGAGAGCCCCACGCGTGGGGGCACGTTGCCCAGGGAGGCCCAGCACTGCCTCGCTGTTTCTTCCAGTAGGTCCCAGTTTGGTTTTCATTTTTACCATGAAATCAATATTTTTAATGGAAATAGCTCCCAGATAAGATTTTCTTCCATAAGAGGAAATATAAGGGAATATAGAATTTAGAGTGAGTGTCCCAAAGTGGAGTTCAACACAGACACTGAATTCATTTGCTCCTCCAAATCTTTGAGCTCAAGTCTCTGAACTGAGCAGTTGGGAGGCTTCAAGTGACTTGGGGTTCCGGCGGGGGGTGCTTTAGACAGTACTGGCGGGAACTGACCCAGCAGCTGCGTCCCCTTCTTTAACCGTCACTCACTCACTCACGCTGGGCACCCCCAATTCACAGGAGAGCTTTCAGACTCGGAGCATTTAGAGATGGACCCCAGGTCCAACAAGCCCCTGAGTGGAGGAGCCAGGATCCACCATCCACCCCAGGATGTGTGCCTACTTCCTGCTGCCCCCCAGCAGAAATCGTGCCCACAGACCCACACAGACCCTCAGTGCCGGGAAGGGAGGGGGTGCAGAGCTGACATTGGGGGCCCCGGGCGGGTCTGGCTGTGTGGCGCTGGCTGTGGCCCCCAAAGGCACGCCCATCCTCTGAGGCCCAGAACCTGGACTGTGACCTTATTTGGGAAAAGAGTGTGTGCAGACGCTCTCGAGTTAAGGCCCCTGAGATAAGGAGATCTCTGGGTTTAGCCCTGAAGTCCATCAGGCGTCCTTAGGAGAGGAAGACAGAGGGAGATTGGAAACAGATGCACAGAGAGGCGAGAGGAAGACGAGGCGGGGCCGGAATGATGCAGCCACCGGCCAAGGAACGTCTGGGCTCGGTGGAAGGGACAGAGGTCCCTCCCTCGGAGGCCCCGGAAGGAGCTCGGCCTGCAGGCCCCTCGACCCCGCGCTTCTGGCCTCCAGAGCCGGGGGAGGGCAGCCCCTGTGGTTTCGCCACGTGGCTTGTGGTCGTTTGCTGGGACAACCACCGGACTGTGATGCACCGGTCTGCTGAGGCCTGGATGGGCAGGCCCAAGCGTGGGGCACCTGGAGCGGGCTCAAGGGGAGGGGGCAGACGGGTAGGCAGATCTGGCTCAAGGCCAGGCCCCTCAGCTGACCTGGCCCGGTGGCGCTTGTCCCCTCGCTGGGCCAAAGGGGTGGGTCTGGTAGAGGGTGCTGGGGGGCGGGGGGCTGCCACACCAGGCTGGGCTCCGAGAGGCAGGGCTGGGAGAGGGCCTCACTCCCGTGATGAACGTCCGTGTAAGAGGCCACAGAGGCAGAGACCGGGCCGAGGCAGCCACAAGCCCGTGGATGCCTGGAGCTGCCCGCAGCTGCAGGAGGCAGGAGGGCTCCTCCCCAGGGAGAGCGGGGCCCTGTGACACCTCAGTTCAGACTCGGCCCCCGGAACTGGGAGCACCCTACCTCCCGCGGCCGCTGGTGCTTCTCACAGCAGCTGTTCAGTGGGCGCACGCCAGGCCTCCCTGTCCTTCACCATCTCCCAGAGCTCAC
Organism: Aepyceros melampus; assembly: GCA_006408695.1. Lineage (NCBI taxonomy): Eukaryota > Metazoa > Chordata > Mammalia > Artiodactyla > Bovidae > Aepyceros > Aepyceros melampus. Next base: position 385,427 of record SJXQ01001045.1, read on the forward strand.
TCAAACTCAAGTCCCTTGAGTCAGTGATGCCATCCAGCCATCTCACCCTCTGTCGTCCCCTTCTCCTCCTGCCTTCAATCTTTCCCAGCATCAGGGTCTTTCCAACAAGTCAACTTTGCATCAGGTGGCCAAAGTATTGGAGTTTCAGCTTCAGCATCAGTCCTTCCAAAGAATATTCAGGGTCGATCTCCTTTAGGATATCTCCTTGCAGTCCAAGAGACTCTCAAGAGTCTTCTCCAACATCACAGTTCAAAAGCATCAATTCTTCTGCGCTCAGCCTTCTTCACAGTCCAACTCTCACATCCGCACATGACCACAGGAAAAACCATAGCCTTTACCACACGGACTTTTGTCGGCAATGTGATGTCTCTGCTAGAAATGAATAAATCAGGCAAGTTAGGCTCCCCACGCCCCCATCAGAGACCCAAAACTCAAAGACATGGGAGACCAGCTGACTCCCACCAGACCGGGGTTAACGTGGGACCCACCTGCCCAGTGCCTGGCCCATCGGTGACACCTCGGCCTTGCCAACCTGCGTGGCTCAGAAATGCTGGCTCTGCAGCCCGGTGTGCCAGGACCATCCCTCCTGCACTCACATCCCACCTCCCAGCCTAGGAAAACACAGCCTCTATGCCAAGGAAAATGAGACAGAGTGTGCAGGGAGCTAATGAGACCCTGGGCTCAGGCAACTCCGGGCCGCTCCTCCCAGGGGGCACTTCCATTCTCGGGGGCACCTCGCCAAGGCCCCTGCCCGCTTCGGAATTTCCCCTTTGAAGCCCGTGGGCCTGAGCCAGTTTGGAACACAGGGCTCAGCTCCTCGCGGGAGAATGAAAGCAGCGGGCCGACGGCAAAGACTGGCGTCGACTGGGTTCTCTTTATTTTTGTCAACAAGGAGATTTGTCTTAATGGGAACCAGCAGCGGGGCTGCAGTTTTCCACCCCTGCGGGTCTCAGCAGCAGTGGCCCAGCTCCCCACTCCAGACAGGACACCTGTGAGTTCTGTGGGCAGGGCTGTGCGGCGGGGGGACCTGGGGAGAAGGGCCCCCGGTCGGCTCCGTCCCTCTCTCCCTGCCGGGGGCTCCCAGAGCCACCGGCTGGCCCTTCCCTGCACTGACTCCAGGGACAGACGCTGACTCTCATCCCTGACTCGTGAGACAGAGAGGTACCACAAATGGACCTGCTCCTGGGTGGAGTAGAGACTGCACACCCAGCCTCTCTGAGCCTCAGTTTGCTCATCTGTACCACGGGAGCCTCACGGGCTTTCCTGAGGATTCGATGGGAGAGAACAACCAGCTGGCCTGGAGGCAGGAGTGCCTGGCACGTGCCCGCTGCTCACTCAGACTTTGGTCTGGATGGGGGAGAGTCCGACGGCGGGCCCTTGGGGGCACATTTGCTTCTAAATGGGCCAAAATGCAAACCCCGGACACTCAGAGCTCTAGACACAGGAGTAACTCTCGGGCTATTAGAAGCCCCTGCCACACCATCCCAAGGACCAGGGCACCTAGGCCACCTCGCTGTTACCTCTGCAGACCCCGAAGGATCTAATCTTCACCCTGACTGTTTCCCCTGAGCCTGTCTTCTTGCCAGATGTTAGCAGGGGGCAGAGGTGGGCTGGGAGCGGGCATGTCCCAGCTCGCAACAGCCGGTCACATGCTCCTTGAAACCAGCCCGTGGGAGGATTTCCTCCTCCGTTGCTGCGGTGGTAGCTTAGTTGCTCAGTCGTGTCTTACTCTCTGTGATGCCATGGACTGTATATAGCCCACCAGGCTCCTCCGTCCATGGGACTTCCCAGGGGAGAATACTGGGGCGGGTTGCCATTCCTCCTCCAGGGGATATTCCCAACACAGGGATTGGCCCTGCGTCTCTTGAGTTGACACGGCATTCTTTACCACTGAGCCCCCATGGAAGCCCCTTTACACCGTAGAAATTGGCAAATGCTATGAAGCCAGGCTCTTCCCTCATACTCGGTCATTAGACATTTAGCACCACCCGAACGGTTTCCCCCAAGTGGCTCTCTGACCTTTGTCTACTTCCCCGAGGCCTGGGTGGTGGCTGGCATCTTCCCCGGAAGCTTTCAGTGATGTCTTGGGCATTCAGGGGAGGCTGGGCGGGCAGATCTTTCCCTTATCCATTTTAAAAGCTCAGATTTCCTGTGGGGCAGCCATCTGCTTTCTGAAGAAGCTGTCTTTTCTAAACAGCTGTCCTCAGATATTTGAAGGGCTGTCATGTGGAAAAGGAGCCATTCCATATGGGCCCTGAGGAGACCAGAAACGCCACGGGATGGATGCAGGGGGAGGAGTCTTTCCTGTCTCTCCAGAAATGACTGAGAGCCCCAGGGAGCCTTCCCAGGGCTCATCTCGTTTGCGTGCGTGCATGCTAAGTCACTTCGGTCGTGACTGGCTCTCTGCAACCCTATGGACTGTAGGCCACCAGTCTCCTCCAGCCCTGGGAGTCTCCAGGCAAGAATGCCGGGGTGGGTTGCCACGCCCTCCTCCAGGGGATCTTCCCGACCCAGGGATCGAGCCTGGGTTGCATTATGTCTCCTGCATTCACAGGCAGGTTCTTTACCAACAGTGCCACCTGGGAAGGCCCTAAAACTCAGCTCACTTGCAAGTGAGTGAATCCCTCCTGAGTCCACTTACTAGGCGTGTCCACTCCTCCTGCTTTCATCACCCGGATGTCCTCCCAAGAACAGGGGACACACACACAGCTCTTTGCTCGGGCCTACCCTGAGGCAAGAATTCAATGCCTGGTGACCAAGAGACCCCTGCTCTGCGTGAAACCACAGAACCTCAAAGCTGAACGGGCGCCTGGAGGTGGGTTTTGTGCCAGTGTTGCCACTCAGCAGGCCCTGAGCTGACACTCAGCGCCTGCTGCACTGACCTGTGGAGGAGGTCCCTGTCCCCACCCCAAACCCCACCCGAAGAGGGCACCCTGGAACAAGGAGGCTTCTGGTCTCCCATCCCCTGCCCTCAGGGTGGGCAGCGGGGTCTGGGGCTGCATTTCCCAGCAACCGACTGATTGGCTTTCTTTCAGACCGTCAGCTGGACCCCCCAGATACAGCATACCCTGCCCTGTTTTGTTTCCTCTTTAAACGAATTAAAATGCTCACTACAGACTGACAGCTGTGCTGACTGAGGGTCTTGGGGCCGGGGGCAGTGACTGCATTTGCTCGCATCAGTCTTGAGTTAGTGTCTTGGGAAAAAGATGGAGCTGATCCACTGAGTAATGGCTATTTCCTTCTATTTGCTTGTTGTTTGCAGTTCAGACCACGCTTTCAAACACATGCTTCCCTTCGTCCCCCGTGAGAAACTCACAAAGAATAAAGGAGACCTTGGAAGCCACGTCTTGCCCCAAATCATAGCACGTGTGTGACAAAGCCCAGGGGAGAGCTCTGCTCCCCCAGCCACCAGTTCAGTGTTTGTTTCCATGGGAAATGGCTAGGCCAAGATACAAAAATGATGACGTGGTCTAAGGAATAGGTCCCAAAAACAGAGGGTCTGGAACCTGCCAGGCACTGTTGGGACATAAATTCCTATTTTATTTTTGCAACAAATCCTGAAACACGGATGCTGTTGCCTCTGCTTTGCAGAGGAAACCTGAGGCTTAGGGAAGGAAGGGGACGTCCAGGCTGGACTCTGGGCCAAGTCTTCCCAGGTCCACCCTCTGCTTTCAGGCCCCCATCTTTATACCCGAATGCCCTCGCTGGCTAAGCCCCTACTGCTTCCCTTCCCTGCTGAGACCACCTATTGGGGAACCTGTATTCCTTGATCTGAAGGGAGATGTAGGCTTGTGCGCAGACACCCACGAGAGTGTGAATTTGAGAGGCTGCTGGATCTGTTTGAAAAGTGCCCGCTTTTAAGGCAGGAAGCTCTGTGGGCTCAACCATTGCCTGACCTACTCTTGGTGCCCTTCTTTGAGATGAGACTTACTGCTCCACAAAGACTCTGCATAGCCCAGGCCCCCGCACCCCCACCTCAGCCCCCAGGCTGAGTGAGTCAACTGGCAGGCAAGTCTCATTCACCTGAAGTGATGACCAGCTGTGCTGGGGGAGGGGGCTGGGAGGTGGGTGTTGGAGACACTGAGAACAGCTTCTGTCCTCTGCGGAGACAGAGTTTTCAGTGAACATCCCCAGATACATCTTATACTCCAGCCCTACTGGCAGGCCAGCTGGTGAGTAAGGAGCTCAGAGTCATGCCGTTCTTAAGGTAGGTGGACCCAGAGCCAGGAGAGGCTTGTTTGGGGTTATGCAGGACACATACGCAGACCGCCCTGGAGGCTCAGTGGTCAAGAATCCACCTGCAACGCAGGAGACCTGGGCTGGGAAGATCCCCTGGAGAAGGGAATGGCCGCCCACTGCAGGATTCGTGCCTGGAGGATCCCACAGACAGAGGAGACTTGTGGCCTGCAGTCCCTGGGTCCCAGAGAGCTGGACATGGCTGAGTGACCAACACACAGAGGACACAGGATACAGAGTCAGGGGAGCAGAATGCCAGAGAGGAAGCTTGCTGTGGGCCTTCCTGAGACCACACAGTGGACGGAACAGGGCTTCTGGAATGCCACAGAGGCTTCTGGAAAGTAGACAGTGCTTTGTGCCTGCTGCAGGAGGTAGACCAGACATCCAGATGAGTCTTTGATCCATTCTTCCTCAGGGGTTTTGGAGGCTTCTTTTTTCAGTTCTGAAGACTCTCTCTGACAGAATTTGAAGACCCAGACATAAAATAGCTGACTCTTTTATTCCTACACCTTAGTGAACATCTTTGAATAGTCTGATAGACAGACTGACAAACTCCTGCCTGGAAATGCTGGCTGGTGTCATGACCCTGAGCAAGTCACTGATCCCTCTGAACTTGAGCTTCTGCCTCCTGGGTTCTGGCGATGAGGTGGAATCCCCCTCTGCAAGCACAGCACACACACTCTGCAAGTCTCGGCTGTAAAGTTCATACCCGCCCAGCTCGGCCGTTTCAGAACTGTGCTGTGCCATTAACTGGCCAGAACGTGGCCACTTAAATATCAATTTAAAATTCATCAAAAGGAAATAAAATGTAAAATTCAGTTCCTCTGTTCCACTAGACACGATGCGTGTGTCCTATGGCCACGGGTAACTTTTGGCCACAAATGGCAGATATAGAACGTTCCCATCCCATCAGTGCGCCGAGTTCTTCTGGACTTCAGACAGCATTGGCCCAGAGCCTCCACAGGCCCACAATCAGCTAGGACATGGGTTCAAAACACAGATACGTGTGCTCCTCGCCCGGAGATGCTGACCAGAGGGACCCAGGATTCACGCGTATGTGAAGCTGCTGAGTGATTCTGATAAGCTCCAGGGCTTCCCCAAAGGCTCAGCGGGTAGAGCATCTGCTGGCAAAGCAGGAGACACAGGAGGACAGATTTGATTTCTGGGTAAGGAAGATCCCTTAGAGGAGCAAATGGCAACCCATCCCAGTATCTTCCCTGAAAATATCCCTTGGACAGAGGAGCCTGGCGGGCCACAGTCCCTGGGGTCACAAAGAGTTGGGCACACACAGAAACTAACAGATGCCCCGCCTCGAGCCCGCGAGGCCCCTGAGGCCCAGCATCTTGGCGAAACCCTGAAGCTGGTGAAGAGGCTTCCCACGCATGGGGCTTTGCTCCAGGGGCTCTCACTTGCGCCCGTCATTACTGAGCAGCCCAGTTGGCCCCAAAGGCTCAGCCCATCCTCCACCTGCGTCTCTGAGGCCCCCAAGTATGCCAGGTGGGTGGGATACACACCCTGGCCTCCCTCAGCTTCTCCAACTTGTGGGCTGCTGTGCTCCAGGTAAAGAGCAATACGACTGCTCATCTCGATGTTAAAACCAGTGGCTCAAAAACCCTGTAATTGTCAGAGAGCCCATGTGTGAGCCCAATCCACTGAAAAATGTCCTCAGCCCTCCAGAATGTTTTAATGGAAACAGCTTTCCAAAGGATGGAGAATCAGCCAGGGAGCCAAAAACTAGTTTCTTGAAAATGACTCATGTGCTGTTGGCCCAAGCCTGGGCCTCAGTCTCTGCACGGCTGATGCTGACTTGTATCCATTCAGAGTCTGTAAAATCCGCCCTGGATTCACTTGAGTTCTGGGAAATCCATCAGCAGGACCCAGAGAGGGCTCCGAGTTACGGTGGCAGCCCCCCACCTCCGGCCAGCCATTCCTGAGAACCTGTGCTCCGCTACCTGGAGCCCCCAGTGGCCTCCCGTCCAAAGTCAGCCTCTGTCATGTGACCTCGTGCTGACTCCACGTGATGCCATATGGCTCCGGGCCCCCATTCAGTCAGCAGGGATCTGAGGCGCGGTGGCCTGGGCCGGGTTTGGCACGAGGTCTTGCTCTGCTACAGAGCATGCGTCCTGCCTTCAGGGGCTCAGTTGGCAGCACCCTGTGCTGCACCCCAAGAGCTCCTTGCTGGAAGCTTGTCCAAAGTGGTGCGTCAGCTCGGAGGGGACTGAGACTAACTCCAGGAGGAGGCGGGAGGGAGGCCAGAGGGAGGGCAGCTCTCAGAAGCATGAGGACCAGGGAAGCTCCAGGTGTAAGCAGAGTACAGTCAGCTTCCAGGATGGGGCAGGGAAGCTCCAGGTGTAAGCAGAGTACAGTCAGCTTCCAGGATGGGGCTGGGGGCCGGGCGGGTGATGGGGGCACAGAGGGCCTGGTCTGCCACCCGTTACTCAGTTTGAAGCCACACAACTCCATCTGGGACTTGGACTCATGGTCTTTAAACTAAGAATCACACATTTGGTCTCAGGACTTAATGAAGCTCAGGCTCTTGATGTCTCGCTGCAGAGAGAATTCAACGAGAGACAAAGTGATGAGTAAGAAGTGGATTTATTTAGAGAGAAACACACTCCACAGACAGAGTGTGAGCCCTCGCAGAAGGCGAGAGGTCCTGAGATGCAGGCTGGTTGCTTTTATGGGGCAGAAGGTGAGAGGTCCTGAGTTCCAGGATGGTCAATTGTTACGAGTTAGGTGATCCCATGGGCTAATGAGGGCGAGCATTATTCCAACTCTTTTGGGGAGGGGCCAAGACTTCCAGGAATCGAGTCACCACCCACTTTCTGGTCTTCGATGATCAGCCTCAGAACTGTCGCGGCGCCCACGGATGTGTCACGTAGCTTTCTCTGATGCATTCCATCGAGCATGTACTGAGGCTCAAGGTCCCCTGGAAGTCAGATCTTCCGTCTTGGACCTAGCTGGTTCTAACCAGTTTCTGTCGCGTCCTATGGCTTCATTGTTTGTAGAAGTTTAGTCACTCAGTCGTGTCCGACTTTGCAACCCCATGGACTACAGCGCGCCAGGCTCCTCTGTCCAAGGGGTTCCCAGGCGAGAACGCCGGAGCGGCTGCCCTTCCAGGTCCTATGGTCACATCGCCCTTGCTACGGTCGTGCCCTTCTCCCTCCCCTCCTGTTTCCCCTTCTCTCCCCCCTCTTCATTAAAATGAGCCAAAATCACATGCCAGCTTCCTTGTGCGCCCTGCTCCTCAGAGTGAGCACGGAGCTGGCACCACAGAGGGCTCGGGGCTGTCTCACCAAGGCAGCACGCCCAGAGGCAGGGAGCAGCCCGTCACGCCCCAGCCTCGGTGCTCCTGACCCAGCTAGCGGGTCTGCCTCCCAGCTCCGTCATGAGCGCGCACACTGATGCGGGCCTGGCCGACGATGCTGGAATCAGGTTTCTTTACAGCCTCAGCCCCATCGACATTGGGACCAGAGAATTCTCTGGCGTAGCGGTCCTGTGTGCTCTAGGAGGTCTGGCAGCATCCTGGCCCTGGACCCACACATGCTGGTAGCCTCCCCCATTTACAGAAAAATGAGCATCTAGAGGCCTTGTCACATGTCCCCAGGGGCAAAGCAGTCCTGGTTGAAAACCAATGATACCCAGGGATCTGGAGTCCTTGGCCGCTTTATCCTGCCTTGAGCTGTGTGCACAAGTGTCTCTTATGCACCTGTGGGAGAGCAATCATTACTGTTAACAGATGCTCACAGATGCTGACAGAATGTGGTCCACTGGAGAAGGGAATGGCAAACCACTTCAGTATTCTTGCCTTGAGAACCGCATGAACAGTATGAAAAGGCAAAATGATAGGATACTGAAAGAGGAACTCCCCAGGTCAGTAGGTGCCCAATATGCTACTGGAGAGCAGTGGAGAAATAACTCCAGAAAGAATGAAGGCGTGAAGCCAAAGCAAAAACAATACCCAATTGTGGATGTGACTGGTGATAGAAGCAAGATCTGATGCTGTAAAGAGCAATATTGCATAGGAACCTGGAATGTCAGGTCCGTGAATCAAGGCAAATTGGAAGTGGTCAAACAGGAGATGGCAAGAGTGAACATCAACATTTTAGGAATCAGCGAACTAAAATGGACTGGAATGGGTGAATTTAACTCAGATGACCATTATATCTACTACTGCGGGCAGGAATCCCTCAGAAGAAATGGAGTAGCCATCATGGTCCACAAAAGAGTCCAAAATGCAGTACTTGGATGCAATCTCAAAAATGACAGAATGATCTCTGTTCGTCTCCAAGGCAAACCATTCAATATCACGGTAATCCAAGTCTATGCCCCAACCAGTAACGCTGAAGAAGCTGAAGTTGAACGGTTCTATGAAGATCTACAAGACCTTTTAGAACTAACACCCAAAATTCAGATGACTATTATATCTACTACTGCGGGCAGGAATCCCTCAGAAGAAATGGAGTAGCCATCATGGTCAACAAAAGAGTCCGAAATGCAGTACTTGGATGCAATCTCAAAAATGACAGAATGATCTCTGTTCGTCTCCAAGGCAAACCATTCAATATCACAGTAATCCAAGGCTATGCCCCAACCAGTAATGCTGAAGAAGCTGAATGGTTTTATGAAGACCTACAAGACCTTTTAGAACTAACACCTCAAAAAGATGTCCTTTCATTATAGGGGACTGGAATGCAAAAAGTAGGAAGTCAAGAAACAACTGGAGTAACAGGCAAATTTGTCCTTGGAGTACAGAATGAAGCAGGGCAAAGGCTAATAGAGTTTTGCCAAGAGAACGCACTGGTCATAGCAAACACCCTCTTCCAACAACACAAGAGAAGACTCTACATGTGGACATCACCAGATGGTCAACACCTAAATCAGACTGATTATATTCTTTGCAGCCAAAGATGGAGAAGCTCTATACAGTCAGCAAAAACAAGACCGGGAGCTGACTGTGGCTCAGATCATAAACTTGTTATTACCAAATTCAGATTTAAATTGAAGAAAGTAGGGAAAACCACTAGACCATACAGGTATGACCTAAATTATATCCTTTATGATTATACAGTGGAAGTGAGAAATAGATTTAAGCAACTAGATCTGATAGACAGAGTGCCTGATGAACTATGGACTGAGGTTCCTGACATTGTACAGGAGACAGGGATCAAGACCATCTCCATGGAAGAGAAATGCAAAAAAGCAAAATGGCTGTCTGAGGAGGCTTTACAAAGCTGTAAAAAGAAGAGAAGCGAAAAGCAAAGGAGACAAGGACAGATATTCCCATTTAAATGCAGAATTCCAAAGAATAGCAAGGAGAAATAAGAAAGCCTTCCTCACTGATCAGTGCAAAGAAATAGAGGAAAAGAACAGAATGGGAAAGACTAGAGATCTCTTCAAGAAAATTAGAGATCCCAAGGAACATTTCATGCAAAGATGGGCTCGATAAAGGACAGAAATGGTCTGGACCTAACAGAAGCAGAAGATACTAAGAAGAGGTGGCAAGAATACACGGAAGAACTGCACAAAAAAGATCTTCACGACCCAGATAATCACGATGCTGTGATTACTCACCTAGAGCCAGACATACTGAAATGTGAAGTCAAGTGGGCCTTAGGAAACATCACTATGAACAAAGCTAGTAGAGGTAATGGAATTCCAGCTGAGCTATTTCAAATCCTGAAAGATGATGCTATAAAAGTGCTGCACTCAATATGCCAGCAAATCTGGAAAACTCAGCAGTGGCCACAGGACTGGAAAAGGTCAGTTTTCATTCCAATTCCAAAGAAAGGCAATGCCAAAGAATGCTCAAACTACCGCACAATTGCACTTATCTCACACACTAGTAAAGTAATGCTCAAAATTCTCCAAGCCAGGCATCAGCAATACATGAACCATGAACTTCCAGATGTTCAAGCTGGTTTTAGAAAAGGCAGAGGAACCAGAGATCCAACTGCCAACATCCACTGGATCATCAAAAAAGCAAGAGCGTTCCAAACAAACATCTATTTCTGCTTTGTTGACTATGCCAAAGCTTTTGACTGTGTGAATCACAATAAACTGTGGAAAATTCTGAAAGAGATAGGAATACCAGACCACCTGACTTGCCTCTTGAGAAACCTATATGCATGTCAGGAAGCAACAGTTAGAACTGGACATGGATCAACAGGCTGGTTCCAAATAGGAAAAAAAGTACATAAAGGCTGTATACTGTCACCCTGCTTGTTTAACTTATATGCAGTGTACTTCATGAGAAACACTGGGCTGGAAGAAGCACAAGCTGGAATCAAGATTGCTGGGAGAAATATCAATAACCTCAGATATGCAGATGACACCACCCTTTGGGAAAAAGTGAAGAGGAACTAAAGAGCCTTGTGTTGAAAGTGAAAGAGGAGAGCGAAACAGTTGGCTTAAAGCTCAACATTCAGAAAACTAAGATCATGGCATCCGGTCCCATCACTTCATGGCAAATAGACGGGGAAACAGTGGAAACACTGGCTGACTTTATTTTGGGGGGGCTCCAAAATTACTGCAGATGGTGATTGCAGCCATGGATTTAAAAGACGCTTACTTCTTGGAAGGAAAGTTATGACCAATCTAGGTAGTATATTAAAAAGCAGAGATATTGCTTTGTCAACAAAGGTCCATCTAGTCAAGGCTATGGTTTTTCCATTGGTCTTGTATGGATGTGAGAGTTGGACTGTGAAGAAAGCTGAGCATCAAAGAATTGATGCTTTTGAACTGTGGTGTTGGAGAAGACTCTTGAGAGTCTCTTGGACTGCAAGGAGAACCAACCAGTCCATCCTAAAAGAGACCAGTCCTGGGTGTTCATTGGAAGGACTGATGCTAAAGCTGAAACTCCAATACTTTGGCCACCTCATGTGAAGAGTTGACTCACTGGAAAAGACCCTGATGCTGGGAGGGATTGGGGGCAGGAGGCGAAGGGAATGAGAGAGGATGAGATGGCTCGATGGCATCACCAACTTGATGCACATGAGTTTGAGTGAACTCTGGGAGTTGGTGATGGACAGGGAAGCCTGGTGTGCTGCCGTTCATGGGGTTGCAAAGAGTCAGGCACAACTGAGTAACTGAACTGAACTGAACTGATAAAACACAATGACAGAAGCAGAAAGGACTTGTTGGATGAATTAACATTATGGGAAGTCCTCCTCAGTTTGGAATTTTGGAACAGGTGACAGAGAATTGGTGAATTTTTTTTTTCATAAATGTTTGGTAGACTTCAGAGTGGGTCAATCGCTTTCTGTTTTGGAAGGTTAATTATTGATTTAACTTATTTAATATATATATATATATATGAGGCTATAAGATTGTCTGTTTCCTTTGGTGTGAGTTTGGCAACTCATTCTTTGAAGGAATTATTCCATTTCATCTAGGTTATCAAACTTGTAGACATAGAAGTGGTTATGCTGCTGCTACTAAGTCACTTCAGTCGTGTCTGACTGTGTGTGACTCCATAGACCACAGCCCACTAGGCTCTGCCGTCCCTGGGATTCTCCAGGCAAGAACACTGGAGTGGGGTGCCATTGCCTTCTTTGAGAATTGGTTATAATATCCCTTTATTATCCTTTTCATGTCCATGGGGTCTGTAGAGATCTCGTCTTTCATTTCTGATATTAACTATTTCTGTCCTCTCTCTTTTTTTCTTAACCTGTCTGGAGACTTAACAATTTTTCTGACCTTTTCCAAGAACCGACTTATAGATCTGTTAATTTTTCTCTTTTGATTTATCATTTTCAATTTATTCTTAAATTCCTGCTCTGATTATTATTATTTAATTTCTTCCACTGTCTTCCTATTCCCCTCCCCCTTCCCCTCCTCCTTTCTGTCTTCTTCCCCCACTTTCTTTTCATTCCCTTCCACTTTCTATCTTCCCTTCTCCTGTTCCTTCTTTTAGTTTCCTAAAGTGGAAGCATATATTACTGATTTTAGATCTTCTTTTCCAACATAGATGGTCAATGTTATACATGTCTCTCTAATCACTGACTTTTCTGCACCCCACAAATTTGGGTAATTTATAATTCATTTACTTCAAAATATTTTAAATTTTTTCTTAAAACTTCTTTTTCAACCCATGTGTTTTTTATAGGTACATGGTTTACTCTTCAAGTATTTGGTGGATTTTTAGGTAGCTTTTTTATTATGTGTTTCCCGTTTGTTCCATTAAGGTCCACTACATGATTTCTCTTCCTTTACATTTGTTAAGGTATGTTTTATGACTCAGAATGTGATCTGTTTTGTTCAGTGTTCCGTGTCAGCTTGAGGAGACTGTAATCTGTTGCTTTTAGACAAAGTTGTCTATAGATGTCAATCAAATACAGTTGATTGGTGGTGCCACTGAGTTCAACTAAACCCTTACCGATTTTCTTCTGCTGCACCTGTCTATTATGGTTTCTCCTGTAGTCATGTAGGGATGTGAGACTTAGACCATAAAGAAGGCTAAGTACCAAAGAATTGATGCTTTTGAATTGTGGTGTTGGAGAAGACTCTTGAGGGTCCCTTGGACTCAAGGAGATCATACCAGCCAATCTTAAAGGAGATCAACCCTGAATATTCTTTGGAAGAACTGATGCTGAAACTGAAGCTCCAATACTTTGGCTACCTGATGGAAAGAGCCAACTCCCTGGAAAAGACCTGATGCTGGGAAAGATTGAAGGCAAAAGGAGGAGGCAGCAGAGGATGAGATGGTTAGATGGAATCGCCAGCTCAATGGACATAAATCTGAGATGGACATAAACTCCTGAAGATAGTGAAGGACAGGGCAGCCTGGTGTTCTGCAGTCCATGGGTGCACAAAGATTCAGACACGACTTAGTCACAAAACAGCAACAACAAAAAGAGTCTCCAGATAAAATAGTGAATTCATCTATTTCTCCCTGTGTCTCTATCAGGATTTTCCTCATAGTGGATGCCCTGTTGCTATACAGGTACACATTAAGGACTGTTATGTCTTTTTGGAATATTGACCCCTTTATCATTACATAATGCCCTTCTTTACCTATGATAATTTTCATTGCTCTGAAATCAGCTCTATCATTTTAACTTATCTCTCCAGATTACTGTTAGCTGTGTGTATATTTCTTCATCCTTTTATTTTTAACCTATACATGCCTTTATATTTAATCTGCATTTGGATGGATAACATATAGCTGGGACTTTTTTTTTTTATCTGCTTTGACAATCTCTGTTTTCAATTGATGTTTTTAGACCATTGATGTTCAAAGTGATTGTTGATATAGTTGGTTAATATAGACCATATTTGTTACTTTCTTCTATTTTTTCTCTTAATTTTTGTTTCTATTTTTATCTTCCACACAGTTTCTGCTTTTTGTGGCTTTATTTAAACATTTTATGATTCTATTATTCTTCTTAGCATATCAATTGTGCTTATTTTTCTTTTTTATTTACTTTTTCTAGTGATTACCCTAAAGTCTACAATTTATCTTTATGATTATTCCAAGTCCACTTTCAAGTAACACTATACTGATTCCTGAATAGTGTGCATGTGTGCTCAGTCATTGCAGCCCCATGGACTGCAGCCCACCAGGCTCCTGTGTCCATAGGATTCTCCAGGCAAGAATACTAGAGTTCGTTGCCATTTCTTACTTCAAGGGATCTTCCTGACCCAGGGGTCAAACCCATGTTTCCTGGGTCTCCCACATTGGCAAGCACATTCCACTGTGCCACCTGGGAAACCCCATGAGTAGAGCAAATACCTTCCAATAACAAATATTTCTAATTCACAGCTTCTGTCCCTTGTGTCATTAGCACTATTTCATTTATACATGAGCATACATAAATACATTGTTACTATTATTATTTTGAACAATCTCCTATCGGTTTTATCAATCAAGAATAGTAAACGTACTATAAAGAAAATGATTTTGGACACAGGAGGGGAAGAAAAGAGTGGAATGACTTGACAGAATAGCAATGAAATATACACATTACCATATGTAAAACAGATAGCCAGTGAGAGTTTGCTGTGTGACTCAGGGAACCCAAAGCCAGTGCTCTGTGACAACCTAGAGAGGTGGGAGAGAGAGGGAGGTGGGAAGGTGGTACAAGAGGGACGGGACATATTGTATACCTATGGTTGATTCATGTTGATGTATGGGAAAAAAAAATCATGAGATTGTAAATTTATTATACTATAATTAAAAATTAAAATATTTTTTAAAAATATGTTTCTATTTTTCTTTTACTTGTCCTCTCTTTGATGCTCTTCCTTTTTTTATGGAGAGTTGAGTTTCTGACCTTATTATGCTCCCTCTCTATAATGAACCTCTTTAAATATTTTTTATAAAGCAAATCTTTGTAAAAATTAAAAAAAATTTTTTCTTTAATTTTTATTTTTTAGTTTGTTTTGCTTTACAATACTGTATTCGTTTTGCTACACATCGACATGAATCAGCCACAAGTGTACATGAACTCCCAATCCCGAC
>SJXQ01001046.1:0-57415 GCA_006408695.1 Aepyceros melampus
CTGTGGGGACTAGGACTCTACAGGTTGTTCAAGTTACAGAGCCAGGAAGACGGCAATCGAGTACGCCAAGGCTTGTCCTGGACAGTTGGCAGAGAAGCACGGAGATGAGCAGCCACCACTCATCGGCTCTGGGGCCTCGGGTGGGTTGTGTCACGTCTCTGAACCTCAGTTTTCACATCTGGAAAGTGGAGCAGTCACAGTGCCTACCTCCCAACGTGTGGTGAGGACTAAATGAGTCAATGTTTATAAAGTGCTACAACAGGGCCCAGCCTTCTGTAACTGCTATGCAAGTGTTTCTCTTCATTCTGTCACACAGGCAAGAGGGTGTGTATGTGGGGGGAATCTGTGTGGCCTTCCAGATAGAAGCAACCAGATCATAACCCTGTGGGAGGAAAGTCCACAAGAACAGTGGTCCCCAACCTTTTTGGCACGATGGACCAGTTTCATGGAAGATAATTTTTCCATGGACTCAGGTGGACTTCCCTGGTGGCTCAGATGGTAAAGCGTCTGTCTACAATGCGGGAGACCCAGGTTCGATCCCTGGGTCGGGAAGATCCCCTGGAGAAGGAAATGGCAATCCACTCCAGTACTCTTGCGTGGAACATCCCATGGACAGAGGAGCCTGGTAGGCTACGGTCCATGGGGTTGCAAAGAGTCGGACACGACTGAGCGACTTCACACACTCACTCAGGTGGGGGGATAGTTTGGGGATGAATCAGATACTTTACATTTTTTCATGGAAGATAATTTTTCCATGGACTCAGGTGGACTTCCCTGGTGGCTCAGATGGTAAAGCGTCTGTCTACAATGCGGGAGACCCAGGTTCGATCCCTGGGTCGGGAAGATCCCCTGGAGAAGGAAATGGCAATCCACTCCAGTACTCTTGCGTGGAACATCCCATGGACAGAGGAGCCTGGTAGGCTACGGTCCATGGGGTTGCAAAGAGTCGGACACGACTGAGCGACTTCACACACTCACTCAGGTGGGGGGATAGTTTGGGGATGAATCAGATACTTTACATTTATCATGCGCTTTATTCCAATTATTATTACATTAGCTCCACCACAAGTCATCAGGTTATTATTTTTTGTTTGTTTTTTTAATATTTATTTTATTATTTTGGTTACTCTGGATCTTAGTTGAGGCAAGTGGGATCTAGTTCCCAGTCCAGGGATTGAACCTGGGCTTCCTGCATTGGAAGCACAGTCTTAGCCACTAGACCACCAGGGAAGTCCCTCATCAGGTTATTAGATCCTGGAGGCTGGGGACCCCTGCATGAGAGCATCAGCAGAGCATCATGGTGGAAAGAAAGCGCTAGCACCCACTAGTGGAGGAACCAGGTGCGTGCGTGCATGCCAGGCTAGGTCACTCAGCTGTGTCTGACTCTTTGTGACCCCACGGACTATACAGCCCGCCAAGCTCCTCTGTCCACGGGATTTTCCAGGCAAGAATCCTGGAGTGGGTTGCCATTTCCTTCTCCAGAGAATCTTCCCGACCCAGGGATCAAACCCGCATCTCCTGGTGGATTCTTTACCACTAGTGACACCTCAGAAACGGGAGGAACCAGGTGAAGATGATGGAAAAGAGTCCGTGGGTAAGATCCAGCCTGCTGCAGGGACATTCCCTGTCATTCTGTGTCCTGGTAGACCCAGAGGCCATCCAGCCTCTGCTCCTTGGCGGCTCAACTATGTGGCCAAACGTCTCAAAGTGAAGGCATTCTCGAGGCAATTTCACATCTGTTGGTGTGAATTATGTAGGTGAGTTGGCCTCCCTGCCCCACCCCCAAAGACTCCAGAGCTTCAAGGGCAGAGGATGGGTCTGGCTGGGCTCATTCTCCTATCCACCGTCCTGGAATCTGCAGGAGATGAATCGACCTTCACCAAATACAGGCTGCTTTGGAAGTAGCCTTACAGCAAGTGTGAAGCATGTTAATGAACCACGATCTCAGCACACTAGCAGGGAGAGACCCCAGACAGGCCGTGAGCACTGCAGGGATGCTCCAGGTTGGCCAGGTGTGGCAAATCAGGGAAGCCCAAATTCCATCCAGGTATGAAGAGGTGGGGGTGGGGGATGTGATGATGAGCCAGAGAGGCCAGGGAAGGCCAGCTGTGGAGGGGCTGAGGGCCACAATCAAGGCACTGTGTCTCCCCACTTCCTATTTACATCCTCCTCGACTCGGATAAGCCAAGCAACTGCCTGAGCTGTAGATTCCTCATCTATAAAATGGGGGCTCCTCCAGCAGTTGGAGGGCTGGGTGGCAACGAAGCCAGGCACCTGGTTCAGCACCTGGCACATAGCACGGCCAGACAGGCTCCTTCTCTTTGCAGCGGGGACCAAAGATCCAGAAAGGAGCCATGAGGAGCAAGGCTGCAGAGGCAGGAGGTTGGTAACTTGAGGAGCAAGGCCTGGTTTTATCTGCAGCTGGAAACCCGAGAGATGTAAAGATCAGAGGCAGCCCCAAAGCCTCCCAACCAAGGCCTCAATCACCATCTGAAGGGAGCAGACTGGGAAGCCAGCTGAGAGGCTCCCAGCTCTCCACGTGGCTTCTCCTTTCACCTAGAAGGAAGTTCCTTGTCCTGCAACCTTAAATCCTGAACTACAAGCCTCCGAACAGACCAGGAAGGGAAGAGGGGGCAGTGATTCATCCCAGCTTCATCCCCTGAGACTCCTCCACCTAACCTCCCTGCTCCCCAGACATCCTGGTGCTGGCTGGTTCGATTCTACCACACTGGGTGAACACCCCTAGGCGGCCAGGACTCACTGATAGGGTCCACAGAGATGACTGGGGATCAGAGCTCTTGATGTCACAGGGCAGACATGCCCCTCAAGTAACTGTGCACACTCCCCAAACAGCAGAGGGCTCAGCCATGGGCTGGGAAATCTTCAAGGGGAGGTGTTGTCTGACTGGATCTGGGAGCACCACACAGACTCCAGCGTGAGAAAAACCCACATTTAGGGACCTCCTGGCGGTCCTGTGGTTAAGACTGAGCTTCCAGTGCTGGCGGAGCAGGTTCAATCCCTGGTCAGGGAACTAAGATCCCGCATGCCGGCATGGGCCAAAAATAAAAAAAAGAGGAAGAGCCAAGTTTAAAAACATCTTTGGCTCCTCTGGCTGGTCTGGGGCAAATATGTCACCTCTCTGATCTCGAATTTCCTCAGCAGTAAGCTGATGATCATTGCATCTACCACCTAGTGCTGCTGTGTTAATCGCTCAGTCGTGTCCAACTCTTTGTGACCCCATGGACTGCACCCCTCCAGGCTCCTCTGTCCACTGAATTCTCCAGGCAAGAATAGTGGAGTGGGTTGCCATTCCCTTCTCCAGGGGATCGTCCTGACCCAGGTGTCTGCACCTCGGTCTCTCAATTTGCAGGCAGATTCTTTACCATCTGCACCACCAGGGAAGCCCACACAGGGCTGTGGTGAGCCTTACACAAGACAACCCATGTAAAAGGCTCAGGGTAAGTAGCTGTGAACTTCCTGAACTGTGAACTTCCTGGTGTTCAAGCTGGTTTTAGAAAAGGCAGAGGAACCAGAGATCAAATTGCCAACATCTGCTGGATCATGGAAAAAGCAAGAGAGTTCCAGAAAAACATCTATTTCTGCTTTATTGACTATGCCAAAGCCTTTGACTGTGTGGATCACAATAAACTGTGGAAAATTCTGAAAGAGATGGGAATACCAGACCACCTGACCTGCCTCTTGAGAAACCTGAATGCAGTTCAGGAAGCAACAGATACAAGAGGACATGGAACAACAGACTGGTTCCAAATAGGAAAAGGAGTANTGCACTCATTTCACAAGCTAGTAAAGTAATGCTTAAAATTCTCCAAGCCAGGCTTCAGCAATATGTGAGCTGGGAACTACCAGATGTTCAAGCTGGTTTTAGAAAAGGTAGAGGAACCAGAGATCAAATTGCCAACATCTGCTGGGTCATGGAAAAAGCAAGAGAGTTCCAGAAAAACATCTATTTCTGCTTTATTGACTATGCCTTTGACTGTGTGGATCACAATAAACTGTGGAAAATTCTGAAAGAGATGGGCATACCAGAACACCTGACCTGCCTCTTGAGAAACCTGTATGCAGGTCAGGAAGCAACAGTTAGAACTGGGCATGGAAAAACAGACTGGTTCCAAATAGGAAAAGGAGTATGTCAAGGCTGTATATTGTCACCCTGCTTATTTAACTTACATGCAGAGTACATCATGAGAAACGCTGGGCTGGAAGAAGCACAAGCTGGCATCAAGATTGCTGGGAGAAATATCAATAACCTCAGATATGTAGATGACACTACCCTTAAGGCACAAAGTGAAGAACTAAAGAGCCTCTTGATGAAAGTGAAAGAGGAGAGTGAAAAAGTTGGCTTAAAGCTCAACATTCAGAAAACAAAGATCATGGCATCCGGTCCCGTCACTTCATGGGAAATAGATGGGGAAACAGTGGAATCAGTGTCAGACTTTATTTTGGGGGCTCCAAAATCACTGCAGATGGTGACTGCAGCCATGAAATTAAAAGATGCTTACTCCTTGGAAGGAAAGTTATGACCAACCTAGACAGCATATTCAAAAGCAAAGACATTACTTTGCCAACAAAGGTCCATCTAATCAAAGCTATGGTTTTTCCACTGGTCATGTATGGATGTGAGTGTTGGACTATAAAGAAATCTGAGTGCCTAAAAATTGATGCTTTTGAACTGTGGTGTTGGAAAAGACTCTTGAGAGTCCCTTGGACTGCAAGGAGATCCAACCAGTCCATCCTAAAGGAGATCAGTCCTGGGTGCTCATTGGAAGGACTGATGTTGAAGCTGAAACTCCAGTACTTTGGCCACCTCATGTGAAGAGTTGACTCACTGGAAAAGACACTGATGCTGAGAAAGATTGAGGGCAACAGGAGAAGGGAATGACAGACGATGAGGTGGCTGGGTGGCATCACCGACTCGATGGACATGTTTGTGTAAACTGCGGGAGTTGGTGATGGACAGGGAGGCCTGGCTTGCTGTGGTTCATGGGGTCGCAAAGAGTCAGACACGACTGAGCGACTGAACTGAACTGATGTGGGTTTATATACAAACCCTCTCTTCTGTTTCACTGATCTATGTGTCTATTTTTGTGCCAGTGCCGTACGGTTTTGATTACTGTAGCTAAATTGAATGCTTTGAAAATACTAAATAACAATGTCAAAAGACACCAATGGCTGTGCTTATTACGTATCAAGTACTATTTAAATGCTTCATATGTATTAGCTCCCTATTGCTGTTATATTACCACAAATTTAGTAGCTTGAGGGAACAAATTTATTCCCTAAATAAATAAATCGGAGGCAAAAATTCCAAGATGAGTCTCATGAGACTAAAATTAAGGTATCAGCAGAGCTACTTTATTTCTGGAGTCTCTGGGAGAGAGTAAAGACTCATAATATCCTGTTTTATTCAGGTTATAATCTCTTAATGTAATTACTTTAAACTGCCGTCAATTTTTCCAGTACTATCGCCCTCAAGCTGGCTTGATATGGCCCCATCATTCATTGAGCACTTCCTTGCTTTTGGCAACAAGATGTTTGGGGTATAACTTGTACTTTCCCTGCCGCAACGCTGGAATCAGCCATTTCTTCAAGGGGTCCTGGATCCTTTCAGCGGAGAATGGTATTAGATCTGGGAACTAGGGATATTCATCACTAATGGTTCTTGTAGCAGACAGAGCTAAGGAATACATGTTACATATATTTTATGTGTATCTATTAATGTTGAAAACCATGAGCCGCACTGAACTCTCCAACGCCACAATATACAGTGTAATTTTCTTTCTATGTTGAGTTGCAGGAGCAGGTAGGGGTTATTATTTTGCCTTTTTATACATTAACTCATGCAGTTCTTACAACAACCTCATGATTTAGGAAAATAAATTTCCAACCAGACACTTCATCACCCCAGACACTATAGTGTACATTTCAAATGTCTCAGGAAAATAAGTCCTTTGCACTCTCAACTTCTTTGTAAGTTTGTGATTGTTTCAAAAACCTTTTTTTAAAGTTTACACTAAAACACACACACACACACACACAAACCCCCACAAAATCTCTATGGATTAATAGACTATGAGATACAATAGTGTGCATTACCATTGCCGGTAATCAGGGTGAGATAAAGGCTTTAATACATTTTCCAGACTGAGGGAAAGGAGGAGAAAGAGAGAGATGGAACTTTAATCTGGGGAGGTGCCTTATCTTTAACAGCCTGGTCAGGTGGCTCAGGGTTGCAGTCTTCAGTGTGTCACTTCATTTGTCCTTTTCACACGGCCATCTGATAGCCATCCAAGCCTGAGGTCCACTCTGAAGCTGGAGGAGCCTCCTTAGCTCATCAGCCATCTGAGCTGGGACACAGCCCATCAATGTGGCAGAAAATATTCACCTAAAACTAACCATTGGGTGAATTTCTTAATGCTATTCAGCCTGCTCAAAGATAGAAAAGCAGAATAAAATATGGCAACTCCCTGAGACCTCTAGTTCAAGTACCTTCCTGTACACATGTGTCCATGCTAAGTCACTTCAGTGTCTGACTTTGTGCAACCCTATGGACAGCAGCCTGCCAGGCTCCTCTGTCCATGGGGTTCTTCAGGCAAGGATACTGGAGTCGGTTGCATGCCCTCCTTCAGGGGACCTTCCTGACCCAGGGATCGAACCTGCATCTGGTAGAAAGGTGGGTTCTTTACCACTAGTGCCACCTGGGAAGCTCTTCCTTTACAGACAGAGAAACCTAAACACAAAGTGGTGAGGGATTCAGCAAGGTTTCATAGCTACTGTCAGGACTCAGTTACATGCAAGTGGCCATACACAGGATCCATGGCATGCATCATTGAGTTTGTTACAGATAGTATCAGGTGGCAATGAAGTCTTTATCCCAAGTGGTTAGGGTTAGGAGTTGATTAATTACTTAAATTAATTCACAAAAAATGATATGTAAGTACCTTAAACATTTTGTCTGATAGTTTTCCTGTGCAATTCAATCTCCTGATTACAGTTCCATGGTGTCTTTTTTGTATAAACCTTTTGAGGCATCATCTCTGATTTCTACTTTGTGTTTCTTTGAGGTGAAGTTAGAATTAAAGATATTTTTCAAATCATTTGAACCATTTTAATTTTTATATTTTAATATTTTTTCCTCTCACTCCCTTAGAGTTATCTCATCCACATATAGTTCAACAGCAATTTCATAGAGGTGAGACTTGAGCAAATAACACAATCTATTTTTGCATTAGTTGCCCTGCTAGCAAAATAAGACTCTCCAGGCTCATCCTGTCTTTTCTCTGTTGCAGCCTTGGAATCAACCATTTTTGCAAGGAGTCCAGGCTCCTTTTTTGCAGAACAGTATTAGAAGCCAAGATCTTGGCACTAGTGTACTCATCACTATTGAATTGTTGCTTTTCCTGGTCTTCATAGTGCATGGAGAAAAGTATATATATATATGGCATATATTCCTTTGAAAGGACTACATCACAGTTGTATATTGTCATCCTGCTTATTTAATTTATATGAAGAGTGTATCATGCAAAATGCTGGGCTGGATGAAGCACAAGCTGGAATCAAGATTTCCGGGAGACCACCTTATGGCAGAAAGTGAAGAAGAACAAAAGAGCCTCTTGATGAAAGTGAAAAGAGGAGAGTGAAAAAGTTGGCTTAAAATTCAATATTCAGATAACTAAGATCATGACATCCGGTTCCATCTCTTCATAGCAAATAGATGGGGAAACAATGGAAACAGTGACAGACTTTATTTTGGGGGGCTCTAAAATCACTGCAGATGGTGGCTGCAGCCATGAAATTAAAAGACGCTTGCTCCTTGGAAGAAAAGCTATGACTAATCTAGACAGCATGTTAAAAAGCAGAGACATCACTTTCCAACAAAGGTCCATCTAGTCAAAGCTATGGTTTTTCCAGTAGTCATGTATGGATGTGAGAATTGGACCATAAAGAAAGCTGAGCACCAAAGAATTGATGCTTTTGAACTGTGGTGTTGGAGAAGACTCTTGAGAGTCCCCTGGATGGCAAGGAGATCCAACCAGTCCATTCTGAAGGAGATCAGTCCTGAATATTCATTGGATGGACTGATGGTGAAGCTGAAACTCCAATACTTTGGTCACCTGATATGAAGAACTGATTCATTGGAAAAGACCCTGATGCCAGGAAAGGCTGAAGGCAGGAGAAGGGGATGACAGAGGATGAGATGGTTGGATGGCATCACCGATTCAATGGACATGAGTCTGAGCAAGCTCCAGGAGTTGGTGATGGACAGGGAGGCCTGGCGTGCTACAGTCCATAGGGTCACAAAGAGACAGACACAACTGAGTGACTGAACTGAACTAATAAATGTATGTCATATATGTCACCTATATTATATGCATATAAATACATATATATTTATCAACGTGTGTGGTGCATGATAAGTTGCTTCAGTCATGTGTGACTCTTTGCGACCCTATAGACTACAGTCTGCCAGGCTTATCTGTCCGTGGTATTCTCCAGGCAAGAATACTGGAATGGGTTGCCATTTGCTACTCCAGTGTATCTTCCTGACCCAGGGATCAAACCCACGTCTCTTATGTCTCTTGCATTGGCAGGGGGTTCTTTACCACTAGCATCACCTGGGAAGCCCCTATTTATCAATATATTGAAAACCATCAGTCACTTGATATCTCCTATTTCAAGACTACACACAATATTTTTTTCTAGTTTTCTTCCTTTCCATATTTGTAACTCCCTTCTCTAACCATGAGTAATCTGGCTCTCATTATTCTGATTGTTTTACTGATTTGATCTATAGACCTGTAGGCAACCAATATACTATTTCTACCAACATTCTCTGCTTGCGTGGAGTCTGTCTCTTCACACTCAGTCACCTTCTGGATAGAAAACTTGCAACCTAAGTAGGTTCTGATACCCTTGTGCCAGGCTACCTCACACAGGGGATGCCCACTTTATCGAATGTGTGTGTGTGTGTGTGTGTGTGTGTGTGTATATATATATATATATATATATATATATATACTCATATATACATGTATATTTCCTTGCCGACTCAGAGGGTAAAGACTCTGTCCGCAATGCTAGGAGACCTGGATTCGATCCCCTGAGTCAGGAAGATCCCCTGGAGAAGGGAGTGGCTACCCACTCCAATATTCTTGCCTGGAGAATCCCTTAGACAGAGGCTATAGTCCATGGGGTCACAAAGAGTTGGACAGGACTGAGCAACTAACACTTTCACTTTCACACACACATATAGATATGTAGATAGATGATACGCGCACACACACACATCTGCCACATAGTAAAGCATTTTCTAAATGCCTATTCCTACCACTCTATTTCCTAGACAAAGCCTCATGTTTGTGTCTATTTCTTCAATCATTCTTTCTCTTTTAACACCTGAGACTATAAGAAGATTGTTAGGCAAGTAAAAACTGATCAATAACAACAGTACTACAAACCAGAAAACTGGTCAAATTTCTCATTGCACTTTAAGTAAACACATCACCTATTTTTCTTAGAAATTTCTGACCCACTGAGCATTCCTAGGATTTCCCTGAAAGAATTTGGCTTTTGACAGTCCTAAGCTCTTTAGCCTTATCCCAATGATACTAACACTATACGCAATACAATACCATAGGAAAGGGAATGTGTGGACAGCATTTCTGTAAATCTAAATTTACCTCTTTCTGTGTTCAGTTTACCAAGAATACATCCTGCCACCTACTCATGGGAAAGTCCTTCTAGGGGACCTAGCTTGCTAGCCTCGTACTCTCTTAGCTACTTATTGTTGAGCTGGGAGGAGTCCCTGTTCCCTCCATGTTTCCAGGACCATTCTAAGAGAAGTAGAACTGGAAAACCTATAAAAACATCTTATTAGTCCAGTGTGCCCTAGTTAGTTAGGGGAAAATATCTATCTTGTTGCCATATAAGAATATTCTGTGCTATCCTGCATTCTATCCTTGTCTCTGAACCACACTTCTGTTGGAACTTTTTCCTCCGTTGTTTTATTGTAATTTTATAGCATAAAATCTTTCTTCGGATTACACTGAAGCTTTGTGCAGAGTGAAGTATAGCGTCTCTCTCCTGTGATGAGATGGAAATTGTTATCCTTGCCCCCATGACACCAGAGTAAAATGGGAAACTGCACTTGTGTAATCATCAGAGTACAGACCATATAAGAGAGGTACAGTGTTGTTTCCTTTTTAGAGGGTTTAATTAAAATCATTACTTAAAAATAAGCATTGTAATAACATCATGATTGGGCTATTTTCAAATTATGGAACACCTATGAGAATTCAGGGTTCTGTGAGAAAAGTGCCCTTTCTTGGTTTCTATGTGTACATTTTCTGGACTCAAAAATTTAAAGAAATCTGTTAATTTTCTAGCAATGGCTGTGATTATTTTATAGTTGTCTAAAAATGAGAAGCATATAAAAATAACTTAATATTTTGTAATATTTTAGAGGGTCATTATAAGACATTCTCTTTTACCCAGTAAGGATTAAATAACTGAGTTTCTGTTTTTTACTGCTGATTCCTATGATTAAAGCAAGAACATATAAGCTAAGCTGATTGCAATATAAAGAATTATTCTCTTGGGTCCTACTTGTATTCATTCTCTTTCTACATTTTAAAAACCCATTCATCAATTACTCTGCAGTAGTACCAGGACTTAGCATGCGCATATTATCTTCTCATATTCCTTTACAGTCTCCCAAAATCACACGTGTGCATGTGGGTATGTATATACCCGCCCACACTCACATACACACGCATGCAAGTACTTATAATGGCATCCAAACATATTTACCCATAATTACATTCTAGGCACTTTATCGAACACAGATATTTTTGCATTCGTTTGTGGAAACTGAAAGGAGTCCAGGCTAATGTTTGGAGTCTTAAAGCAAATTGTAATCTTATAAACAGGGAGGTGAACTCAGAGGCAGTAGTCTTTTGATATGCAGCATAAGTGAACTGCTGCATAATATAAAATGATGGCGCTATTAATCCTACGGCACTAGTGATGCCCAGCCCCCCTTCGCTACTGATACCAACACCATTGTCTCTGGCTTTAAACTTCATCAGTATGCAAACGGAGTGTCACTATGATGGGTGGTAACTTGGTTGGATGCACTTTCTACATTTCTGGCAAATGAGTATAATTATTTTCAGAGCTGCGGGCAACTCATGCATGTTTTATCCTCCATCTGGACCGGCACGGTACACAATAGTGATAAAAGATGATTTTCCCCCTTGGATGTTCACAGGCCATCATCGACACAGTCCTGATGAAATGGCCATGTATCCCCTAGCAGTTCTATATCTGCCACAGCTTGACAACAAAATTATTTCCCCATAGTACTAAAACACTTCAAATATTCAAGCCCTCTGTGCATATATTTGTGTTTTGAAGCATTCAGCGTTAACATAATGTGGTAATTTATAAACTGACAAATTAACTATGCAGAAATCACAGAGAAGCCTTATGAGGTCTGCAAAGCAGCAGAAAAGAAAGCAGAAGCTTTTTGCGCTCTGTAATAATAATAATCCTATCAACTGCCGCAGATTGCCTGGCCTCCTATTGTTAGAGCTGCTCACTCTAAAACTCATGGACTATAGGTGATTCAGACTGAGACTCCTGGCCCCAAATCAGGCCAACCAGGAAGCTTGGCTGTGGCTTTATGTGCCATCCCTCTCCGGATCTGAGGCTAATGGGGAAAAGGGCACCAATTAAAAAAAAAAAGCAACTTGCCCATGTTGATCACTGGGAGCCAGAAATGGATATGTGGGATAGAATTGGGGAGGATAAGGTTTGCCTTCAAGACAGGAAGTGAATTTAAGACTGGCTAAATCAATAACAGCAAAATTGAGATTATGCATGTGAAAAGACAATCAGCCTTCTTTGTTTCATGGTTATAAAATCATTTTAATGATTAAAATCCATCATCTTGCTAGTCGCTTTAGCAAACGCTGGCAATCCTTACAGGCCCGCTATTGATCCTCAGACAGACAGCTGAACGGAGGCAGCATTCATCAGAGGATGCAAAAGGGCGCATTTTCACTTTTATTGTATTAGCTTAATTCTCTTTCAGATGAATTAAAGACTAATTTTGCTAAAGCAAGGGGAGAGTCTGTGTATCTTCTGCTGCCCCCATCTGTTTGATGTGTAGATTCTTCGAAGACAGGATTCATTTTTTTAGAAGAAAGTATTTACAAATTCTTTGTGAAAATACAGGACATTCCTTCATGATATGCCAAACCAGCCTGTCTTCCTTCCTTCCCCACTGTACCCTAATCTCCACTTCACCTCCCCCAGTCATTCCTCCCACACACACTTGCTCTCTTACAGATTCACACATGCATGCTACACACACACACACACACACACACACACACACACACCGTCCTTTAAATGGTATGTACCATGCTATGAGGCCTACCAAACATCAGACACTCTTTATCAGCAGTTGTGCCAGGGTCTCCATGGCAACAGTATAATAGATTTGCCCTTATTCAATCCCAGAGGCCACATTGAAGCGCAATGCAAAATTTGCTGGGGCCTGAATTCCTTTCAAGCCATGGCTCATGTGTCAGGAAACAAGTCAATGCACAGACAGCGCTGCACATAAAGATGGAAAGGAACCTTTTCTCTCCACTGCTGTTTGCTCACAGTGACATTCAGAAGCTCAGGCTCTTCTAGATCTCATTTCTGTCTCATTTTCTAGTTATTAATTCACTTCTTCCGGTGGAGAGGCGAGTGGGGGAGGGGAACGCCATGCTTTGCAATAATAAACCACCAGTGAAAGTGCAAAGCAAGCTGCATAAAAGCAAAGCGTGCATCTCAGCCTCCAAGGTTATTATAGGATTCAATATGGCTGAAGCCCACCACAGCTGCAGATGAAATTCCAGGGCTTGAAACACCCCAGTGCTAAGCAGGGAAGAACAGCCCAGCCAACTTCCTCACTCCACACTGGAGTGGATTTTGTGATACTCAAGCAACCTTCCCTAGGGAGGGAGAGGCAGAAGAATGGACACATGTCCTTGTCCTAAAGCCAATCTCAGCAGACAGGAGAAATTCCCAGGAGCTCACATTTGAAGTACACTGTGGCTAAAACAAGCACAGCTTAAAAGTTAAACAATCATTTGTTTCAGGTTTATTTTAATCATTAGCTTTGGGACTTACAAGATGATTACTTTGTGGGTTAATTATTTTCTGTGCTGTGGCTTTCCAAGCCTAATTGCTCAACTTCGTTATTGTGCATAGCGATCCATAGCTGGTTCCTAAAATTACCTGTCCAAATATTTTCCCTTTTGATTATAATGAGAATTTGCTATTTTTCTCCCAGAGTTGGGACAGTGCGTAAATGACTTGATTGGGAGATGCTTGTGTGATTTCGAAGATTAAACTTACAGATATTGCAGGCAAGTGACAGAACTTGATTGGCAATACTATCAGGATATGAGTGAAGCCTCTAAAGGAGTTTTGCTGGGTGAAGCCTGATTAACCTCAGGGCAATGGCTCTCATACTTCAACACGCATAAAAGGCAGGGGGAGTATTGCTGAAGCACAATTTCTTGAACCCCATCCCCAGAGACTCTGACTCAGTAGATTAGGGCCAGTGTCCAGGAGCTCACGTGCCTAACGTGCTCATAGGCGATACCGACGCTGCTGGTCTAAGAACCATTGCTTTAGGACAATTTCCCTGAACAAAATTTCCTCAACCAATGACTTAAAGTGTATTTTGACTGTTTACCATAGCTTCAATTTCAATGTTGTTCTTGAAGGGCATTACTTGTCTTCCTAATGTAGTTACTCCCTTCTTTGGTGGAGCAGACTCCTGATTTCACCCAACACTAGGGACACCGAGAGGTTGGAAGCCACGGAGGAAAGATAAGTGTCAGAAGATCAGGCTATATCCCCAGAACTAGCGCTATGTCTGCTTTATATCAGGACTTGATCAATATTTTTTTGAACAAATAGAGGAGTGAGTAAATATGATAAATTTCAAAGCTTCTATACTCCATGAAAGCAGTCTTAAGCCAAGAATATAGGTGCTCTGTGTTTTATTTATATTGAAATATATTCAGTGATCATATATTTGATTTTAAAAGGCGGCATATAAACTTTTGTGGGAAGAGAGATTAAATAGCATTTTAAAATCTCCTAGGAAGTTGGAACCACAGGATGTAGAAAGCAAAATCCTTTTATGATTAAAAACATTATCCTCTAATTTAATTATTTTTGTAAGTTTTGGATTTCAGTAAGTGACAAACACTGTGTTTTCATTTTAAGAACCACCAATTTTGCCTTTTACTGAATAAAAGTGTACATTTCTACCTTATGTTTTAAGCTTGAAATCATCATTTACTTTTCATTTTCTGCCTCTTCTGGTTTGACCCTAACCTCTGACTCATTTTTTACAAATGATCACTTTTAATAAAAAGCTGGACCAGTATCACATAGTACTGACTTAAGATGATTCTGCTCAGTCTGACCCAAGTCTGATGATCTGTGCTAAGTGAGCTGCACACTAGAAAGCAATTACTGCAGGTGGTAGGACGGGGAGGAGAGGGAGTAAACTGTGCATTTCGGGGTCCTGCCTTGTGAATTACCTAAGATACAGTGGATTCTCGATAAGGTAATGGCCGTGTTTTTCATCACTGCACTTTGGAGTACGTAGGATTTGTCTTTCTGCAGCAAAGCCAAAGGCACCAAGGTGGGTGCCCCTTAGGCAGGGCCCCTCGCTGGGCTCTCTCTGCCCTTCCAGCACGCAAGGCGTAGCAGACACAAGAGAAGAAGTGACTTCTCTTTCCCACCTTCTCTTTACCACGTGCCACTCTAACCTGCTTTGCCCTCCCAGGAAGGGCAGCCTGTCACACGGCTTCAGTAGATGTCCTCGCCCCGACTCAACACCCTGTCACAGGCTTCCCAGAGGGGAGAATGAATCTGGAGTGCTATCAACAACTTTCAATTCACCAGCTATTTATTGAGCACCTGCTGTGTGCCTGATGCCGCAGTGCACCCGACAGCACCAGCGTGAAGGAGACTCTCACTTTTATTATGAGGTGGTTACAACCAGGGAAGTCTGTTTTTCATCACTTTACAATAGCGTTCTACTCCATAATGCTTTGCAAACTGGGGTTTGCCCCAATGTGTCTGGAGCCACAGATTAGATTGGTTGCTGCTTTCTAACATTTCCATTTTCCTTGATTTTATGAAATCAAGATTTTTCTAATTTGTGCTTTAAGCTTTGGGAATGTGGATGGATGCCTCTCACAGGTAAAGTGTGCATTGGATGGGTGGAGTCCTTTTTTCCTGAGATAGGCTGAGCTACATCCTAGAATTAAGGAAACAGAGGAACTTGAAATGTTATTTTTAATGTTAAACTATTTCCATTACTTGCACAACATATCAGTTTAAGTTACTTTTACTAAGAATAAACACACATAAGACTTCAAAGAAGTCTCTCCCTTGTGGAGGGAGTTTCGGGCTCTACCTCCAGAGTCCTTAAACTTGGCCTTTAAGCTCCTCTGTCATGAGGGCACTCCAGGGGAAACTGAGAAGCCCTGGGTTTGATGAAACCATGTTTGTAAATGCTGAAGTGAGAACAGGAAAATGTCTGAAGATGAACACATGTTGAGCCTTGCACTCAGGATCTGGACCTGAAAACAATGAGACACGCATGCTTTTGGATGAACTCATTCATTTTCATGCTAGAAACATCCCCCCAAGGAAAGCTGGTCTGTCCTTTCCTGCCACGCTGCTGTGTCTGTTCTCCTGGCCCTTGCCACAGCCTTCGTGACCAGCACGATCTTCGGGCCCTGCCTCTTCTCACTGTCCTGTCCGGCCACCTGGCCAGCCCTGTGCCTTTCTCGCCAAGTGGAGCTGGTGTTCTGTGGACCATTGTTTTGTGGGGCCACACTGCTGACCCCATTGCTGCCCAACAGGACACTCATCAACAGCTGCGAGAGGCTCCCCACCCTGGTTCATTTACAAGCAAGGCCTGGAAAGACTTATTGGAGCATCAGTTCAGAGGTCCCACAACAGCCAAACAATACGCGATTATTCAAAGGCTCCAATTCATTTTCCTCTGCTCCTCCCACGCCGTTACCCTTGAGAGAAAACTAATTTGCAGAAAAATAGCCCCTGCCAGATAACTTCTCCTGCTAGATGTATGATGACCCCGAACTCTTGTCTCTGTGAGTACTTACTCTCATAGTAAACGCACAAGAATTCTGAAAAGCCGTCTTAAAAATCTCCCTCTTGCCACCACACCGGCCCCCCACCCCACCCCCAGTCTGGGATATGCTTTCTTTCCCTTTTATTCTTTTTCACATGTGTGCTGAAATTGGCACTTCCTCTTTTCGGTTCACTCCCTTCGTGGTATTAATGCAGGCAGCAGTGGAGAGGCGTGCGCAATTTTTCCAGTCCTTGCACTTGGTGAACCCAGGGGTGATGGATTAAATGTACCAGGCTCTACCTTACGTATCACTATTTAAGTGAAGTGACTGGGCTGTGCCGGCTGGTGATGCATGGAGTCATCCAGTGAGCAGGGGAGCGCGGCTGCCTCTCCTGTTGTCTGAGTAAATAATAGAGCTAATGGCATTTGGTGCAAATGAGACGCCTATAGAACACACGGGCTTGTGGGGCTCTTTCTTATTTTTCTTTGTCAAGAAGCCTTCTCTCTTTCTCCTCTCTAGAGCTTCAGCAGTGTGGCCTGCCTTGGTAACCTGGGGGAGGAGGGAAGGTCTCCTGGAGTTCAGGATTTTGTAACTAATATTGAACGCCAGGGAGAATGGATGCCAAGGTCAGGTTAAGAATAAAGAAAATTGATTTGGAGGTCAGGGTCACCATGTGAAAGCCCTGAATACTGCCAAAATATTTTCATTATCTCTGTTTTTGTTATGGAAAAGACCAGGCCCTGTGTAAGGATGCTAAGAGGTGGGAGGCCAGGCTGGAGAGAGGGAGTCCAAGAGAAAGGAGGAAATTAGAACTCCAGGGTTTACTGGCTTTGCATCCTTGAGTTCTCTGTCTGGAGTTTGTCTCCCTTGTGTAAGTATGTGGATGACAACCATTGATAATGAGGGTTTTCCCCACAGAACTGGGCCATTCTAAACTCTCTCTCTCCCCGCTGGTGCAGGGAAGCTGGAGACAAATTCCTCTGGTTCTATTTGCAGGAGTAAGCTATTTCACGCACGACTGTGATTCTACTTTTCGCCCATGTCTACAACATATCTGCAACACAGGGCTGTATATTTTAACAAAATCCTGTTATTATTGGAGCTCTGACCTGATTTTGTTTCTATATTCTGAAGTAGAAAAGACTCCAGTGGCATGAAATTAGCAACACATTCTGCTAGTGTGTTAATTGTGTGAGAGTTTTTGGCAGGAGAATCTCCTAGCACAACACAGAATTTATTTTTTATTTAAACTTGGTAGTGATTTCATATTTGTTTGAAGAAGAGGCACCATGGCTTAAACCACTTGGGACTTACTATATGTTCAGGAAAAGAAAAAAAATATCTGCTTAATGCAGTAGTGCAGAAGGAATTATGTAATTTTTTTTTTTACTTAGCAGAGAAGCTGCTATCATTGATTTCTAATTTGTTATGAGAAATTGGCATTCCCAGGCAGTGGTTTGGGACGTCCTTGGGTCCCAGTGCAGTATCCAAATGCAGCTGTATCTGGCCAGTGGCAGATTATCTGCTTCGAGAAAGGCAAACACACATGAAAAACGAAGTCAAAAATCTCCCGGGCCACAGAGGCTGTTTTTCTCCAATAGACACCCTTTCTGAATCCCTCCCGCCACTCAAGGAGACACTCTAGGAAATGACTGCCCCATAAACATGTGGATGGGGGGAGCAGACCCAGAAAGGGGAAGGACAGACAGACAAGCCAACAGATGTGTTTCACCAAAAGAGGACAGACCCTTGCCCTTATCTTGGGGGTGGGGAGCAGGGGGAGGAGGCAACTTGGAAAAGGGAAAAAAATAAAATAACATTTATTGAATATTTGTAATCTATGAGCTACTGTACTGGTTGGCATATGCCATCTCGTTTCCCTGGCCATACACTGGACAGGTGATTGCCACCCGGAAATCGGCAGCACCCTGCTCCGTTTCCCTCTTTGTCCCTGGCCTCTTGCCCATCTCCTCACTCTGCACTTCCCTCCTTGCCCACCACCAAGCTTTCTGAGATGCTCTGAGCTGCCCTGGCTGACTGTCAGCTCTTCCCTGTTCTTCATTGCATGGCTCAGGCCAGCAATCCAAAGCAGGACAAACAAGGGCTCTTGTCCCTGGTACTGCTGTTTCGATGACAAGTACTTTTCCATAATAATAAGCGATGAATTTGACTTGTAGCAGAAAGACAGAGACTAGAACTCCAATCCCATCTCTCCCTCCAGGTGCCCTTAGGAAGATGACTTATTCCCTGGGCCTGAGTATCTGCATCCCTAAGAGATGGCCACACTCCGGGCTAGGATTACACATAGTGATGGAAGCAGAACACTCGGCCCCAGACTGGCTCATGGCCCCATTAGGTCCCTTTCCTTCCTGCCCCCACTGTTATCACATGACATCTACTGAACCCATTTTAGGGGCCAGGCACCACGCCAAGTTAGGTATGAACAGAGAAGCCCCTGGAGCTACTACAGAGTTCACACGAAGCCTCATTTTATCCTCACATATCCTGGAACAGACTGTATGACTGGCCTCCTTCTACAAATAGGAAGTCTGAGGTTTAAACAAGGAAACCACACTAGGAAAAAGAGGGTCAGGATTTCACCTTGATTTCTCTGATTCCCAAAATTCTTTAATTCAGTGGTTCTCAACCCTGGCTATCTGGGGAGCTGCTAAAACACTGATACCAAGACCCCTACTCCAAACAAATAAAACGAGGTGAAGATGAGGTTGGAAATCTGTTGCCTTTAAAAGTTATAGGAAGGGACTTCCTTGGTGGTCCAGTGTTAAGAATCTGCCTTAAGCAGGGGGTATGGGTTCCATCTCTGGTCGGGGAACTAAGACCCACATGCTACGAGGCAACTAAGCGAGTGTGCTGCAATGAGAGTCTGTGCACCACAGCAAAAGATCCCTATGCCAAAACGAAAACCGGAACAACCAAATAAATACATTTTTTTGAAATTTCAGGAAGGATCTAAGTTGATACTCAGTAAGTAATTAAATCAAGGTCTTAATTATGCTCTCCTGCCTGTGCTACCTACCCACATGCCCATGTCCTGCCTAGTCCATGCCCACAAGCAAGGGCTTAACAGAGAAATTTCAAATACTAACTGTTCAAACATAGTAGACAAGTATTCACCATTTATGAAAGATTTGCTTTGGGCTGGGAACTTTCTGTTACCTTTGATTCTTCTGGTAACCATGTAGAAATGAAATGTAGTCAAGTTTCCCTGGTTTAAACAACTCACTGCCTGGTACAAATAAGCTCTCAGTAAACAGTACTGTTAACACCATTATCATCTCTATCATCTCGAGTCCCCACAGCAGCCTCCAGGCCAGTTGGCTCCACCTGCTAAACATCTAGGGATCTGTTCCCTTCTCACCATCCTACCTCCACCCCTCAACCTGATTAACCAGCTCACCTGGGCAGCTGTGACAGGCTTCTAACAGTTCCCTGTGTCCAACCTCATCCTCCTCCAATCCATTTTCTACAAAGCAGCCAGGGTGATCTTTTAAAAACACAAATACTTAGCCTTCCTTGAAAATAGTGATAATTATCTGGCCACCGTGTGAGATTCCGTGTGAGATGGAGTCACTGACGGTAAGTTAAGCCCTTTATAAAAGCACCCAGTGGAGGGGCAGAAGGAAAGTGAAGTGAAAGTCAGTCATGTCTGACTCTTGGCAACCCCATGGACTACACAGTCCATGGAATTCTCCAGGCCAGAATACTGGAGTGGGTAGCCGTTCCCTTCTCCAGGGGCTCTTTGCAACCCGGGGATCAAACCCAGGTCTCCCACATTTCAGGCGGATTCTTGACCAGCTGAGCCAGCAGGCAGGCCCAAGAACACTGGAGTATGTAGCCTATCCCTTCTCCAGGGGATCTTCCCGACCCAGGAATGAAACTGGGGTCTCCTGCACTGCAGGCGGATTCTTTACCAACTGGGTTACCAGGGAACCCAGTGGAGGGGCAGGTGGGCTAAATCTTTTTCCTACTCTGTCTGCCAAGTTGGCTGGACTAGGAGACTGAGCTGGCTCTGAGGACAGGATGCTTTCTAGTGACTCATGGGCCTGGAGTGAGTGACTGAATGAGTGTGAGGGGGGTTAGGGGGGCTTGGTTTAGGGAAAGGGTTGTGTGCTTTTCTAATTCACACAAAAAGTTTTGTAGTAATAGCAACTGCCCTGAAATTGAACCTGCCTCATTGCGTTATTATGCTAGATAAATGTAAAAATTTAAATAAAAAGGAGGCTCCCTAGGGGAGTTGAATTTGAACCCAGACTGTCAGTCTCTAAAGCACCTATCCTAACCCCTGCTGTTTTCCCTGGAATACAGAGAAGTGATGTTCTCAGGGGGATTCTACAGATAGAAAATTCTTTGGGCTAGCCAACTGGGAGAAGCTTCATAGGAGTGGAAGGTGTGGTCTCTTCCATCAGAGCCAAATTAGGCCAACAAAAGCCAACCAGCTTGTTCCCCTTGCTGATCTAGTTAAGGCCCCAATTCCTTTGACCTTCATTCAAAACAATGTAAAACTAAGGAATTCCCGGCTGATCCAATGTTTAGGACTCGACACTTCCACTGCAGAGGCCCTGGGTTTGATCTCTGGTGTTGGGAACTAGGATCCCACAAGCCACGCTGTGCTGCCAGAATAAATAAAAATAAAGCAACTTTACTAAAGGGGGCATGTAAATATAGCTTTTAAAAAATGTAAACCTTTTGATGATTCAGATGATAAAGGAAAGGTTTATGCTTGATACCTGACCTCTGTTTCAAGCAGATTCATTGCAGGCTACTTACTTGATAGGTGGGGTAGAGATAAAGAAAATGAGATTTTTATGCGATGATCTATCACTCTTCTTCCCTATCAGATCGCAGTCTTTGCTGACCCTCAGATTGAACGCTTGGCACAGCAATTTAGAAGGAGAAGATCTCTTAGAAATAATCTACTCCAGTGGTTGGCATCCCAGGACACCCTGAAGGATGGAGTCTTCACATGACTTCTCAGTATTTCTAAACATATATGTGTGTCAAGGTAGCAGAGAGTCATGAAAACATTATTTCTTTGCCTTTAACTAGAACTTTAAAAACTGAATATGTTAAAACTTTGGACATCTCCTACTAGGTTCTGGCCAGCAGCTATGTGTCTTTAGTTGATAAAAATGAAAATAAAACGACAATGGCCCCCAGTCACATTCAGAGTCCATGCAAGAGTTCTGATTCCCAGAGCAGAGTTTAGTTCCATCATGCCATCCCATCATTTTCTCGATATTTAAATCAAAGACAAATCCTGTTTCAAAGAAATGCATCCTGTGATAAATAGTTTCAAATCACACAGCTTGTATTTCAATATAATAATTTTTTTGTTCAAATTTCATTGTAAAGAAAACTTAAACTACATTAAGCTAAATTTAAAACCAGATCAGTTGCCATCAACAGAAATACTATAAACACCAAGCTGTGATGGAATTCCAGCTCACGGTGGTTGCCTACCAGGGCTCAGAAGCCCAGCCTTTTCACTCTGTTAAGAGGCAAGCAGGGAAGAGGGTGATTAGGAGGTGCTGGAGAGGTGTTGAAGGAAAACCAACTCCAAACTGTGCCTTTCTCTAGACTTACTCAGAATATAGAAAGGCAGTACAAAAAGGAAATAATTTTCTCACAAAAATTATCACATATTCCTGCCCCCTTTATCTCACAGGAGAAATACCACCCACAGAGGTTGTGAAAGAAGTCAGACACGGGTCCTCCATCCCATCCACTATCCTCACCTCCCAGTTTGACCAAGGAGCCATCTTGTTCTCTTCTTGGAAGAGCCATTTCTACTTCTTCTTCTTTGTAGTTTGCTGATCCTTTATTCCCTCGGCTCCCTGATTCCAGGCCCTGCGTCTGCATTACTGGTTCTCGAATTGTGTGTTCCCTGCTGGCTGGTGGGGAGGATTACTTTGAATCTTAAGAGGAGGAGAGTTGATAAAGATGATGGGGATAGGAGAGCCAATGCTCTTGACCAGTCCTGTTCCTGTTCAATAATCCAGGCTTGTTTAGTCCTTTAGTTCTTCCCATTCTGCACTGTGCTGTGGGAATGCAACTAAGCCTAAATGGTAATCCTGACCCCAACAAAGCTCTCTGCCCCTTCCACCCTTTCCCCTCCTTCCTGTCTTGCTGCTCCTTCATAATAAGCAGGGTGCTCCAGTTTCACCCTTGATACCATTTGCTTGGTCCTGCCTTCCTAGGGCATTCATAAACTGTAATAATACTTTGTCATTCAGTATGTATGTTAGTGAGGTTATTTAACTGTCCAACATTTTATCCTGTTCACCACCTTACCTTGGTGAATTCTGGAAATTTAATCATCCAAAGCCAACCAGAATGTGACTATAGAAACCAGCTTACCTGTTACCTGAAATTTCTCAATTAGTTCCTCCTGTTCCATGTCCCCTCTGTTTGTTTATTTTGCAAAACCCTGTTTATCTAAAATTCCTTTACCCAGAACCTCAGTTATCTGCAGTGAGGGTGTGTTACCGAGTGTGATTTATTTACTTTGAACACTGTCTGGCTCATCTGAACCCCTGCTTGTCCGATTTAATTCAGTGCTTGCCTAGGTTCTTCAGATCATCGGGGCTTTGGGGATCCGTACACCATTTTCTCGTTGTTTAACTTCTGCAGCAGAATAACTTCAATTTCAGTCTTACTTTCTATGGTGGAAACACATGCTATGTTATCTGAATCCTACAGTTGCTCCACTATCTTTGTTCCTGCCTATTTTAAAAAACCCACATTAAAAAATAAAGAATTGGACTTTTTAAGCTCCTTTGGTATTCTGAGGCAGCGTTGCCAAAGCGAAATGATGCTGCTTTGCATTTAGAGACCCGTTTCTTGGCTTGGCTCCACAGTTGACTGTGTAACTTAAAACAAGCCCCCTGGGCTTCCCTGGTGGCTCCGCGGTAAAGAATCCCCCTGTCAAGGCAGGAGACATGGGTCCCTTCCTGGTCTGGAAAGACCCCACATGCTGTGGAGCAAATAAACCCACGCGTACAACTACTGACACTGTGCCCTAGAGCCCAGAAACCACAGCTGCTGAAGCCCACATGTCCTGAGGCCTAAGAAGCCACTGTGATGAGAAGGCCACGCCCTACAGCAAAGAATGGCCCCCCACTCACCACAACTAGAACAAAGCCTGCACAGCAACGAAGATACAGCACAGCTAAAAATAAATAAGTAAGTAAAATTATAAACAAAAAATAAGGCCCCTAAGACCCCACGTATTTCCATTTCTCAATCAGCCTGTTGGGGATTCCAGTCTTCCTTGTTACCTGATGTTCTACAGATAATAGAGTGTAGCTGTAGAAAAATTCAGAGGGGTAATATCCTTTTCATAACTCATCTAGAGAGAGTTATTCACAATTAAGTAATAAGTAATCTAGAGCATGTGTGTCCTTCATGATTATTTTTGTAATATCTCATATTTGGCAAAGATTAAGATTGAGAAGTATTAATGGAAAACTGGCATTGGACTGAGGCTTTTGCTGAACAATATGGAAATGTTGATTCCCATAAAATGAGCACCCTCACTCTCTGTGAACACTTCCCATAATAGAAAGAAAGAGCACTACTTTTAGTTTTCATTATTGAACATTCAGTTAGATATTTCTATCTTGAATTAGGCAAAAAATATCCCATTGAGGAATATCATTCAGCCATAAAAAAGAACAAATACCATTTGCAGCAACATAGATTGTCATACTGAGTGAAGTAAGTCAGAGAAGAGACAAATGTCATATGATATCGCTTATATGTGGATTCAAAAAAAGGTACAAATGAACTTATTTACAAAACAGAAATAGAGTCAGATATAGAAAATAGATAATTAGCAAGGACCTACTGTATAGCACAAGGAACTCAATACTCTGCAATGACTTATATGGGAAGAGAATCTAAAGAGTGAAAAAAAACATATATATATATATATATATATGATTCATTGTGCTGTACACCTGAAACTAACACAACATTGTAATTCAACTATACTCCAGAAAAACTTTTTGTTAAATTCCTTAGGAAATTTTCACCTGCTTTTCCTACTACAATTCAACATAGCATCTACTATATGCAAAGTCATATTGGTCATTTAGGTTTGCACAGATAAATCCAGCTTGGTTTCTGCACTCAAGATCTTTGCATATGCTCTACAAATGAAGAGCCAAATGCAGTTTTGAATATTTTAAAGACAGACACACTATACTTCTGGCTAAGTTGTAATTATAGAGACTAGACTTAACCCTCCTTCATGGAACAACCAAAACAATGAGCAAAATCCATGCAACAACAGTTTTTAAGACATTGAATATCAAGTAACAAAACAACAGTGATTTCCAAGAGATAGGAAGCAAATAATTGTTCCTATAAAGTAAACCCGGCAAAAGCTTATTACCTGGAGAGGGGTTTCAGGCTGTGGTGCAGGCAGGGGAATCCAGGGGACTCTCTGAAAGAAGCAGACAAAACCACCAGAGTTTGCAAGACAGACTATTCAATAGGAGAGAGCGGCCCAGAGTGAGAGCAGGAGACGTCTACAGAGCATCCTCCTTGATATTCCACAGCGCATAATGATCAAGGAAGGCATGTGAGGAAGCTGCCCAATGAGGAAGGCACCACCCCCAAATTAGAGGCTGCAGGACCGTGAATATTGCCTCTTTCCACCAACCAGACTGGAGAGCCTCACAATTCCTGGGGCACTGGGTAGGACACTCAGAAGGCTCTTTTCTCAGTAATGAAAAATAATTCACCCTAGACTAAACACAGTTCTGGTTCCACCCAACAAATCTTAAAAACAAGACCCAGAAGGAGAAAACTGTTTACAAGCAATTTAACTGCATCCCAGAACAAAGCTCAAGAATATTTATAGGAATACAAAAATAGCCAGTAACAAAGGAAAATTCACAAAATGTGGCAGCCAGTTAAAAATGACCTGTTATGCAAGGGAGCAGGAAAATATGACCAATGCTAGGGAGAAATAACAGCCAATCAAAACCAGTCCAGAACTGACACAGATGTGAAAATTAACAGACAAAGACATTCAACAAGTATGAAGACTGTACTACAGGTGGTCAACTAGTGAAATACAAATATGAAAGATATTTAAAAGATCCAAATTGAACTCTAGTGATGAAAACTACAGTTTCTGAGATAAAAATTACACTGAATGGATTTAACCACAAATTAGATATTGCAGGGTAAAACCTTTAAGGAATTTTAAGAAATAGCAGTAGACACTATGTCCAGTTAAACACACAAAGGAAAAAAGAATTTAAAAAAGCAGAGACTCACTGATCTTTGTAACAATTTAAAGCAGCCCAATATTCATGTAATTGAGGTCTATAAATAAAGTAAATAGGATTAAAATAAAACTGAAGCCAAAGTATGGGACACATAAAACTAAAACAGGGAATATTATAAACAAATTGTTCAAACTAATAAATAGAGTAAAACCAAAAATCAGAGGAAGGTCAACAACAAAAGGACGACAGCAATATCTCATCAGAAACAGTGCAACCGAAGTGAGCTAGAATAATAGATTGAAACATGAAAACTTGTCAACCTAGAATTCTATACCCAGTGAAAACACCTTCCGGAAGTTAAGACAAAATATATAGACTTGTTAGACATACAAAAGAAGACAGAATCTGTCACTGGCAGATCCATGTTATCAGTTCTAAAGGAAGCTCTTCAGACAGAAGGAAAAGATATCAGATGAAAATCTGGATCTCCACACAGAACTGGAAATGGTTATAACATAGATAAGTATATAAGATGTTTAAACCTTGGTTAACTCTCTCTAAAAGACAGTTGACTATTTAAACAACAAAAATGAAGTAAAGTAAGGTTATAATATATATAAAGGAAACGTATGTCAAAAATAGCATCAAACCTTAAGGGGAGAAATAGATTTAGGCTCCTAAGCTCTATGTGAAGTATAGTATAACAGAACAATGAGTTTCAGCTAATAAGACAATAAAAGAGCTCAAAGGGAAGAATAAAAAATACTCAACCTAAAAAACAGAGGAAATAGGGAACAAGAAACAGATGGGGGAAAAATAGATCTTTCATCCACCCAGGTCACAAAGAAAAAATGACATCACTCTTTCCAGAGTAAACAGCCTCCCCTTATCTGGAAATGCTGCCAAAGCCTTATCTGAGGCAAGTACTTCAGGAGAAGTTGCTTTACCTCCTCAGGATCTGACCTTGTCCTCCTGTCATTACCAATAGGCAGAGTCAGGTCTCAGCACAGCCCTACTCAGGAAACGCAATGTGTTCTCCTTGTATACCAACAGACTTGCAAGACCTGGCAAATATGTGCTGGCAGAAACCAGCAAAATACACATGGAAGTGTATCTGGCAAGGGAAACTTGCCTATAAATATGGGTGGTGAGAATTCATTGATATGGGAGCCTGCTTTCTTGACTTAGGATTTAACATCCTGGCAAAAACACCAGGATCTCGTCATAACACACTGCTGGCATGACTCTGAAGACTGGATACATCAATAGATCACAGTGAATAAGGCATAGTTGCTAGAGTGACTTTGGTGGACTATCCAGGAAGGGCCAAGGAGGATATGTTACACTGGATTGATTAGTGAGAGCAGAGAACTCTCCACCTCTCTATATTCCCCAGGAGGTCCTAGAAGACATCCCATTGACTAAAGCAATAAGAAATACACTGATGAAGAGAACCCTGGCATCCTATGAGGAATTCCATGGTAACTTTTCCTATGAACTGCTGCCATGGGTCTAGGCTCCTTATCATCAACCAAGATAATAAGTTGGAGAAGGAAATGGCAACCC
This sequence comes from Aepyceros melampus, assembly GCA_006408695.1. Taxonomy (NCBI): domain Eukaryota; kingdom Metazoa; phylum Chordata; class Mammalia; order Artiodactyla; family Bovidae; genus Aepyceros; species Aepyceros melampus. Next base: position 27,029 of record SJXQ01001046.1, read on the forward strand.
ACTCCGGTATTCTTGCCTGGAGAATCCCATGGACAGAGGAGCCTGGTAGGCTACAGTCCACGGGGTCGCAAAGAGTCAGACATATAGGATTCTGGAATGTCAGAGGCCAGGTGGCAATTCTTAAGTGAAAGTAGGATATGTGATTACTACACAAGCAATAAGGCCGGAAGGTGCTTTGGTCCTCAGGCATCTAAAGTAGTGGCTAAAAAGCCAGAGGTTCCCAGTGATGAAACAGATGAACAGTCAACTAGAGTGGTGCTTGACTTATACAACTGGGTTTAAAAACTAACCCAAACACTCTTCAAAGTAGACTAAATACATCCATAGATTCATCTTTGGTTATCTCCTCACTCCCCACATGCATGATTTGGATTGATAAACAAGGGAGCTGGCACAATCCTCTCCTTGGTCCCTGACCTACAGAGTAAGAGCCATTAGGATAGGAAGGGCTAAGTGGATACAATCCAACCACATGAAAACTATCCAACCCCAACCCCACCAGCCTGGAGAGTAAACCCAAGTCAACACTTCATCCTGAAGAGAATCGGTGTCACCCTCAAAGACAAATTATTACTATAAAGGGATGATGTTCTTTATCATATCCCTGTGCAATTCATCTGTATGGGTCTTGAAAAAGTAAACTGTCAGATCATGGTGGATGATAGTGAACTACCAGAAAACCAATGGAGTGGTAGCCCCAAAAGCCCCTCACTGCAAAATTCAGACTTAAATTGAAGAAAGTACAGAAAACCACTAGATCATTCAGGTATGACCGAAATCAAATCCTTCATGATTATACAGTAGAAGTGACATAGATTCAAGGGATTAGATCTGATAGACAGGGTGCCTGAAGAACTATGGACGGAGGTTCATAACACTGTACAGGGAGCAGTAATCAAAAGCATCCCCAGGAAGAAGAAATGCAGAAAGGCAAAATGGTTGTCTGAGGAGGCCTCACAAATAGCTGAGAAAAGAAGAGAAATGAAGGCAAAGGAGAAAAGGAAAGATATACCCATCTGAATGCAGAGTTCCAAAGAACAGCAAGGAGAGATTTAAAAAAAGAAAAGAAACAGAGGGAAACAATAGAATGGGAAAGACTAGAGATCTTTTAAAGAAAATCAGAGATACCAAGAGAATATTTCATGCAAAGATGGGCACAATAAAGAACAGAAACAGTAGGGACTAATGGAAGCAGAAGATATTAAGAAGGGATGGCAAGAATACACAGAAGAACTATACAAATAAGATCTCAATGATCCAGATAACCACAATGTTGTGATCACTCACCTAGAGCCAGATATCTGGAGTGCAAAGTCAAGTGGGCCTTAGGAAGCATCACTTCAAACAAACCTAGTGGAGGTGATGGAATACCAGTTGAGCTATTTCAAATCCTAAAAGATGATGCTGTGAAAGTGCTGCACTCAATATGCCAGCAAATTTGGAAAACTCAGCAATGGCTACAGGACTGGGAAAGGTCAGTTTTCATTCCAATCCCAAAGAAAGGCAGTGCCAAAGAATGTTCAAACAACTGCACAATTGCACTCATTTCACATGCTAGCAAAGTAATGCTCAAAATTGTCCAAGCTAGGCTTCAATTGGAGAAGGCAATGGCAACCCACTCCAGTACTCTTGCCTGGAAAATCTCATGGATGGAGGAGCCTGGTAGGCTGCAGTCCATGGGGTCGCTAAGAGTCGGACATGACTGAGAGACTGCACTTTTACTTTTCACTTTCATGCATTGGAAAAGGAAATGGCAACCCACTCCAGTGTTCTTGCCTGGAGAATCCCGGGGATGAGGGAGCCTGGTGGGCTGCTGTCTATGGGGTCACACAGAGTCGGACACAACTGAAGTGACTTAGCAGCAGCAGCAGCAGCAAGCTTCAATAGTACATGAACCAAGAACTTCCAGATGTTCAAGCTGGATTTAGAAAAGGCAGAGGAACCAGAGATCAGATTGTCAACATCACTGGATCATAGAAAAAGCAAGAGAATTCCAGAAAATAACATCTACTTCTGCTTCATTGACTACACAAAAGCCTTTGTATGGATCTCAACAAACTGTAGAAAATTCTTAAAGAGATGAGAATACCAGACCACTTCACCTGCCTCCTAAGAAATCTGTGTGCAAGTCAAGAAGCAACGGTTAGAAATGGACATGGAACAATGGACTGGTTCCAAATTGGAAAAGAGTACATTACGGCTATATATTTTCACCCTGCTTATTTAACTTATATGCAGAGTACATCATGTGAAATGATGGGCTGGAGGAAGCACAAGCTGGAATCAAGATTGCAGAGAGAAATATCAATAACCTTAGATATACGAAGACACCACCCATATGGCAGAAAGAAGAACTAAAGAGCCTCTTGATGAAAGTGAAAAGAGGAGAGTGAAAAAGTTGGCTTAAAACTCAGCATTCAGAAAACAAAGATCATGACATTTGATCCCATCACTTCATGGCAAATAGATGGGGAAACAATGGAAACTGTCAGACTTTATTTTTAGAGGCTCCAAAATCACTGCAGATGGTGACTGCAGCCATGAAATTAAAAGATGCTTGCTCCTTGGAAGGAAAGATATGACAAACCTAGACAACATATTAAAAAGCGAGACATTACTTGGCCAACAAAGGTCCATATAGTCAAAGCTATGGTTTCTCCAGTAGTCATGTATGGATGTGAGTTGGACCATAAAGAAAGCTGAGCACCAAAGAATTGATGCTTTTGAACTGTGGTGTTGGAGAAGACTCTTGAAAGTTCCTTGGACTGAAAGAAGTCAAACCAGTCAATCCTAAAGGAAATCAGCCCTGATATTCATTGAAAGGACTGATGCTGAAGCTGAAGTGCTAATACTTTGAGTACCTGATTTGAAGAGCTGACTCACTGGAAAAGACCCTGATGCTGGGAAAAATTGAAGGCAGGAGGAGAAGGGGACAACAGAGGATAAGACAGTTGGATGGCATCACTGACGTTATGGACTTGAGTTTGAGCAATCTCCTGGAGTTGATGATGGACAAGGAAGCCTGGTGTGAAGTCCATGGGGTTGCAAAGAGTCAGACACGACTGAGCAACTGAACTGAACTGAGTCCCAATCATCTCAGTTACTCAGCTAGTTGTGATATTCTACCAAAACAGGTCAACACAGCCTCTGGCCCTCCATATGTTGCTATTGATCTGTGAGTATGTGCTTTTCAACTCCTTGTCAATAAACAGGATCAAGACTAGGCCTTATTTAAGTGGGAAGGACATCAGTACACATTCATAGTCTTGCTTAAGGCTATATGAAGCCTCTTATACAATGTCACAAAACAGTCTTCAGTGATCTTTTAATTGCCTCTGCTGTGCCTAAGCATGTTGGAACACTGTGTTGATGCCATCACACAAATTTAACCTGGCAAATAGAAAGAGCAAGTTGTGTGTCAGAGAAATGAAACCCTGTGACCATTCCACAGACCGCCGGATCAGTGACATTTCTAGGAGTCCAATGATTTGGGGATGCTACAACTTTTTGAGGTAAAAGACAAGATGTTAGATCTTGTACCTTGCCTAGTTTTCTTTTGCTGCATAACAAACCACCCCAAAACTTAGAGATATAAAGCAGCCCCCATGTCACTGTGCTCATGGATTCCATGGGTCAGGAATTTGGGCAGGACACGCCAAGAAAGTCTTGTCTCTACTTCTTCCAGCTTTTCTAAATCGGGGTTCCATGACTGGATTAAGTCCCAATGCCCAGAGGCGTCCATTTGTATGCATGTAATGAACTGATTTCTCGCCTGTATATCTAGAATTGTACTAGCTTTGTGCCATATTTAGGAGAACTCAGAGAACAATCACTCAAACCATTTTCTCTTTTCTGTGGCTCAGACAAGGGAACTCAGTTGGAAAGCTGGCTAAAGCCTTAGGTGGGGAAACTGAAATGGCAGAAAGTGACTCGAACTGGACTGGAATCTTCTGAAATCATCTTCACCTATTTCTAGTTTCTAGGCTAGATGACTTGAAGGCTACTAGGCTCAGTGAAGACTGTCAATTGGAACATCAACACATGGCCTCATCATTTGGCTTAGACTTCTTCATAGTATGATAGCTTCAGGGTAATTGAAAGAAAAAGTGTCTCAATACACGGAAGAAGCTCCATGGCCTTTTATGAGTCAGCCTCAGAAGTCAAGGAGGTAGGAAAACGTGGAGAAAGTCATGTAGAGTACTGGTCACATAGCAGCCAGATGTCTGGTTCATATCCAGGCCCATCAGAGTTCGTCCCCTGCAGGGGCAGCGCTGAACCCCTGGGTGAACAGGATGGCCTGTGGATGTCAGCCAGCCTCCCTCCCTAGCTGCTGCAGGACTTACATGACACATGAGACATGGGGCAGGATAGAGGGTCAGCCAGCACGGCCCCAACCACCTGAGTGATGTCTCACCAAGACCAGTCTAGCGACCGCTGTACTGAATGAACCCCTGTCACGTAGAGAGACCTCCATCTGCACAGGCTTCCCTAAAGGAGGCCAGCCAGTCACTTGCTAGTAGGTTGCTTTCCACCAGAAGCAGTGACTTAGTACCAGAAAGAGATAGGGTTAGCCTTCGTTGACATAGTGCCTCGGCCAGCACCACCACGGACTTAACCATCCCGACATATGTGCCCACCTGGATGTGGGAGGAGTCAACACCCCAGAGGCAATCCTTGACTGATTGGTCCCAAGAGCTGGGAAATGATTCTCTCTTTCATTCCTTGAGAAGATGGTCTTCCAAGGTCCAAGCTGGATGGAGCCCCATTTGACCACACTAGGAACCAGATTGATAAAGCACCTTGTACTGGCTTGCCTCCCATCTTTTTTGATGGCTCTTAATCTCCTGCTCCTGGTGCCTGTGTTTCCCAAATAAACCATATACATCACCCTCCTTTCTCAGGTCCTGCTTTCTGAAGGAACCCAGGCTAAGACGCTCTCCCAGACCTATTCACAAAACACATTTTTTCAGTGAAATGAGAGGTCCACGTACTATACTATAATTCAAGCAGTCTCCACTCACATAAGCACCAAGGTGTCTTTTGGTTTGCTTGTTTGCTTATTTGCTTATTTTTAGGTTAAAACAAGAGTTTGGAAAACACAAAAAATCAGGTTCCTGCTTAGCTGTTGTAGACTCTAATCATGAATGCAATGCTCATCACACTGGTCTCCAGGTAGGCTGTGCAGGTGGTGCTCTGCACAGGGGCTTGGCCAAGGAGTGGGTGGGGCTTCATTCACAGGCAGAGTCCTAGCACAGGCTGCATCTGCCCAGAGGAAGGAGCATGCGCATGTGCGTTTAATCAGCCAGGCATGTCTGACTCTTTGCAACCCTATGGACTGTACTCCTCCAGGTTTCTCTGTCCATGGAATTCTCCAGGCAAGAATACTGGATGGGTAGCCATTCCCTTCTCCAGTGGACCTTTCCAACCCAGGAACTGAACCTGGGTCTCTGCATTGCAGACCTCCCTGGTAGCTCAGCTGGTAAAGAATCCACCTGCAATGTGGGAGACCTGGGTTTTATCCCTGGGTTGAAAAGACCCCCTGGAGAAGGGAATGGCTACCCACTCCAGTATTCTTGGCCTGGAGAATTTCATGGACAGAACAACCTGTTGGGCTACAGTCCATGGGGTAGCAAAGAGTCAGACATGACTGAGCGACTAAGCATAGCACAGCACTCCTGCATTGCAGGTGGATTCTTTACCATCTGAGTCATCAGGGAAGCCCAAGGAAGGAGTTTCCTAATTCCAGAAAGGGACAGTCAGCTCACTGAGCCATGGGCCTGAGAAGTGCTTCCGTACAAAGAGGGCACATTTTCTTCTTTTGTCTTTTAGTTCATATTTCTTTATTATTAGAAACTCTTGAATATCTTTTGGAGTGTTCACTGGTCATAGCATATCATCTATAATTTGCCTATTTGTATTTGACCAATTTTTTAAAACTAATTTTTATTGGAGTATAGCTATTTTAAAATGTTGTGTTGGTTTCTGCCATACAGCAAAGTGAATCAGCTAAATGTACACATATATCTCCTCTTTTTTTGGATTTCCTTCCCATGCAGGTCACCATAGAACACTGAGTTCCCTGTGCTATACAGTAGGTTCTCATCAGTTATCTATTTTATACATTGTAGTGATATATGTTAATTCCAATTTCCCAACAAGGAGGGCACATTTTCTAATCACCAGAAAATCATCCCATGAACCAGCAAAATATAGCATTCACCCTACACCCACTTCTGCTACTCAGCTCTTGATGTCCCCACGTTTGGTTCAAAGCTAAGCACATTTTCTTAATTAATGACTCAGAACACAGCTCAGCATGTATTTTAAGGTTATCAGGTCCAGAAGCTTGAGAAAAAAATATCTTTGTAGTTGGAAGCAATTTTAGAGATCATCTAAGGCCGGGTCAACCCCACATTTCACAGATGAGGAAACAGTCCAGATCTGCCTTTACCTCACCCCCTCCTCCCAGACTGGATGCCAGAGTCTAGCCAGTGTGCTGTTAGGTAGCGTCAGTGACTTAGCTCAGTCTCAAGTAAAGAACTGCTGTCATCGACTAAATAACCCCTTTCCTGAAAGCAACTGTGTGAAGATAAGTGAGAAAACAAAGCAGCAATCAACACTGCAAACTTAAATACACATTTTTCTCTTGTGCATGACGTTTTTGGAGGAATTGCCTTTTTTTTTTTTTAAATAAACACTAGGCAATATCCTTTGACTTTGGTTACTAGGCATCTGCAAAACTGAAGACATATTATTGCATTCATATTATTTCATTGTACCTTGAATGCCAGGCCATCAGAAAAAAAAAAAAAAAAAGAATAAAAGAAAAAGAGATTTGCTGAATAGCCATTTGATTGTGTTTTCAACAAGCTATGGACATTACACTGGGGCCTTTTGACTTGCTGGTGGCACAGCTTTGAGCATGTTCTGTTGTAGTTTGTAACTGATCACATTTCACTATAAAATGAAAGATGAGACTGACAAAAAAATCTAATTATAAAGCCACTATTCAAGAGGAAGCCGAGAGAGATGCAGGTAAGCTAGTTTTGAAGACATGAAATAGAGAGTAGGAAAGACTGCTGTGGCCCAGGCTTAAAGAATTTGTGAATTCCAGTGTGAGCTCTGTCAGTTACCTCAACATTTGTGTTGACCTCAGGACCTCGGCCAGGTGATTGCCCCTGACCTTTATCTGGCTAATAGAAAAAACCAATGATGGCGATGTGCTGGGCAACCCCAGGCTCTTCTTTGGCCCAGAGCAGGCAACTAAGCTGGAGCACACACTTGCCAGGGTGTAGGAATCGGAAAATTGAGGACTCATAGGCTGACCTGAGCCCCTCAGTTCCCACAATTCTGCTCTCTATCCTAACTGATCTCAAGGGATATGAGACTTAGAAACAGGCTACTCACCTGCCCCGACCTGCCAACTGCCTTCTCTGGGGGACTATACACCTGGGGAAAGTGACCCTGGAGGAAGTGAGATTTGAAGGATGGACAGGAGTTCACAGATCAATGCCTGCACAGTCTTCCAAAACATGAGGGAATTGTTTTGCATCTCAGGCAGGCAGAGAATGGATCAACCTCAAACCCGACGTGACCTTGCCCCCTTCAAAAGTAGCAGGGCAAGAAAGAGTGGGTCCTTTTGTATAATACTGAACCCTACTTCTTGGTTGGAGCCCTAACTGTTGCTTATCAGCTCTGTGACTTGATGCAGTTACCATCAGTGCTACCAGATGTTACCACAGCTAACATTTCCCTACCTCAGTTTCCTTTTGTGGAAACTGGGGAAAATAACCACTAACAAGAACTGAAACTTTCAAATTGTGATGCTGGAGAAGATTCTTGAGAGGCCCTTAGACAACAAGGAGATCAAACCAGTCACTCCTAAAGGAAATCAGCCCTGAATATTCACTGGAAAGGACTGTTGCTGAAGCTCCAATACTTCAGCCACGTGATGTGAAGAACTGATTCACTGGAAAAGATCCTGATGCTGAGAAAAACTGAAGGCCAAAGGAGGAGGGGGCAGCAGAGGGTAAGATGGTTAGATAGCGTCACCACCAACTCAATGGACATGAGTTTGAGCAAATTCTGGGAGATAGTGGAGGACAGAGGAGCCTGGCATGCTGCAGTTCATGGGGTCACAAAGAGCTGGACACAACTTATGACTGAACAACAACAAATCACTAAGAGTTACTGGCTGCTGCTGAAGCATCAAACCCAGTTCAGAGCCCTTTACTTATGTCTGTTCATTTACTCCTCACAATGACCTCATGAAGCAGACACTGTAATTGTCCCCATTTTACAAGTGGGAAAACCAAGTCACACAGCTGGGAAGTGGAAGAGGCAGGATTCAAAGCCCAGCGGGCTGGCTGCATTATCTATGCTCTGAGCCACTCAGTGGAGTGGTAACGGTGTCACCTCCTTCGCAGGGTTGTTGAAAGGCTTGATGAGTTGGTCGATGAAGTGCTTAGAGCCTGCAGTGCCGGCCACCTTGTTCGCGCTCAGGAGTCATGGGCTGCCGCTATTACTCTAGTTCTGCTCTCATTGGGGGTTGATGAAGGAGACAATGAAGCACAAGAGGACATGTGAGCAGAGATGGGCTGGCAGGAAACATCAAGATCGTCATGACTTGGGTCTTCCCTTCCCTGGAAGTCCCCTTTTTCCCCCAGGCAGCAGATATTACTGGGATCCAAGAATGCACCATTTTATCTCTGTACAACATTCCACAAAGAATTTCTGTGCTCACGTGGGCCAGGTGATCCCCTGTGATCCCATCTCTATGCTTTTGAGGCTCTGAGCACAGGCAGCAAAATCAAGTCACTCACTTCCCATAGCTTTAAGAGGTGCTTCCTTTCTGTTTCAGTTTCCTGGCTAAGAGATAACCATTTTCTCCAGAGAACAGAGACCAAGCGTGGGCTGGGGGGAGGAGGCAAGGGGGAGGGAGGGGCTCTTCTCCTTGTGTTTGCGGCACATCCCCCACCACCAGATCCAGTTCCTGTGCTCTTGGCCCTCTTCTGTGCCCCAGGAGGCTAACCTCTCTGTACAGTTTAGCCAGATCCCCTTGTCAGCAGGCTTCCAGTTGGGCTTGGTCAGTGGGAGGCATCAGTAGATAAGAAAAAAGGCAGGAGAACAGGATCAGAGGGGACTTCCCTGGCAGCCCAGTGGTTAAAACTTCACCTTCCAACACAGGGGACGCAGGTTCAATCCCTGGTCAGGGAGCTATGATCCCAACATGCCTCATGGCCAAAATCAGAGCATTTAAAAAAAAAGAAAAAAGAACAAAAGAAGCAATATTGTAATCAATTCAACAAAGACTTTGAAAATGATCTACATCAAAAATGAATGAATAATTTTTTTTAAAAAAGAGAAAGATCAGAGCTTCCTTGTTTCACTGGTGTCTGACAAAGGCAATGACCTTCACTGCTACAGCTTCCTTCAAGGGTCCCCTCCTCCACAGCCCCCACCCTGGGCTCTGGTAACACTTCCTGCTCTAGACCCAGTGCCCGAAGGCTGCTCGTGGCTTCTTCCCACTGTTCCTAGTGTCTGGGTGCCTAGTCACCCTTGTTTGCTTCCCTCATCCACGTCACACCACTGTAAACTGTGGCTTAATCAACACTCTACATCTCCACCATTTGGCTGAACTCAGGTCCCTGCCAGGACCTTGGCTGATATACCTGTGTGCATGGGGACCGTTTTACCCAGGAAGCCCAGAGGTAGAGCTGTACCTGTTCCATTAATGATTATGATATAAGTTAATCTGGGTGTAAATGCGGACTCACACTTTGCTAATGTTGATGAACATTAAAATTGGAAGTGACGAGGATGAGAAAGAAAACAAATAGTACACATACTCTCAGCACCAAAGATAAGCATTATTTTACATTTTTCTTATCACAAAGGGATAATGCATTGCTTATTGCCTTCAATATATTCTGAATAATTTTCTTCATCAGAGAATATACTTAAACACTAATGAATTCACTTCTAATATGTCTAATTCCCAGGTTGTTCAGTGGGTAAAGAATCCGCCTGCAGTGCAGGAGACTCAGGTTCAATTCCTGGGTCAGGAAGATCCCCTGGAGAAGGAAATGGCAACCCACTCCAATATTCTTGCCTGGAGACTCCCATGGACGGAGGAGCCAAGCATGCTATGGTCCACAGGGCCATAGAGTCTAACATGATTGAAGCGGCTGAGCATACCTCTAATTCCTAATTCCTAATGGCTGCATAGTATTCTACCTAGGCCAGTTCCATAGTTCAATTAGTCCTCTACTAACAAGCATTTAAGTTGGTTCCAGTTTTCCTTGTTATAAACACTGCTGCCATAAACATCCTTGTACGATACAAAATATTACTTTAAAATGCAACACAATAAACTGGGGCTTCCTGAAGCAAAGCTGCCCGTTTGCTGCAGCAGTATGGTCACTCCCTCTCAAGAGATAATAACATCAGCCTTCCAGGCCTCCCACTGATGTTGCAAGGTTCAACTGAGAAAATGTATAGCAAGTTCTTTACAAGCTGTGAAGTGTATGGGCTGGTTTTGATAGTGCCATCTTCTTCTTACACAACAACCCTGCAAGGCAAGCATGGTGCATATATCCTCAAGGCACACGGTACTGACAATTTTAGCAGACATAAAGCTTCCTTTTAGGCAGGCTTCCTTTTAGGCTTTTATGTATTTATTTCTCTTTAGCACAACACAACAAAGAATTGTGTGTAAGGAAAGCAGCCTTCCTGTAGTAGAGTAAACTAGCAGCTGGCAGTACATTCAATCAGCACATTAACTCATTGTGTCCCTTCCAGAGGACTGTTTCCAACAACTGAAGGAATGTGAGTTGCCTGAAAGGTCCCCAGGGCCCTGAGGTCCCTCGCCACCAATACTGGTTAACCCAACTCCTGCCACTGATTAGTCATAATGACCACTATCTGGTCCTTTCCTGATACTCTCTTCTACAAAGCACTTTGGCTAACTCTGCTTGATTTAAAAAACTGAGCAATAGCTTAGCTTTTATGGACATTTTTATGGCAAATATAGAAACTATACTGACATCTCATATAGAAACCATCCCTTTGCTCAGATTCTAGCACTCTGTTTGGGACAAATTCTTGGTTTGCCTTCTGAATGTTCTCTGCTCTTGCTAAGGCAATATTGTTAAAATGTCACACATGGTTTCCTGGAGAAAGAGTCTTACGCAGTTTCCAAGTCTTCATGAAAGGTGCTCGGCAAGTTTTAAAAATCTGACTAGGGTCATGCCTAATGTTATTTGTTAATCAGTGTGAGAAGAAAAGGTTTCTATATGTTAAAGCAGTTTTGTTCTACCAAGATGAATGAGGTTCTTGGGTGTGAAAATGCTATATGATTGCTTGCTTTCTATTGTGGTTTGGTTTTTCAACAAAAATTCAGTAAAGGGGACATAACCCTACTTTATAATGTCAAGAAGAGTTTTTACCTTAAATCCTCATGAATGAAGAAAAGGCACAAAGCCTTCTCTCTCTTTTCTCAACTACTGGGTCGTTTTCATCTTTCTGGGAGGGACATAAAGAGGGCACAGAACACAGTGTTTATGTTACTAGCTGCCATAGTAAGAGAGGCCCCCGGCTTGTTTTCTGTGTGAATCAAGGAAGCACCTGCCACCTCATCAGACAACCTGATCCAGGGGTCTTGGCAAGGAAAGGTCTGCGTGCCTCGCACAGAGATACTGAAATTGCTTTTGTTTCCTTCCTGCCTAATTTTATCTCTGCAGCTATTTCACTGTTTCCATGGGTTTATTCCTTTCCATCACTACTTCTGCCCCTCCCCTCCCCCTTCTTTACAGTCATCTATTCAACCAAAGAAAATGAATAAGAAAAATAATTGTGATAGTGAAAAAAAGAAGACTCAAAACTGCCATGTGTGAGACCCAGGGGAGTCCCTGATTAATTTTCATTTTCATCGTTTAGTTCCAAGCTTGGCCTGATTCAGTAAGTGTGTGAATAAGTCTGGTTATGCACTGGATTTCCTTGCAGCTTTAGAAAAAAATGAACCAGCCCAAGTCTCTTTCTCATCAGGACAGTCTCCTGATGCACAAGAACTATGATTCCATGTACAAGGGGTCCCGATAGCACAGCGAGAGACCTTGGTCATAGAACAATTCCCAGAGTGGGAACTTTGATAGATTTTAGAAAGCAGCCACCTAACAATGAAAGCATCACACTGCAGACAAAAGCACCCATTCCTTTGTTTCTGCCTCCCTTGTCTTTTCTTGGATCCATGAGCACCCATCTTGTGTGCTCAAAATACTGACTCTGAAAAAAATGAAGTAGCAAATAGGTACAACCATTAGAATTCTGAGTCTAATTTGAAAAACACCAGCACGATAATAGTACCACTAGTACTAGTGAAAATCCAAAAACATGGGGAGCTCACTCTATGCTCGGAACAATCAGGAGAGGCACAATGCAGGCAGCAGCAGAGGTGAGCCGGATGTGGACAGGCAGGAAGATTGGATGGGACTGAACAACTGGGGCAGGGGGAGAAGAGATGAGCCTTCGAGGAGTGCTAGCTGAAGAGGTGAGAAGGTGAGCTGGAATGGGATGTTAAGGAAAAGCTGTGTCTGGCTGAAAGAGTTTTCATGAAGAGGTTATGGCATCTGGGGGGCATGCCATTAGGAACCGGTTAAATCACTGAAGTCTAAGTGATTTGGACTGCATTCTACAGGCCACAGAAAGTCACTGGACATTTTTAGGCAGAAGAGTGGCAGGGAAAAGCTATCTTTAAAGAAGAGCAACGTGGCCCTGATAACCCACATGGATGCCAAGACTCCGGCAAAGCCCAGCTGTCAGCCTTGAGGCCTGGGAGAAGACGGTGGCCACGGCAATGGAGAGAGAAGAAATGAACGGCCAAAACTGGCACAGAAGACTGGACAGAACTCCGGGAGCTGCCCGGCATCCTCTCAGGAAAGACCTTATGGATAAAGCCTTTTCTCTTTTGGTAAAAAATCCACCTAATCTGTTCCTTTCATTTCCCCTGACAGTCTGATCCATGATGCTGTGCTAAGGTGTTAGGGGCAGACGATGACTTAAAATAGGAGCAAGAGAACACGCAATTGACCAGTGGCGAGAAACATTAAGCAGTAGGCACACTGTAAGAACTCATTGCTCATAGAATTCCTTCAACATTCTGGTAAGATAAGTTTTCAACAGAACAAAATCAAAAGAATTAGACAGGGTTTGGGGGAATCATACGAGAAGCTGCTTACTCCAGATTTTACTTCAAGTTGTGGCATGTGGCTTGTGGTTGATTGCCGTGACACTAAGAAAGCAAGTTAGCCTGGATTAAATATCAGTTTTCTGCTTTCCAAATTACCTTGATTGCTCAGGGTCCTTGCCCTTCACACATCTGGCCTCCAGGAATGAGTCATTTAAAGTGGCACTCCCAAACAGAAGTTTCTGTTCTCTTCTATTGCGCTAATGTATACTCTGAACTTGGACTGCCTGTTAAACAAATTAGGGAGGAAAACAGGAGTATCTAAAAGCAGCCATGCGAAGTTCCACAGGCACAGGGTCTGAGGGAAACTCAGCCAGGCCAAATGACCTCAGGCCTCTGCCAAGAAGAACCTTGCTTCTAAGAATGTTCTGCAGCCTTCTGCATCTCCTTCCCTGACAGGCATCAGTGGTGTGACAATTAGGTGTGGTGGGTGGGCATTTCTGTGGGCTGGCAGCCTATTTTAACTTCCAACTGTGGGAGTGAGCTTTAACTCTGTGCTAAAATTAGGGGAATCCAGCAACTCCTGTGGTTATTTCAATCAGTTCCCACTTATTGAGTAGCAGCAGCACAGTTAAGTAATAACATGGTAACCTTGCCAAGACATAAATGAAATGCTGAGTGTTGCCCAGTTGGATCTGAAATCACTTCAATGATCTAAGTGGAGAACCAAACCAACAAAAGAGCTGCTGGCACCTCTGGGATGGGGGGAGCTGGGGACATGGCTAGTGTCCCCAGAGTAGTTCTTCTGATGTTTGGGGAAAATGTAAGAGAGAGGAACCGATTGGCCCTGGGAGTCCACATCTCCTTGAAGAAACATCAGGAGTGAGTTTGGTCAGGAAGCCTGGGTTTGATCTCCACTCGCAGAGACCACGCAAGAGTGACTTACCGCCAGAGCCAGGGCACCCAAGTAGAACTTGGCCCCAGTTGCTTCGGTTCACACCACAGTAACGAATGTAATACCGACCTAGAGAGGCTGCCTCTTGTGGCTGTGCTGTGCACAACACTGCCCTGGCTGGCTCTGCTTTGAGAGGAGGTTTTCCTCTAGCTGAGAAAGAACAGGGCCAGGATGCCAACACCCGGTTCAGACCAGGTGGCCAAGGTTAAGCAGAAGAGGAGAAGAAGGCAGACGGCAGAACCGGAGGCCTTGAAGAAAGGTTCTATTGAGGATGTTAACAGCACTAAGGGGCTGATCACCCCCAAACCATTCCCACTGGATTGGGGTTAGAGTGCAAGGGAGGGGGCGGAGGGAGACCTGCGGTGGTGAAGCTCACTGATAACCACACGTTGACCCAGACAAACCCCACACTTGTAGATTATGCAGGGCTTTTCATTTCAGCTCCCCAAGCTGTGTTGACCCTTTTCCTCTGGATGGTTAGGCTGATTGGACTTCAAGTCCAGCCCGCCCTTCAGGGGCAGAAGTTCCACAAGGACAGGGATAGCAGGCGACAGAATGCCTGGCAGCCATCACACAGGTCTGCCTACCACACACACACCATCACCGTTTAGCCCATCTGAGAACCAGAAGAACAGGAAAGAAGAAAAAGGGAAATCAGCTGATTGTGCTGATGCCTTACTGTGGATGTCAACTCTGGATGCACTCCAGAGTTATCTAGGGAGCGTCTTAAAAATACTGATACCTGGACCCTACCAATTACCTAGGTTACCTGGTCACAGGCAGGACTTGAAAGTGTAAAAGTGTTAGTCGCTCAATCGTGTCCGACTCTGCAACCCCAGGACTGTAGCCCGCCAGGCTCCTCTGTCCATGGAATTCTCCAGGCAAGAATACTGGAGTGGGTAGCCATTCCCTTCTCCAGGGGACCTTCCTGATTCAGGGATTGAACCCAAGTCTCTCACATTGCAGGCAGATACTCTACCATCTGAGCCATGACTTCAGAATTGTTGAATCTCCCCTTGTGATTCCAATGAGCAACAGGCATGGCACACACCACTTCAGCCTTTCCTGCAGAGGCTAGGTAAGGGGGAAGACTGAAGCTTGGACTAACAGAAAGCATGGGCACCGACTCCCGGAGTTCAGGTGGAGTGCCCTATTATAGGTGGCCAGACCAGTGTCCCTCATCCCTTACCTGGAAGTCAACTCACTTCCATGCCTTCCTGACAAGGAGCCTCTGGAAACCCCTCCTCCCTGCCAAACACACCGGAGGCCAAGCAACCCTCAGTGGGACACAGCTGACTGCCTGAAGGTCACCTTATGTGGAGCTGATTTCAATGATCTATTCTTATTCTTAGCGTGTGAGTTGCAGTAGAAAGGCACAAAGAAAATTTCACATAATGTAAAAAAAAAAATCTGAGCACCAGCTGTATTATTGGATTGAAGGTTTGGTCCTGTTATACTTCAAACAATGAGGAGCCTGCTCAGGTCAGAATGGCAGAGCTCAGCAGCAGTGAAGCTCCTCTGCCCTTTCTTGACCCCTGGAAACCCACCTGTCCCACATCCCATGCCCTGTACACCACGGCATCTTTCATACTCTAATAGTACCAGGAGTTAAAAGCTGAATGCATTTCTTTGCCTTTTGTTTGAACAATTGCCTTCACTGCTTCATCCTGAAATTGGGGCTTTACTGAAAAGTTAGTAGCTTTTGTTTCATTCATTAATGAATTAATGTTTTCATCCAACAAATCTTTCATTAAATCTATTCCTTGCCAGGCAGTGTGGGGTTCCAGGAGAGAGAACGGCCGGGCAGATGCAGCCACTGCTCCCTCTTCACGGGAACCTTCCCTAAGGAATCCTACAAACACATGTTAATCACAGCTGTGCTCCCCCTGGGCCTGATCTGGCGGGAATGTTGGGGAAGAGAGGCTTGAGCTAAGGTGAGAAGGTGAGGAAGAGTTGACTCTGGGAAGGCTGGGGGCTGGAAGGACGGTCCAGGCAGAGGAGGACACACAAGCAGAGGAGCTGAGTGGGGAGGGGACACATGTAGGAGGAACTGAGAAAAGAGCTGCGTATGATTGAGGCCGTATTAAAATGTGTCATCAAGCCTACGGTCAGTAGAAGGGCCTCAAAATGCGTTTACCAGTCCAGGGTAAATGCAAAGATGTCAGAAAGAGCTTCCAAATTTGGTACCCTCCTATCCCTAATTCATACCATTTCTTTCCATTCAAAACATGGAGATCTCCTCCTTGAAACGGCAAAATCCTTTTTAAATACCCAAAGGCCTGTATCATTTCTTCATTCAGGTATTCATTCTACAACTATTCCCAGGCACCCACTCTGTGCTGGGCACTACCTCTTGGCTTCTGCCCATACAGAGCTCACACCTGGGGAGAGACACAGGCAGCAACAACAGGTAGGTTGCCAGGGCTCCCCCACACCACCCCGAGAGCTCCTGATAGTCCCAGTGCCTCCCTGCACCCAGTCATCCTCAAATTGCATTAGCATGCACAGAGTGAGACAGGAGCAAAGGTTCCAGCTCTTACCAGCCTCATGACCAGAGACAGGTAACACGTAACAAAAACATATGCATATACAAAAGTCAGGCAGTTACAAATGCAATAACAAATAAATCAGGGAAGGGGGCTACCAGATGATGAAGGACTTGCTGTTTTAGATTCATTAGTCAAAGAAGGTTTCTGCTTAAGCAACTTTTGTGCAGAATGTGCTAGGATGCTGCATAAAGGCACAGCTTTCCACAGAGATGGGAAAGCCAGGGCAAAGATCCTGACGTAGAAACCTGCTTTACATGTTCCAGAAACACAGGGAAGTCAGGGTACCTGGAGAGGGGGAAACAGAGTTGAGGAAGCAAGAGGAGGAGAGGGTGGTGATTTCAGAGGAGGAGGCAGGAGCCAGACCACAGAGCATCTTGCAGGGGACAGTAAGGAGTTTGGACTCTGAGTTGCAGTAGGAAGTCAGCATCTGTAAGAAAGCTATACACAGCTCGCTAAGTGCTGAGAGAAAATAAATCAGGTTAAGGGGATGGAGAGACTGAAAGACCAGGGAGGCTCTTTCAAACAAGTGGTCAGAGAAGTTCTCTCTCTCAGGAAGTGACTTTAGGGCTGAATCTTAAACTATCTGATGCAGCAGTCATGCAGATATCTCCGAGAAGCTACTTCCAGGCAGAGGAAACAGCACTGAGGTGGGAATAAACTTGACATCTTCTAGAAAGAGCAAGGAGATCAGAATGACTGGTCTGCAGTATGGGAGGAAGAATGGGAAGAGAAAGGGCCAGGAAAGCAGGCGAGGACTGGTTCAAAGGCCCCTTAGAGGCCAGAGTAGGCCTTTTATTCTAAATCACTTGAAGATTTTGGAGAATTTTCAGTACAGAAATGACATATTTGCTTTACTAGGATGACTGATTGCTGTGTTGAGGACAGACAATAGCAGGGAAGAACTGGAAGGATTGAGACCCGATGGGAGGCAGCTGCAATAGCTGGGGCCTGGAATGGCCATGCTCTGCCTGGCAAAGCCAACGGGGATTAGGTTCTGGATCTGTTCTGAAAGAACTGGCAGCACTCGAAGATGAATTGGATGCAGAGGTGGAGAAAGGGGGAAAGCAAGGATGGATTTTGTTTTTGTTGTTTGTTGGCTTGTTAAGGGAATCTGATCAAAGTAAAGGGGATTTTGATGGTTAGTCTTAACCAAGAAGTTCAGTTCAGTTCAGTTGCTCAGTCTTGTCCGACTCTTTGCGACCTCACGAATTGCAGCATGCCAGGCTTCCCTGTCCATCAGCAACTCCTGGAGTTTACTCAGACTCACGTCCATCGACTTGGTGATATCATCCAAACATCTCATCCTCGGTCGTCCCCTTCTCTTCCTGCCCCCAATCCCTCCCAGCATCAGAGTCTTTTCCAACGAGTCAACTCTTCACATGAGGTGGCCAAAGTATTAGAGTTTCAGCTTTAGCATCATTCCTTCCAAGAACACCCAGTACTGATCTCCTTTAGAATGGACTGGGTGGATCTCCTTGCAGTCCAAGGGACTCTCAAGAGTCTTCTCCAACACCCCAGTTCAAAAGCCTCAATTCTTCGTTGCCCAGCTTTCTTCACAGTCCAACTCTCACATCCATACATGACTACTGGAAAAACCATAGCCTTGACTAGACGGACCTTTGTTGGCAAAGTAATGTCTTTGCTTTTGAATATGCTATCTAGGTTGGTCATAACTTTCCTTCCAAGGAGTAACCATCTTTTAATTTCATGGCTGCAATTACCATCTGCAGTGATTTTGGAGCCCAAAACAATAAAGTCTGACACTGTTTCTACTGTTTCCCCATCTATTTCCCATGAAGTAATGGGACCAGATGCCATGATCTTCGTTTTCTGAATGTTGAGCTTTAAACCAAGAAGAGTGTGGTGAAAAACCAAAGCCTTGGGCACCATGAAGCCTGTCCATGATGGAGTTCTGGAGGGAAAAGAAGAGGGCCATGAGACTGGAACAAAGGGAGCAAGGAGAGAAGGAAGGCCTGGGCCCCCAAGGAGAATGAGCCTGGGGAGATCCTCTGGAGGAAGACCCCACAGTTTTGCTCCTACTTTATGTTTCAATCATGATACAGTAAAATTGACTTTGTGTCTGTGTGTGTGTATGGATGTGCAGGCCTATGGATTTTAGCACTTGTATAGCCACATATAACCACCACCAAAATCAGGATACAGAACAATTCCATCACCCAGAAGATATTCCTTGAGATATTCCTTAGCTCTGTGCTATAGCTTTGTTCTTTTGACACTGTCATATAAATTAAATCATATAATACATAATCTTTAGAGATTTCATTCTTTCACTCAGCATGCCTTTCAGATGCCTTTGAGGTTCATCCAAATTGGTGCTTGTTATCACTGAATAAGTATTCCATTGGATGGAAGCACCACAGTTTGTTTATTCATTTACCTATTGAAGGGCATTTGGATTATTTCCAGATATGGGCAATTATCAAAGAAGCTGTTCCAGATATTCTGGTATCAGTTTTTGTGAGAAGATAAGTTTTCACTTCTCTAGGGTAAATACCCAGGAGTGGGACTGCTAGGTGGTACAGTAAGGATGTGTTCAAATTTATAAGCATCTGCCAAACTGTGCTCCAGAGTGGTTGGTCCATTCTGCATTCCTTTTAGAGTTTGACATTTACCCTGCCTCTTCACCAGCACTTTGTGTTGTGAGCTTTTTTATATTTTAGCCATTCTAATAGATTCTTAGCAGTATACAATTCTGGTTTTAATCTGCATCTCCCTTATGACTAACAATGTTAAGCATCTGTTTATGTGCTTATCTGCCATCCTTTAGTTCTCTTTGGTATTCTTTTGTCCACTTTTTAACTGGTTGCTTGTTTTCTTCCTATTGACTTTGGAGAGAGCTTCATATATTCTGGATACAAGTCCTTGTTCAGACATGTAACTTGTAAATATATTTCCCTAACATGTACTGACTTTTCATTCTAATAGTATCTTTTTTTCCCCTAATAGTGTTTTCACAGAGCAAAAGTTTTAACTTTGAGGTCTTCCACAGTGGTACAGTGAATAAGAACCTGCCTGCCATTGCAGGGGACATGGGTTTGATCCCTGGTCCGGGAAGATTCCACATGCCAAGGAAGCAACTAAGCCCACGTGCCACAACTACTGAGCCTGTGCCTAGAGCCCACATTCCATGACTACTGAGTCTGTGCACCGACAGTGCTCCATAATGACAGAAGCCACTGCAATGAAAGTCGCACCACAGTTAAGAGTAACCCCACCTGCAGCAACCAGAGAAAGCCCGCACACAGCCACAAAGGCCCAGTGCAGCCACAAACAAAGTGAATCATTTTAAAAATTCAGCTTTGGTAAAGTACATCTATCAATTTTTTTCTTTTGTAAATCTTACTTTTGCTCTTGTTTTAAAAGCTCTTTGTACATTCATTAAGATTTTCTCCTATTTGAGTTAATTTCCCTGGTAGCTCAGAGGGTAAAGCATCTGCCTGCAATGTGGGAGACTGGGTTTGATTCCTGGGTTGGGAAGATCCCCTGGAGAAGGAAATGGCACCCCACTCCAATATTCTTGCCTGGAGGACCCCATGGATGGAGGAGCCTGGCAAGCTACAGTCCACGGGGTCGCAGAGTCAGACATGACTGAGTGACTTCACTATCTTCTTTTTTTCTTTCTTTATATGAGGTTTAGGTCATGATTTGGTTTTTTACATATGGATTTTCAATTGTTTTAATACTATTTGTTGAAAAATACACCTCTTCTATTGAATCATTTTTGCACCTTTGTCAAAAATCAGTTGGCCCTATATTTGGGGGTCAATTCCTGGGCTCAGTTCTATTCCTTTGATCTATGTGCCTGTCCTTTGCCAATATGTACCATACTTACTCTCTAGGTTACTCTAGCTTTATAAGTCTTATTTTGGGTGGTATGATTCCTCCAACTCATTCTTCTGTTTCAAAATTATATTAACTATTCTAATTCCTTTGCCTTTCCATATACATTTTAGAATCAGCTTGTCTATACCTACAAAAAAAAAATCTGCTTGGATTTTGATTGTTACTGTGTTAAATCTACAGATCAATTTAAGATCAAGTGACCTCTTCACTACATTGAATTTTTCAGCTTACAAACAGGATGTCTCTCCATCTTTAAGTCTTTGTTAATTTCTTTCCTCATCCTTTAGAAGTTTTAGACAAACAGATACATGTTTCATTGTATTTATAGCTATACTCTCAGTTTTCAGTGCTACAATAAACTGGTTTTGTTTAAATTTTTGGTTTCTTATTGTTCATTACTAGTATATGAAAGTACAATTAATTTTTGTGTGTTTGCCTTGTATCTTGCAACTTTATTAAACTCATCTAGCGGTTCATGGGGTCACAAAGAGTCAGATACAACTGAGCTACTAAACTGAATTGGTTCTAGGGGGACCATAGAAAAATATGTCACCTGTGAATAGGGTTTCTTCTTTTCCGAGTATATGACTCATTTCTTTCTTTTGCCTTACTGCACTTGGTAGAACTCCCAGTACAACACTGAAGAAGAGTGGGGAGAGTGGATACTATTGCCTTGTTCTCATAGGAGTAAATCACATAGTCTTTCATCATTTAGTATCAGGTTAGCCACAGGTTTTTTATAAGTGCCATGTATTAGTTTGAGGAAGCCCCTTTCATTTCCAATTTGTTGAGAGTTTTTATCATGAATGGATGTTGAATTTTGTCACATGCTTTTTTTGCATGTGAAAAGAATGAAAAGCAAATGAAAAGAATATGTGATTTTGCTTCTTTAGACTGTTAATATAGTGGATTAAATGTGATCCTGGCAAAATAAGTTTATATATTGCTGGATTTGACTTCCTAATACCTTGTTAGAGTTTTTTGTGTCTCTGTTCATGAAAAGTATTGATCTATAGCTTTTTTGTGTGTTATCTTTGTGAGGTGCACATTAAGCAGTGTTTAGAAGGAAATTTCTCCAGTGTTCTTGCCTGGAGAATCCCAGCGATGAGGGAGCCTGGTGGGCTGCCGTCTGTGGGGTCGCATGCGAGTCGGACACTACTGAAGCGACTTAGCAGCAGCAGCAGAAGGAAATTTATAGCATTAAGTACTTACTTAAAATATTTAATGCTGCAAATAGAAAGTATTCAAATCAATAATCAAAGTTTCTGCCTTAAAAATCTAGAAAAAAATACCAAAATGAACCCAAGGCAAACAAAGAAAATGGAAGTAATAAAAATAAGAGCAGAAATCAATGAAATAATAGAATCGCTCTGATATTGGTCAATACTGGCTCATAAGATGAGTTGGGAAGCGTTCCATCTTCATGGAACATGAACATCTTCATGAAGAAATTGCACGTGCTCAGTCACTTTGGTGTCCGACTCTCTGTGACCTCATGGACTATGGCCCGCCAGGCTCCTCTGTCCATGGGATTCTCCAGGCAAGAACACTGGAGTGGGTGGCCATTTCCTTCTCCAAGAAATTGCATAGTATTGCTCTAATTTCTTTAAATGTTTGGGAGACTTGAGTAGTGAAATCATCTGAGCCTGGAGATTTATTTTTCATGAGATTTAAACTATAAATACAGTTTCTTTAATAGTCATAAAGCTATTCAGGTTATCTGCTTCAACTTGGTGCGTTTTGGTAGCTTGAGCTTTCCAAAGAAAACAACACAGTTTTTCTAAGTTGTTGAATGTATGCGCATAGAGTTGTTTGCAGTATTCCCTGATTTTTTTTTTTTTTTTGGTCTGTAGGATCTATATCAATATCTTCTCTCATGTTCGATAATTTGACCCCCTCTTCACAGTCTTTCTCTCTTTCTCTTTAATCTCTCTCTCTCTCTCTCTCTCCATCTTGCTAGAAGTCTATACATTTTAATAATATTTGCAAAGATCCAAATTTTGGCTTCTTTTATATTCCCTATTGTTTTCTGTTTTCAATTTCATTGATTTCTGTTCCATATTGCTTCCTTTGCTCCTATTGCTGCCATTAAGGGATTGCTTGGGGACTGGAATGTGAGGGAACAGAGAAAAGAAAAACTCAAAGATGAATTTTTATACTCTTTCTGAGAGTTGGCAGTGTCTTTTCTCACTCCTTGAACCAGCTTCTCCTGGAGCTCTCCAACTCTTTTCCCTAGAGCCCACTTCTATGTTTTCAGGCTGTGCTGGGTTCAGGATGGGAGATTGGAGGGGAAAAAAAAAATGATAAATTCACCACCAGTTCAATGGTACTCCAAATTCTGGTCTTCTTCCCCAAATTACTTGCTACTTTTTATGTTTCAGAGTCCTCATCCACTTTGTCTTGTTTTTATAGTGCAGCCAGTCAGTACAATCAGGTGTAGTATGTTTTTTCTATATGATCCAGAACTGAAAAATTTCCCCCACATTCTTTGAATCAGGTCAGAAAAGGGCTTGGGAGGAAACATTGAACCATCTTGCTATCTTCTATCACCACCACTGCTCCATTGCCGTGAGTTTATCTTCCACAACCACTGCCTTTACCATCACCGCATCTCCAAGAGTTCCATAGGGATTGTCTGCAACTGGAGTTGAGGCAACTCTGATGTTTGGCACACAGAGGACTATATAGAGCCCAGATAACTAAGAAGCATTTCTTCCTCCAGAGATCAATTCCTATTATTTAAGAATTAATGGTTTGTCCCAAAGGGGATCCTTAGTGAACTCAGTCTTGGGCATCATATTTAAATGTGGTACAGGTTGTCCTGAAGGTCAATGGTTAGTCTCATGAAATTTTCTTCCAGGCCAGACTGATAGTACCTGAGATGACTTGATTTTTTCTTACAAATTTACTGAAAGGGAAAGCAGGCTTTCCTATGCTCCAGGCTCATACACAACTCCCTACAGCCTTTTCTGATGCTAGGTGAATTTGGTCCAAGTTTCCAGAACTCTGCTGAGAGCAGAGAGTCAATCTGAGCTGGGCATCCATGACACCCTCATAGAGTACCAATTTTCCTAGTGTAATAAGAGAGGAATGCCCCAGTGGCAATACCCTTGCAGACTTGATGGAGAAGAATCCTGGCACTAATGAGGAACCCATCCTTTGCCTACAGACCTGCCTGAACCAAAGAAGCCTAGCAATTCAAGGGCCTGTGTTTTTAATATATTTTAAAATTAAAGTCAACATGGAAATGAGGCGGGTGGGTGACTCAGACGGAATGGTCATTGTGCACCAGGATGGTTATCTCACCATTAGTTATACAAAAAAAAAAAGGATCAGATAAACACAGGCACAACCTCTGCCTCCATTGCTAATGTAAATCATTCTTTGCATCATTTGTCTTTCCTTCAGACTGGATACAAAAGTCATAGAAATGAAAATTGATGCTTAAACATAGGAGACCTTGAAAGTCAGTGTAAGTCAAATGTTTGTCCTAGGTCATCATTAAGAGGTTGAGTGGATTTGTTTATAACACAGGCTATTCTGTCAGTGGGGATCAGGAGAGACAGTGTTTCTTGCAGTGTGGAGACAGTTCTTTTAAAGACGCATTGCAACTTTTCTGCCATGCACAGTAAGTTATATAGATAATTCTTTTTATGGGACATGATGTGTTGTCTCCTGAGCAGGGCCAAGCCTAATGTGTTATAGAAACAATGGTTTTTCTCACCACTTTGTGCAAATGCCATTTTTCATTACCCACTGAGTGGGAGCTTTCTAGAGACTAAAGTGAGAGCAGGGTTACCCGTCCCCCAGCTGGTGGGGCACTTTCTGACATGCACTCAGCCAAGACCTCCTTGAGAGCCCTGGGAGGTCTCTCCAGGCAACTCCCCCCAGCATGAAGTCTGGAGCACCGGGCCCTCGGAGGATGTCACATCTTTTCAGATTACCCATTTCCACTGCCCTCATTCTCTGCTGAGGGTTTTGTGGGTGGCAGTTCTTTTTCCCACCCAGTCCAACCAAAGGCAGCTAAAGAAAAAGCACCAAGGCAAACAGAACGAGAGCCTTGGGGACCCAGTAATGGGTACAGAGCGCAGAGTGTGGTAATCATTCTTTTGATTTGTGCTCAGATATGTTTTCTATTTGCTTTCGCATTTTCCCCCTGGATTGCAAATAATCTGAACCAGGGTAAAATCATTACAAAGTGGCCTTCAAACATCATGTCTGCATTGGAACTGAATGACTGATCAGACGTTTAAATACGGAAACTGGGAATTCACATGAATTGCAATGATACAGTTTTTAAAAATATGCTCAAAGTTGTTTAAATAATCTTTGCCTTCTTGACACACTCTTGAACTCTAAGAATTCTGCATTTTTTCCCTTTTAATTTTATTCCCTTTTTTTTCCTATTTTAATGCCGCGCAATGATTTGGTCATAACCACAAAGGCAAAAATAAAATATTTTACCATCATTTTTAACAAATAAACAAGGAAAGAAAATTAGACAAAATCCTCAACATTCCCAGGGTCTGGTAATCTCTACCCTTTTTCCAGGGTCAGTTTCTTGAAATGATGGATGCCTTCTTATGTTGTCATTAATGTCTCCTGGCTAGCCACTTTGAAGACAAGCAATGAAATAAGTACACATAGAATGGCTGCTTCGGCTGAGTGTCCTCCACCCCCACCCAGGAGAGGGGGATGGAAGAGCTGAGATAAGAGATAGATGCAGGGCTGACCTGTGTTGGGCGAGGCTCTTGTCTGGTGGACCCATGATGGCGATCAGGCATTGGGATCCAGCAGGCTCAGAGTCCCAGGTTAATGTCAAGTGCTGGGTTTTCTTTTAGTTACTCAAGGATCAAAGGGAAATTATTCAATAAAAAGGAACTTAAAGGGGACTTCTGGGCCAACACAAACTTTAATCAAAAACACTTGTTCCAATGCAGCTTTCTTGACCTGCCTTTTCATATTGTCTTTTCAGTTCTTATACACATTTGTGATTAAAATAAGGATCTTCTCCATCACAATTCAGCATCCTCTTTTCTCTCAAATGACCAGAATCTCGCAAAGGTGACACCTCAGTTTGTTGCTAATGAACTGAAGATATATGTTATAATTTGGCATTCTGATCAAGAAGGGTAAATACTTTTCGACAGATTGGTTATTAAGTATAAATAAGCAGTGTGCAGGCTAGGTGTTATAAATGAAAGCAGGAAAGAAAGTGCAGCTTAGAAAGAAAGTGCAGTGTTAGAAATGTGGATGATTAGCCACCTCCTCTATAAAAACTACTCTTTAATAACCCTCAATTGCCTTTTACTTGTAAGAATACCACTCATGCGTTTGAACTTTTCACTTCAGCTTGTTTTGCTCTCTTCTCTTCAGATCCCTGTTCCTTGACAGTGGCATGTCAGAGGCATATCACACTGTGACCTTAATCACATTCTCCTTTAAAAGGAGTCAGGCACAAACTTCCCAGAGTCTCTAAATTCTAGGTGCTCATCAGGGAGACTGGAACATAAAATTCCTCCCACTTGGAGTACACCCACAGCAATATTTCTCGAGAATCTATTTATCTTAGTCACGACCTAAGAGCATGAATAGAATGTGGCTAATGTTTCCCTGTGTGCGGATGACACCACCCTGACGGCAGAAAGTGAGGAGGAGCTAAAGAGCCTCTGGATGAAAGTGAAAGAGGAGAGTGAAAAAGTTGGCTTAAAGCTCAACATTCAGAAAACAAAGATCATGGCATCCGGTCCCATCACTTCATGGGAAATAGATGGGGAAACAGTGGAAACAGTGTCAGACTTTATTCTTTGGGGCTCCAAAATCACTGCAGATGGTGACTGCAGCCATGAAATTAAAAGACGCTTACTCCTTGGAAGGAAAGTTATGACCAACCTAGATAGCATATTCAAAAGCAGAGACATTACTTTGCCAACTAAGGTCTGTCTAGTCAAGGCTATGGTTTTTCCAGTAGTCATGTATGGATGTGAGACTTGGACTGTGAATAAGGCTGAGCGCCGAAGAATTGATGCTTTTGAACTGTGGTTTTGGAGAATCTTGTGAGTCCCTTGGACTGCAAGGAGATCCAACCAGTCCATTCTGAAGGAGATCAGCCCTGGGATTTCTTTGGAAGGAATGACGCTAAAGCTGAAACTCCAGTACTTTGGCCACCTCATGCAAAGAGTTGACTCATTGGAAAAGACTCTGATGCTGGGAGGGATTGGGGGCAGGAGGAGAAGGGGACGACTGAGGATGAGATGGCTGGATGGCAACACTGACTCCATGGGTGTGAGTCTGAGTGAACTCCGGGAGTTGGTGATGGACAGGGAGGCCTGGCGTGCTGCGATTCATGGGATCGCAAAGAGTCAGACATGACTGAGCGACTGAACTGAACTGAAGGGAATGTTTCCCTGTATTCTGTAAGCCTGAGTGCTGGGAAAAGTTAGAATGTATACAATTGCAATTTCTAGGGAGAAGTGCAATAACTTCTCAGCTTTTTTTTTTTTTAAGGAAAAAAACAAGTTTAAGAATCATAACATCTTAAATGTGCCCTTTCTTTTTCTTTTGCAGCATTAAAAAAAAAAAAGAACTCTGCCTCTCAGTTTGGTTTGCCTGCTACCATGTTGCTGATACTGTGATTCTTAGGTTAACAAAAAGTGGGGAAATCTAACAGCAAATGACTCCAAACCTGATTGGTGCACATATAATAATAGATAAGTACACACCATGAATTAATGAGGAAATGGATATAAGCTGAAAGGAAACAGTGATCCTTTGGAAATTGAAGATAAGGGCCTAATTAGTTATATAGAAAACTACAGGAAGCTGTGACCTGAATTTGATTAAAGAGAAGTAAACTTCAGTGGCCAAATCCTTGGATATTAGGCCAACATTTTGCTTGAATTCTGTCTATATCTACTGCAAGAGAGGAAAACTCAGAGTAATGTGTGTTTACCCTTCCTAATTGGAGAGTTTGGGCCCTAATGAGTTTTCTGAACACACACAGAATGCTGCACGTGAAAGGGAAACTGAAGAGTATATGGAAATAAAAAAAATAAAAAAATGTCTCGTGAACACAGGAAAGTTCATTTGGTGGGTTGGGAAAAGTCCCTAAAAATGGGTTTTAGAAAGTTGATGCGGTTAAAAGATACTCCCTCTGGCTACAAGAGGACAATAGATACAAAGTGTGACTCTGACCCCTCCCCACATAAATGATACAGGCACGTGTTGACAAGCAAACAAACCTGGAGTATGCTACTTGTTTCTGCCTATTGTCTATGTTACATGGGATGTCTGTCTGCACACCTTGGAGTTTCCTTCCAACCAGCCCAAAAGATTAAAGTCTACATACAATCTGAGAATGAAAAGTAAGAAGTATCTCTAAACATAAATACTTAATCAGGAATGTGTAATTGAAGACAAGCCCTTGATTAGTACCAATATAAATTTCATTTAACGTGATTAGGGCTATTTAGCTTCAAAGCATATGTTAAATTCTGTCTAAGACTCTGTCAAGGGGCAAAAGATAACAAAATGGAACAAGGAATGGTCTCTGTCCCTGGGGACTTAGGACATGACAGTAAAAACACACTAAAGAAGCACACAGGACTGAACCAGCAAACGATTCTAAGACAGACAAAATGTGTTGCAGAAGAGATGAGTAATCAGAGAAGGCCTCTCGGAAGAGAGATACTTGTTCTGATAACTGAAAGATGATGGAGGTAGAGGAGGAGGAAGAGGGCCTCCTTGGGTAGAGAACGACATAAGGAAAGGCAAGCAGGCTGGAGCAGCCTTCAGATGACTTGGAATAATATTCTGGTTAATCACTGGTGTGTAGCACACTACCTCAAAACTTAGGAGTGTAAAACAACCATTTTAGTTTGTACACACGTTTCAGAGAAGGCAATGGTACCCCACTCCAGTGTTCTTGCCTGGAAAGTCCCATGGACGGAGGAGCCTGGTAGGCTGCCGTCTATAGGGTCGCACAGAGTCGGACACAACTGAAGTGACTTAGCAGCAGCAGTCCAGAAAGGGCTCAATTGGGTGGTTTATCTCTGAGCTACCTGGAGCCAACTGGGGCTGGAGTGTCCATTTCCAAGGTAGCTTTTCGCTCATGAATTTGGTGCTTGGAGTCCTTGACCTGCCTGTCTTGCCCTCTCTCTCAACCATCTCCCTCACCTGGACTTGGGCTCCTAACACCATAGAAGCCTTGGGGTAATATGACTTCTTTACAAGACAGCTTAGGGTTCCGTGGGCTCCCAGGGGCACAGCCAGAGTTGCAAGGCTTCTAATGACCTAACCCTGGAAAACCCAGGTATCACTTCCACCACATTCTAGTGTCAATCAAGTATAAAAGGCCAGCCCATATTCCAGAAAATGGGAATTAGATTCCATCTCAATGGGAAAATTCACAACAAATGTGTGGCCAACTTTAAGCTACCTCAGAGAGCAGTGGATAAAGCAGAATAGGGTACATAAATGATCAATCCCAGAGAGCAGGAATGATTGTCAGAGCAAGAGGCAGAGGAGTGTGGAGGGCTTTGAAGATCGGTAGAGTGATCTGAATGTGTCAAGAACGACACTCGGGCTCCTGGCACATCCTCCCCTGTGGAGTTGTATTCAGATAGACAAAACAGAGCACTCTGGTTTGTTAGTGTTGCTCCCAGGCATTGGACTAAGTAAGTGAAAGAAAGCGAAAGCATTAGCCGCTCAGTTGTGTCCAACTCTTTGTGACCCCCATGGACTGTAGCCCACCAGGCTCCTCTATCCATGGAATTCTCCAGGCAAGAATACTGGAGTAGGTAGCCATTCCCTTCTCCAGGGGATCTTCCCAACCCAGGGATCAAACCCAGGTCTCCTGCATTGTGGGCAGATTCTTTTATCGTCTGAGCCATCAGGAAAGCTCACTCTGGTTTGTTAGTGTTGCTCCCAGGCATTGGACTAAGTAAGTGAAAGAAAGCGAAAGCATTAGCCGCTCAGTTGTGTCCAACTCTTTGTGACCCCCATGGACTGTAGCCCACCAGGCTCCTCTATCCATGGAATTCTCCAGGCAAGAATACTGGAGTAGGTAGCCATTCCCTTCTCCAGGGGATCTTCCCAACCCAGGGATCAAACCCAGGTCTCCTGCATTGTGGGCAGATTCTTTTATCGTCTGAGCCATCAGGAAAGCCCTAGGGAAGTGAAGGTGACTGAAATTCTCATCTGAATCTCTCTAGCAGGATACCTTCCGGTTGGGGCATATTTGGTTGTGAAAAACAGAGACTCATTCAAGCTGGTTTAAGAAAAACAAGGACCTTTCCCGAAGCATGACAGGCAAGCATAAGAGTATCCCAGGACAAGAGGTAAGGCAGCTGGGTCACAAGAGTGACAGGTCTGATACTACAGCCCCTGGAGTCAAGGCTGCCTGCTCTTTCCCTAGAGGAGCCTGACATCCCTTATCTCTGCACCAGCCTTGAGCTCTTATTTGTCTTAGCAGAGGAGCTTTCTCTGCTGCCTCATCAGAATACACAAACCTAAAAATGGCTGCCCCAGGCCTGCATGACATTTGATTTCTACTAGCCTATATGCCTTTGATTCCAGGCACCCAACAATATCTGATTACCAATTATATACCTCTTAACTTGAATTCTGGAGAGGTCTCTGGTTGGATTAGACCAGTCAATGGACTGGTCTTTTTTGTTTTTTGTTTGTTTGTTTGTTTTAATTTTTATTTTTTAGTTTGTTTTGCTTTACAATACTGTATTCGTTTTGCTATACATTGACATGAATCAGCCACGAGTATACATGAACTCCCAATCCCGACCCCCACCTCCCCCCTCCCGCCCCACACCCTCTCTCTG
>SJXQ01001046.1:62292-99282 GCA_006408695.1 Aepyceros melampus
AAAAATAAAAACCATATGATTATCTCAATAGATGCAGAGAAGGCTTTCGACAAAATTCAGCATCCATTTATGTTTGTTTTTTTAAATTGGAGTATAGTTGCTTTACAGTGCTATATTAGTTTCTACTGTACACCAAAATGAATCAGCTATACTTATACCTATATCTTCTCTTTTTTGGATTTCCTTCCCATTTACCCTTTGGTCAAATATCTACTCTTATTCCAATCAAACAAAGCAGGAGAATAGGTTTATATGTTTAACAAAGAGTAACATAAACACACAGTCATCTAGTTTACCCTCCCACCTAACCATCAGTGAGAGGGCACAGCTGGAGAGCAGTTCAAGAGAAAAGCTACATAGGATGGCTAAGTGACAAGAAAGAGGATCACAGGGGAAACTCACCAGCCTAGCGCTGCGGAAGTGGAATAAGGACAGAATAG
Organism: Aepyceros melampus; assembly: GCA_006408695.1. Lineage (NCBI taxonomy): Eukaryota > Metazoa > Chordata > Mammalia > Artiodactyla > Bovidae > Aepyceros > Aepyceros melampus. The sequence goes on from SJXQ01001046.1 coordinate 62,733, forward strand.
CTTGGTCCCCAGGTCATTCTTCATTCATATCCCAAACCTTCCCTGATGGAGTCCCATTTCCCATTTCCCATTGAACTTGACTTGGCAGCCTTGATGTATGAAGCAGTGAAGTAATGGACAGTAATGGATAGTATGGAAGATTGTCCTTTCTTATCTGGTTCTCACAGAGGATTTTAGTGCTTATAGTATTGGGGGTGTTATCCCTCTCTTCTGACATCATTCTTCAGCATACATATGTACACCCAAGTCATAAGGAAAGATTTATAGCATAAATGTAAGCTCTTTAATTTTGTCAATGAAAATTATTAATTAAAAAAGTAAGAAAACAAATCCCAGGTGGAGAAAAGTATTAATGGCACTTCATGCCATCATAGAAAAATGCAAATCAGGTTTTTCCTTTTCCCTAATTAGCAGATATAAATCAGGATAAATTTTAAATTGATGAGTGCTCTTTCAATACTGGAGAAAGGTACTGACCTTCTCGTGGTAAAGGTAAGCATGAAGTATATTAAAAATCACCATTTTCTTGGTAATCAAGTTTACTTCTACAATGACTTTGGACTATGACACTCCTTCAGAAATGCTGCCTGCTCAAAATTCTCCAAACAGCAGTGCTGAATGGAATTCTGCTGGGCTAGGAGAATCGTGGCTAGGCAGTCGAAATCAATTTGTTCCTGAGATTGACACAAGAGCCAGCATGTCAGCCAAGCTCCCTCATGCCATCTGTGCTCTGATTGTGATCAATAGGTATCTGTGATATGCCCAGGAAATGCGCTGTTTGATACTTTTACACAGGAGACAGGACAAAACATTGCAACCCAGAGCCTCCTAATGTGGATATGGAAGCTGGTTGATGAATTATTAGAATATAGACTTTGCACTGATAAACTTTTGAACTTTCATTGAACTTGTAGATTAAGAAAAGGCAGTTTTTCCAAGAGGAAAATTCACCAGACAACCAACAATTTTTCTTTCACATATTTAAGCGAGATGTTCGATCTGGTAAGGAAATAATAGTAATTTATGTCTTTGATAATTGAGAAGGATTATAGTTCTATACACAGAAAAAGCTACCATCACCCGGGCCCTGTGAGTCACAAAGCCATTAAAGAAGAAGCTTCCAGCTTAAAAGCAGATGAAACTTCCGGATCTGGAGCGTGATGTTCTCCAAGAGGGAGCTGAACAAGGGGAAAGAAATCTCCATCTACTTGTAAAATTAGGGCCCCCTCTCTGCCTGCCTTCCCAACAACCATAATGACACTTTTCAGATTCCTCTTGATCTCCCACACTAAAAGACACAATATACACACATGAGGACCATTTCCCTTCGTGTATAGAGCTCTCTGTATATGCTACTCTGCACACATAATAGACCCATACTGACCCTCAGTGGAAGGCAACCCTCCAAATATCAGCACTGTCGCTGCCTCTTTCAATCTACAGAGACTCACCACTCTCCAAACTCCTCTGTCCTATAGTCTTTAGGAAGGGTCCAGAGCAGATGAGAGGTTAAGAAGGAAGATTGCAGACCATCTGGAAACATGTGTTTGGTACATTCAACTCACTGAAAGAAATTATTTTATTGATAGTGTCCCCTGAAATTGGATTCCTGAGAGGTGGGAATTACTAATTTCCCTGCTATAACACTGAACAGCTTGTATTAAAAACATACACTGGCTCGTGGCTCTTTGGCCTGGTGGGTACAACAAGGCACCAAAGGCTCCATCTAAATGCTGGCCACTCTACCATTTGGTTGCCCTTTTTAATGATATAATCCTATCACCTTCCTTCCCAGGTTTCTTCCCGTAATGCTTTTGCTTCCCTGGAATTCAATTTATATCAGTCTGACCATTTCTCTTAGCATGTATCTTGCTAGATGCTGAAAAATGAGAAGGAAACAATCTTATCATGAGTTGCTGATATCTGGTGTTTATAGTGTCACAGGTGTTATAATGCAAGGCTGGGAAACTGCCAATGAGAATGAGAACATAGTTTCAAAGAGAGGTCTAGGGATGAAGCCAGCAGCTCCATGTGAGGGGTCCAAAGTGGCTATTCCAGTTGCAAGAAACAGAGACTTATGCAAGCTTTCTCAAGTCATGGGGGTTGTGTTATTATGAGGCTTGGCATGAGAAAGTCAGGTCTAGGCATCCACTATTCTCTCCACTCCCTTTCTCTTGGGGCATCTCTCCAACCTCAGCAAGTCTGCTCTGTCCTCCTGTCTCTACTGACGTGGCTTATTCAAAGTTTCTGGTTCCTCTGTGGTCTACACATGACCACTCACGACCTTCACTCTGTCACCTGGTGGTTAGCTTTATCAGTCACTGCTCACTGCCTTATTTGAATTTTTAAAAGGGAGTGAGAGAAAATTCAGTTGTTCCCTGCTACCATTTCATGTGGCTGTACTCCGGGTTACTGGTCGACCACTAGTGCTGGTTACTGGCTCTAGTGCTGGTTACCTAATCATGAACCAATTCTCTGTGGCCAAAAGGACTAGCCCATGGGGCTATAAATAGAGCTATCCCTTCAGCAAGCATAGTTCAATGTATAAGGGCTTGATAGACATTCTGAAGGTCAGTCTGCCTGGTCAATGAGATAACTGGGAAAGGTCCCATGGAAGAAGTTATAACTGAGATGACCATACAAAAGTATCCCATGTGTGGCCAGGCAAAGATGGCATAAATGTGGAGGTAAGTCCACATGCAAAAGTTAAAAGAAGGAAAATAGGGAGTATATTTCTGAGTATTCTGGTTGAACCAATTCTCTGTGGCCAAAAGGACTAGCCCATGGGGCTATAAATAGAGCTATCCCTTCAGCAAGCATAGTTCAATGTATAAGGGCTTGATAGACATTCTGAAGGTCAGTCTGCCTGGTCAATGAGATAACTGGGAAAGGTCCCATGGAAGAAGTTATAACTGAGATGACCATACAAAAGTATCCCATGTGTGGCCAGGCAAAGATGGCATAAATGTGGAGGTAAGTCCACATGCAAAAGTTAAAAGAAGGAAAATAGGGAGTATATTTCTGAGTATTCTGGTTTGGCTAGAGCAGAGATTCTCAAGCTTTCTGTGCATGGGAATCACCTGCAATTCAGCTCAGTTCAGTTCACTCAGTTGTGTCCAACTCTTTGCAACCCCATGGACTGCAGCACACCAGGCCTCCCTGTCCATCACCAACTCCCAGAGTTTACTCAAACTTATATCCATTGAGTCAGTGATGCCATCCAACTGTCTCATCTTCTGTCATCCCCTTCTCCTCCCACCTTCAATCTTTGCCAGCATCAGGGTCCTTTCAAATGAGTCAGTTCTTTGCATCAGGTGACTAAAGAATTGGAGTTTCAGCTTCAACATCAGTCCTTCCACTGAATATTCAGGACTGATTTCCTTTAGGATGGACTGGTTGGATCTCCTTGCAGTCCAAGGGACTCTTAAGAGTCTTCTCCAACACCACAGTTCTGCAGATCTTGCTAAAATGTAGATTTCTATTTAATAAGCCTGAGGGGGATCTGACATGCTGCATCTCCAACAGATTCCCAGTGATACCCATGTGCTGTACACACTTTGTATAGTAGGCTAGAGCAAAGACTGAAAGCTTTGAACGCCAAGCTAAGAAATCGGTACCTACTCTACTTCGGCAAGTAATACAAGGCTCTGGAGGATTTGGAACACAAGAATGATATAATCAGCACGGCATTACAGGACAGCTGATTTGGTGAGGCTTTACGGGATAAATCGGAAGAGAACTGGAAGATCAGCTATTTAACAGTTGCAAAGACAAGGAAAGAGGAAATAAGGACTTAAATGAGGATGACTGCCATGGAAAGGGAAAGAAAGGGGCATATAAGATATAAACCCATTGAGCACGTCCTTCCCACTGCTCTTACCCTGCCTTGCCTTAGTTGACAAGAGAAGTCACTTCCTCAGGCATCATCTGGTGACATGTTTCTGTGTCCTTCCAAGGGTGTCTGCTTTTCATTTCAAATCACATCTAAAGATACATCCTCTCTTTTACCTCTAACCCTTAATTTCATTCTCTCCGCCTAACTGCATTTTCTATTGTGTGCAACTTGCTGCATGATTTAACTGTATTATAACCATGTAACTATGTTATTTAGCTATTATTTCATTGTGTACCAGTAACCAAATTCAGTAACTACATTTGTTCTGCTGAGGAGTTTGGGAGGAAGCATATCTGAAGGGCACGAGGCAATGAAGTAAAGTCTATTACTGCCCTATCTCCATCAGCAAAATGATCTGTTTGTTTGCAGTTCACTGAAGTACATAGCCAAAGAGCTTAGGGAGGACCTGAGTGAAGTCCAGGTGTGGAGATGGATGGATACTCTAAACACTATGCTTCAGTTCAAGATCCCCCCGCGAAACAGCAATATGACAACATCCAGTAGGGAAGTTTCCAAGTCACATATTGACAGGGAAGAAGAGATAGGGAGACAAACCCTATATTAGAATTCAGAACTTCTATTATTACCAGCTTACCCGGTCCCAACTATATATTTAAAACCAAGCAAAAGATAAGCTTGAGGTTAAATACAAATCCCAACTGAAATTTTCTTAAGGCTAAAGGCTTCCTAATATCCTGAGATTATGGATATAAAGGAGGAAATCTGTGCTTACCTATTGGATTGTTCATGCCATTTTGAGGTTGAACTCTGAATACTGAACTTTGGTTTTCCAGTTGAACATTTGCGGTCCCTGTGCATTAAATAATTTACACACCTAGCAGAGCTCTAAATCCAACCCTTCTCCTCTTAATGGGATAGGATTTTGTGCACGCATGTAGACACGACAGCTCAAAAACCAAACAGTTGTTGCTGCTCAAAAAAGCAAACAAAACAACAATTTGCCCTGTGTTTAAAAAAGAAAGAGAAAGAACTGTCCAGCCCGAGAGACTAGAGCTATTTTGACTGCACGAGAACATAATCAGAGTCAGGAACACAATAGAATAGATATTCCCAGAGGAAATCAAGATTAAGACGCACACTTCGGCCTCCTATGAGTGCCAACCTCCCAAGCCCACAGGTCATTTTGTCTTACAATGTCACATCGATTCACATTTCACAATGTACTCTTAACTTCAGAATCTTAATGTGCTGGTTAGAATTAGCCATATTGTTGGAGAAGAGCCTAATCTTGACCACGTCTTCCTTTCGAGTGACTTCCTAGTTGGTTGGGGCATCAGCAAGATGCCTTGTCATTCTGGTAAATGTGAACCAGGAAGAAAGAAATATTAACAATCAATTGTGTATGCATTGTGCATGTATACAAATACATATGTACATAAATTGAACATGTATATTTTATATATATAAAACTGAACTTGTGCCAAGCCCTTTTCTTACAGGACACTGGGAGACCCTGCTTTGAAGAAAACAAGGATTCTGGAAAAAAATCCATGTCCCATATGACTACAGTAATCATTTCTCTGTGTCTACACATGTCAAATCAACATATTGTATACCTTGTGAGTATGCACTGAGTTGCTTCAGTCATGTTCAACTGTTTGTGACCCTACGGACCATAGCCCACCAGGTTCTTCTGTCCCTGCGATTCTCCTGGCAAGAATACTGGAGTGGGTTGCCATGCTCTCCTCCAAGGGATCTTCCTGACCCAGGGATCAAAAATATGTCTCTTGTGTCTCCTGCACTGGCTATCTGGAGAAGGCAATGGCACCCCACTCCAGTACTCTTGCCTGGAAAATCCCATGGGCGGAGAAGCCTGGTAGGCTGCAGTCCATGGGGTCGAGAAGAGTCGGACACGACTGAGCAACTTCACTTTCCCTTTTCACTTTCATGCATTGGAGAAGGAAACAGTAACCCTCTCCAGTGTTCTTGCCTGGAAAATCCCAGGGACAGCAGAGCCTGGTGGGCTGCCATCTAGGGGTCGCACAGAGTTGGACACGACTGAAGCAACTTAGCAGCAGCAGCAGCAGCATTGGCAATCAGGTTCTTTACCACTAGTGCCACCTGGGAAGCCTACTGTATACCTTGCTGCTGCTGCTGCTGCTGCTAAGCCGCTTCAGTCGTGTCCGACCCTGTGCGACCCCATAGACGGCAGCCCACTAGGCTCCCCTCTCCCTGGGATTCTCCAGGCAAGAACACTGGAGTGGGTTGCCGTTTCCTTCTCCAATGCATGAAAGTGAAAAGGGAAAGTGAAGTCGCTCAGTCGTGTCCGACTCTTCGCGAACCCATGGACTGCAGTCTACCAGGCTCCTCCATCCATGGGATTTTCCAGGCAAGAGTACTAGAGTGGGGTGCCATTGCCTTCTCTGACTGTATACCTTAACTATACACAATTTTTATTTTTAAAAATAAAGTAAAATATAAAAAGCAAGAAATGAGACACAAGACCTTCTGTATTCAGTAGAGATGATAATGGGTCAAACTCTGGACCCACTATTTGAAGTAAAGTGGGGTTCAGGCCACTGGGAAGATACAGGGCAGAAAAAGGAATGGCTTGTGGAGAGTGGTGTGAACCTGAGTGGGTCCCTTGGCTGGGGAAGGAAGCAGACGCTGCAGCCCCCCATTTCCTCAGCCGCACTCTATACATACTGGGGTCAGGACTGTGGGCACACTTCTAAGGGTCCCGGTGGTGGCTGGCGGTGAAGGCAGGGCAGAGAGCCAGCCTGCCATACTGACCATCTGTGTGTCTCAGGCACTTCCTCCAGAGACCATCCAGAAGGCCACACCCTCACGCCACTAATTCTGCTTCCTGCTTCCCTCTGGGCCACTCCTTCTGCAGTCCCACTGGAGCAGGAGTAAGAGCTGCCATCATCAGAAGGAACATCCCTCCCCGGAGAGGTCCTTGTCAACATCACACAGCGATCAAGAGACCAAGAGGCTGCAATGGAGAGAATCCCAGCCTCTCCCCCTTGCAGGCGCTACACCCTTCTCTCCAGCCTGTGAGCAGAGCTTCACTTGCTGCCTGTGACTGCTGGGCAGGCCCTGCCTCCCAGGCTGCAGGGTGGACACTGGGCTCCAAGACGGGGCCTCAGCTGCTGCTCTCCCACCAAAGTTGCCTCCAGCCCCGTCTGCACTCTCAGCCTCCAGGGTCTGCTCCTCGGTCCCAGTGTCACTCACAACTACCCACTGTCCCCAGAAGGCTTTGGCGCCCAAGTAAAGATGCAAATTAGAGTGTTTTTTTTTTTTTTATGTTATGAGAATGATAACGAGAACTTGAGGACAAGAGTCTCATTTAATCTGCAAATTGAGAAAAATGCCTGAAGTTATTATAAAAGAAGAACGATAAAAACACAAGCACTGGACTTTCCTGGGAATCTAGGGTTGGGAATTTCCCTGCCAATACGGAAACACAAGTTCCATCCCTGGTTTGGGAAGATCCCACATGCCACAGGGCAACTAAGCCTGTGTGCCACGATGACTGAGCCTGTGCGTGCTCTGCAACAAGAGAAGCCACCTCACAGAGAAGCCCTCGCACTGCAAGGAGTAGCCCCCACTGGCCCCAACTAGAGAAAGCCCGCACACAGCAACGAACACTCAGCATGTACTTAAGGGGTGGGATTTAGGGATGGTATCAGGGAAAGGTGTGGGTGTTCTAAGCCTCTCTTACCTGATAGACGTTACTAAGCTGATGTGGAAAAGACTTGGAGAAAACATTCACAATGTACCACTAGGACCACCTCAACAAAGACCCCACGCAGAGAAGATCCCTGCACAGCAGAGGAGAAGTGCCACAACACATAATGGCTGCACAGGAAATGCTGGATGACAGAGTCAGCATTCACCCAGAAGCCAGCATGGACCAGAACCTGGCTGGCAAACAGGGGCAGTCCTTCAGCTGAGTTCAGTCCCTCAGTCGTGTCCCGCTTTGGGACCCCATGGACCGCAGCCCACCAGGCTTCCCTGTCCATCACCAACTCCTGAGGCTAGACCAAACCCATGTCCATCAAGTCGGTGATGCCATCAACCATCTCATCCTCTGTCTTCCCCTTCTGCCTTCAATCTTTCCCAGCATCAGGGTATTTTCTAATGAGTCAGTTCTTCACATCAGGTGGCCAAAGGATTGGAGCTTCAGCAGCAGCCCTTCCCTTCCAGAGACCAGAGGAAGGAGGCACAGACACCCAGCTGAGTCACTGGGGAGGACGCTGGGCACTGGCTAGCTCTACCTCCATCCCAAGCTTCTCCAGGGGACCATCCTATACTGCAAGCCCTGGGGAACAACTCTTCCATCCTCCTCTGGAAGCAGGGGTTCAGACGGGATAAGATTCTGCCAATTGGATGCACTGCTGCAAGCCCTCAGTCTAGAGCCCATGTGGACAGGGCATGAGGCTTTTGCTTGGCTGGCCTCCATCACGGCAGAGGCAGTGGGCTCTGCAGTGAGCAGGTGGGCCCACAGCCTTCCCCAGTCATATCTCACAATAATTCTTTGAGCTGGAGGTGCTTCTGAGAGCTCTGACTAGATACTGCTCATCCAGTTCTTCACAGGGTTTGCAGGCCATTTAAAGCCTGATTAACAAGCCCTTCCTGTTTCAGCCAGGTTCTGATTTCTATCATCTGAATCAACACAGACGTTGTGGACCTAGCATGTCTCACAACCAAAGTAGGGTTATTTAACATCCTCTTCTATGTGACAAAGTTATTTTCAATAATAATCATGGAATAACCTGTAATTATTATTCTTACTGCTCGTTTGTTCCTTTTAAAACAGTCACTTAGAATAGATTTTAATTGTAAAGATACTATTAAATTTAGTCAAACACTTTATATATGGACTAAAATTTGCAGTTGCTAAAGTTTAAACATGATAACACCAAGTGGTCATATGGAAGAAAACTGATTTAACTCAGGTTTTGTTTCTTGACTTTGCAGTCACTGTGCTGTCATCCTTTATCTACTGTTTAAATGCAGGAGTACTTAGCACCATGAGAGCCAGAGACACCAACTGTGCCTGAAGCCAGCTTGATCCATCAGAACTGTTCTTACTGGAGTCTTCCTAATTAACTTACATGTGGGATGTAATATTTATTAAAGGATAAGCAATAAAATATGCTAATTTGAAGCATGTGTGTGTGTGTGTGTATAATTAAAATTCAACAATCACCACAGTAATTGTTTAGAATGTGGACCAACAAAAATTTGGGGGGGTGGGGGATAAAAGTATTTTATCACTGACATTGTTTAGAATTGCTGGCATGGGGATAATAAAAAGCAGACTGACTTACAGTCAATTTTATTATTGGTTTTAAATTCTCAGCAGACTGCAGCCCTGAACCATAGGCACCAGCCAGGAGGACTGTTCCCACTGCCCACACCGGTGCCATGAGCTCAAGGCTGGCAGGGGCTGAGTCTGAAGGAGCCTCACCTCGAGCCTGAGGGCTCCAGGAGGGCATGAGGGCAACTAGTGAACAGTAAGCCTGAGATACAGGGCCTTCAGCACACGTTCCCTGGGACTCAGTCCCCCAAACAGACCCTCATGACTCCCTGAATTCTCCAAAGTCACTGAAGCAGAAAGATCCCCTCACAGATTGCCCTTGGTGAAGAGGAACTGAGAGCCCCAAGCTCTGCTGAAACCCTGATGCTGGTTCTCAGTAGTGAAGTGAGTCACCACCACTTGTGTGGGAGAAATGTGTGTCTCAGCACAATTGGAAATCCCTTTGTGTCATGAGTCTTGGAGAGCTTACACAGGTAGTAGAATCCGCAGGTGCTAACTCTACCATTGCCAGAAGTCCACTTCCACCAAAACCCTGAGATTCTGCCATCTGCTAGGCAAGTGAGCTGCATGGTGGTGTATTTGGGGGCTCAGAGATGAAAGGCCAGACCGGGGCCCTATCATTAACAAGAGAGCCTTCTCGCTGCTCTTCCCCTCCAGGCAGTACCCACCCAGAGAGACATCAAAAATGCTCTGAAGGCAGAGACCCCGTTTCTGTCTGCTGACCCTCACAGTCCCCAGTGGTACAGGTCTGATGAAAGCCTAATTTCCTGGTTGCAAGGAGAGTCAAGCTTGTCTTCCTCCTCTAGATGAGGGATCTTTAACATAAAGGTACAGTCTTGGAGGGAAAAAAGAAAACACAAGTTGATTTTAACACTGGCTCTGGAGAACCTGTGGGAGTCGAGGGGAGACCGTGTCGCCAGGCAAAGAGGAGAGCATCTACTCACCACCCCAGGAGGGCACGGGGCACTGGCAGAAAAGATGCAGGTGGGCATGACCTGGTACTCAAGGACCCTGAAGGCTGGGGCCTTTCTCGTCCAGGCAGCAGCGGGCCAGATGTCCGCCTGCAGGTCTTAAAGATGCAGCCCCAGCAGTAGGGGCTGTGTGCCAGCCTTCTTGTCTGGCACGGCCCAGGAGAATGCCACTACACCTCCTTCCTTAGGACCAATGGGCATCGTCCAGCCAAGGCAGGAGAGGCAGGGCCATCCAGCTACGTATCTCATACCCAGGTGTTTGGGAGTAGGGCTGACCTGACTCATGCATTTCAAACACAGCATTGCACCCAAGGTCAAATTGCTGTATTACTGTTAAGTAGTGTTAGCCAGCCTTATATCTAAGGACTACAGGCCTTAATTACTCCAGGAAACAGCCTGATGGCCAAAGAAAGCCTTGTTACAAAGGCCCCTTTGTTGAAAGGGCCTTTACGTGGATTTCTCCAGACACCCCTCATACCAGCCACCAGCCCAGTGCTGGGAAGTAGTACAGCTCAAGTCACCCTTTAACCCACAGGGTTTTTAGAAGACCTATACTCAGGTCTGGCTGGCTTAGGTTTCCTGACTGTGGATCCGAGATAAGTCACAGATCCTTACCAAGCCTCAGTTTCCGTATGTATAAAGTCAAGCTCATCAGTGTGAATCTCACCTACATTTTCTGAACGCTGAGTATGCCAGGGCCAGTGGTAGTCCCTAACACCCCTGGGTCCTAAACCAGCCCCACTGAGCAGTGTTTGTACCCTCCACTGGCAGGCAGAATTGAATGGTGCTGTTACTCTACCCCAATCTCTCCACCCCTCTACATATAATAAGTAAAAGAATGTGCTTGAGAGAATACTTTTCCTTTTCTCCTATCCAGAACCACTGTTTTCCCTGTCTGCAGGGGTGGGGCAAAAACCCATCTTCTCCAGGACAGATGAGGAAGGGGAGCTATTCCCTGCCCTGACGCCCTAGAAACAGAGACGCAGGCAGAGATTCATCCAGTGAGGCCAAATCTTGGCCAGCCCTAAACCTGGAATCTTGAAGGACAGTGTGAGACAAAAGTTCAAGGAGCATGAAGATTCCTCCCCATGTTGGTGGAGCTGGGAGGAGGCCCTGAGGCTTGTCCAGGGGGAGAGGAGGCTGCAAGGTTTACGAACACTGTTCCTGGGGCGGGGGGTGGACCTGGCCTGTACTTCTCCTGCCCCAGCCCCACATTCCCGCTGCTTTTCAGAGCTTGGCGCTCCACCCTTCTGCCAATCCTGTAAATGACTAGATGGATAACCTTCCAGTAGGTTCCTTTCCCCTTTAACCTAACCAGCTATTAGCTCTGCTGTTGTCACCAGGAGTCCTGCCTGATACTGTGAAAGAGGAAAGTAACCAAAATAAAGGGGAAAAAATTTCAAGCCACCTACTTAAGTATTCTTCACTTTTGCTGTTGTTTAGCTGCTAAGTTGTATCCAACTCTTCTGCGACCCCATGGACTGTAACCCACCAAGCTCCTGTGTCCGTGGGATTCTCCAGGCAAGAATCTGGAGTGGGTTGCCATTTTCTTCTCCAGGGGATCTTCCCTACCCAGGGACTGAACCTGCGTCTCCTGCATTGGCAGGTGGATTCCTTACCTCTGAGCCACCTGGGAAGCCCCTAAGTATAAGTATACTTATCATGGCATTATTTAATGCTGGGGAAATGGGAAACAGAGCTCATACCTGACTATAGTGAAATGGTTAAATCAACTCTGATTCATTCACCTGGAAAAATAAGTGTTAATAGTTTCCAGAATAGTGGGTATGAAGACAAGGCAGTGGCCAGGGAAGAGCTCATGAGATAGGATGACAAGTGAAAACTGGATAAGAAATTATATGTGCAAGAATTAGAACATCTTCCCCAAGAATATGAGCTCTTGCAGTAGCTAGGATTTTTATCTGTCCTACTCAGGGTCCTATCTCCAGGTGCCGGTAACAGTAGATGCCAAACTAATACTCATGGAAGGAATGAATGGCTGAACAAACTATTTCCACAGGGAAGGGTGGGAAAATCTTTTTGTGATATTAGTGACTATTGTAGCTTGGTCAGATTTTTTAAGCTGATGTTTTTTTCCCTCTAATTCCAGCATTTCTTCCATGTGGTTTTATTCTTTTATTAGGAAGAAAAGAATTTTTTCTGAGTCCAAACTATCAGCAGGTGACCCAACTCCCCCTAATATTTATGTCCCTTCTGGAGAGGCTTAAGTTGCCACAAACCAGGGTGATCAGGGCAAAGGAACATTTGCTCCCCTTGCCAAATGAAAGTGCTGGGCTGAAGCAACTTATCTGTCCATCAGGAGCTGGCTCTGAGCCAGCGAGTACACACCGCCTTCCTAAGGCAGCACTGAGCACTCTGGAACTCCCTGCCCAAGCCCAGCGTAGAGCGCAAGACTGGCCGGGCAGGTGCCCAGGGCCGGTCCAAGGCCACCGCCCTCCTCCACTCCCCTCTGGCTGCAGTCTCTCTGCTTCCTCGCCAGGCTTTGTCACTATATACCACAGCAACTGAATAAGGGCAGATTCCACAGCCAGAGGGAGTTCAAAGGAGTCACTGCCCCATCTGATTGGCATTCAGCTGAGGCCGCCTCCAGCTTAGCGTGCAGGATCCTATCCTACCTTGGACTGACTAAGCAGGGAGGCAGAGGAGTCAGCACTCTGGGTAGGTCAGGAAACAGGCTTCAGGCAGCCCTGAGCTCTCATAGCAAGAGGGAGAGAGGATGCTGATCAGTCAGGTGAGCAGCGAGGAAAGATCCCTTGGCAAGGCTGGCTGTGGTCACCTACCGAGACCAGAGTTTTAGGACCGCCACTGGTGTGCATGCATTGTGACAGTAACATTCCTTCTTTCCCTTTGTGTCTCTGTCACCTACACACCAATTTCTTCATAATAAAATAAAACCATGCAAAGGAAAATGTTGGATCATCACAGAAAGCTAACCAAAATGATCACATGGATCACAGCCTTGTGTGGCTCAGTGAAGCCCTGAGCCACGCCGTGCAGGGCCACCCAAGACGGATGGGTCATGGTGGAGCGCTCTGACAAAACGTGGTCCGCTGGACAAGGGGATGGCAAACCACTTCAGTATTCTCGCCTTGAGAACCCCATGAACAGTAGGAAAAGGCAAAAAGATGTAAAACTGGGAGATGAGCTCCTGAGGTCAGTAGGGGTCCATGATGCTACAATCCCACAGCCTCCAGAATGAAAGACGAAGAAGCCACGCGTGAAGGCACGACGCCCTGCACAGACTCACATTCCTCTCCTCCAGGCCTTCTTCAGAAATCCTTTCTGCAGCTGTCACTTTCCCCTCTTATATCAAGACGTTACATCCTGGTTTGACCCAAGCCGCACAAGCCCCAGGGTCCATGGCATATCCTGCAGGCATTTCCCCCCGTGAACATGCACTGCTGTGCTTCACCGGTTGTCCACAGGGCAGGGCCAGCTGCGTGGCAGTCCTCCGTGGAGCTCTGGATCCCCTGCTGCAGGGTTTCTCTCTGAAGCACCAGAAGCAGATGGACGGTGCCCTCTCCTCAGAGTTCTGGGTCCCAGTTCTCTGTGATCCTGCCTCCGAGCCACTGAGGTACCAAGCAAGCCAGGTGGCACCCCTCCCAGAGGCATGTGGGCCAGCTCTAGAGGACCCCATCTCCAAGCTCCTAGTGCTCACAAACCCAGCCTCTTGCCTCTATTTCCCTAGCCCTCAGGGTGATAGTTGCCTCCTGCAGTCAACTCTGAGATCCCTCAGGGTTCTATTTTTGCCCTTTCAGTCTTTTAATACCAGTTTAGCACCTTCCCTGGTAGCTCAGATGGTAAAGAGTTTGTCTATAGTGTGGGAGACCCAGGTTCAATCCATGGGTTGGGAAGATCCCCTGGAGAAGGAAATGGCAACCCACTCCAGTATCTTGCCTGGAAAACTCCAGGGACAGAGGAACCTTGCAGGCTACAATCCATGGGGTCACAAAGAGTTGAACACAACTGAGCGACTTCACTAGCAAATACCAGTTTAATTAATTCCTTTTATTAAATTCTCTGTTAAAACAACTATGGCGATCAACTTCTTACCTAAATAATGTTTATATAGTCAAAAGACTTTCTGGAGAGTATTAACAATTTGGTTTCCTTGGTTAGTTTTACTGTATTTAAAGTTCACTGAAGTTTCCAATGCTTTAATTTTATAATCATTAAAAAAAAAGAAAAAACACCAAACTTATGGTGGTTTCTATTTTCCTGGTTGGACTCCAACACAGGAGGAAAGCATGGAGGGAAGTATGTGTCAGGTTGAACCTACTGCTGCTGCTGCTGCTACTGCTAAGTCACTTCAGTCGTGTATGACTCTGTGCGACCCCATAGACGGCAGCCCACCAGGCTCCCCCGTCCCAGGGATTCTCCAGGCAAGAACACTGGAGTGGGCTGCCATTTCCTTCTCCAATGCATGAAAGTGAAAAGTGAAAGTGAAGTCACTGAGTCATGTCTAACTCTCAGCGACCCCATGGACTGCAGCCCACCAGACTCCTCCATCCATGGGATTTTCCATGAACCTGCTAGTGAAGAGTTTGATGGGTAGTTTGATAGAGGATCTGTCTCCTCCTTACCTGGGAGATGCTGGGGAGGAGAACTTTCCATCTCATGTTCAAATGGCCAGCTTCAGGGGACTGTGTTCAAGAACTAACTGGAAGTTACCACCCACTAAGTTTCCAAGTTTTCTACCATTTCTTATACTGAATTCTGAGGGGTTTAAGTACAGATGAACAGTGGAAGGGGCTTCCCAGGTAGCCCAGTGAGTAAAGAATCCGCCTGCCAATACAGGAGACATAGGTTCAATCCTCAGGTCAGGAAGATCCCCTGGAGGAGGGCACAGCCACCCATTCCAGTATTCTTGCCTGGAGAATCCCATGAACAGAGGAAGCTGGTGGCCTACAGTCCTAGGGTTGCAGAGCTGGACACGACTGAAGCGACTGAGCATGCACACATATATCAGTGGAGGAACATGCGTCTTTTAAATAGCCAGGGATTCCAGATCTCTGGCTTGGCAGACCCTCAATGTAAGACGGTCTTGGCAAGGGAAAGAAGACCCAACTGGAGAAGAGAATGCTATGAAATGACTATACAGAAAGAGTTAAGCAACCTAACTGTTCGTAAAAACCAAAGGGAGGCCACCACACTCTAAGTTCCAAGGGGGAGGACTATTAAAATCACAGGTGGTTGCAATAACCACACATTCATTCAGTGCTGAATTTCCAATCCCTATCTCCTTACTTTGGGAGCAATTAGTTTCAGGTGAAAGATTGCACTTGCAGCTAATTGCACCTGCAATTACCCACTTCCGGGTGCAATTAGCCACTTGAACCTAATTCTGAGTGTGCAAGTGCTTCATTTCGTATGTGAGTGGGTGATTCCAGGTACAGTTAGTTGTGCCCTCAGTCTTTGCACCTGCAACTAATTGTGATGAATAAAAGAAGTCTGCACGCAAGTCAAGTTGGAGGCACATATGGTAGACCTTGTCTGGGGACCAAGAATTAGATCAGTTGCACCGATAAGACACAAGTGTACTAAAGAAAGCAAAGGGAAAAATTATTAGACTCTGTCACTCTTTAGATCTAGGGTCATATTAACAATGTTCTCTTTCTACAGCGTGTTCCTCCTGGACCACAGAATACGAAGTCAGCCAGTGAGAAGCCTGGCTTGGGTCAAAAAGCTGCTGACAATGAAGAATATCCATAAGCATAGGTCAAAACTGCATTCCAGTCAATTCTCCATTATTTGGTCAATGCTGGTGAGGTTGTTCAAAACACTTAGGTAACAGACTGAATTAACTGAAATACTACTATGTGCTAACTCATATAGTGAACCCAGAGATTAATAGGCATAGCTCCTGCCATCAATTTCAAGTCAGTTCCACAGATATTTATTGAGTGCCTACTGATGCAGGTTTGATCCCTGGGTCAAAAGACCCTCTGGAGAAGGGAATGACAATCCACTCCAGTGTTCTTGCCTAGAGAATCCCATGGACAGAGGAGCCTGGTGGGCCACAGTCCATGGGGTCGCAGAGTCAGACACGACTGAATGACTAACACTACTACTATCTGTTTAGCACATCAAAGTGTTCATGAGCTTATTGGGAAGACACATTTATTCTTTCTACAAGTACTGATTCATCGAACCGTCTTGAAATCTACATTCAAGTGGGGAAAACAGATGTTAAATAATTGTTTACACAATCAATGTCTTCATTACAGAGGCTGTGAGAGTGTACAGTTGGGGCCTGCCCTGGGCTGAGAGTTCAAATTGAGCTTCTCCAAAGAACTGATGCTTGAGCGGAGATTTGAAAGATGATTAACAGTTACCTAGACAAGGGGCAAGGGAGACTGGACTCCAGGTGAACGGAGCAAAGCTGCAAAGGCTCAGAGGCAGGAAGGAACGTAACAATATTAAGCAGAAAGAAGGCCCGAGTAGCTAGCGAACAGCAAGAATGCAGGGCTGTAAAGTTTATGTGGTAAGCGAGAGGAGGTTCTTTTTAAAGTACCCAAAACTGTGCCCCATGAAATAACTGACAATGGTTCTTTCCAGAAAGGAAGGCAATGTGTGACTTCTCAACATTAGCCAGGAATCTTGTGGTGTGTGTTTTATTTTGTCTCTCTTCCTCTAATCTCATCAATACCAACCTGGACCTTGGGACAGCCAGTGGAAAATGAGGTAGAAAAAGAATAGCATTACACATCAAGCCCTCCCCGCCAGCTGCACATCTCTGAGCTTACACTTGGATAAGTGACTTGGATTTGGAGATGAGCCTAAAGCATCAGACCAGGCTTCCCTGGTGGCTCAGATCGTAAAGCGTCTGCCTGCAATGTATGAGACCCATGTTCGATCCCTAGGTTGGGAAGATCTTCTAGAGAAGGAAATGGCAACCCACTCTAGTACCCTTGCCTAGAAAATCCCATGGACAGAGGAGACTTGTATGCTATAGTACTGGGGTCACAAAGAGTTGGACACGACTGAGTGACTTCACTTTCTTTCTTTCTATTATGATACAGTAGATTGGACTGGACTTTTAACACTTGGAAATAAACCTCATCTTCATAACTGCCGTGGGCTTAGTTGCTCAGTCACGTCTGACTCTTTGCAACTCCGTGGACTATAGCCCAGAGAAGTCCTCTGTTCATGGGGATTCTCTAGCAAGAATACTAGAGTGGGTTGCCATGCCCTCCTCCAGGGGATCTTCCCAACCCAGGGAACAAACCCAGGTCTCCCACATTACAGGAGGATTCTTTACTATCTGAGCCATGAAAAGTCCAAGAATACTGGAGTGGATAGCCTATCCTTTCTCCAGGGGATCTTCCTGATCGAGAAATCAATCTAGGGTCTCCTGCATTGCAGGCAGATTCTTTACCAGCTGAGCTACCAGGCAGATACAAGGCAGACTGCATGGCAGTTGGATTCTGAACTCCTTCAAAATTGAGGCTATTCTAACTGTTGGAGGTGGCCCAGGAAGCTATGGGGGTCTCTAAAGGATGGGTTAATAGGGACTTATCGGAGAAAATTTGAAGGTTGAATGGAAGAGACATCTGGTCTCTTCATGATTGCACTCCACTGAGGGCTGAGAAGGCAGGGAAGGTTCCATAACGATAAGAAGGCCTAGTAGGCTTTGTAGAGAGGAAGGTTCAGGCAGTGCAGGAGCAGAATAGTGAGAACACAGGGGATGGATTCTGCTCTCTATAGGGTGGGGAGTCTCAAGAAGTGGGGCCTGGCTGGAGTAGATGGTGAGATGAGAGCAAGAGTTGGATTAACACGGGATAACAGGAGTACTACTGTAGCGTCAAATCTGGCTTCTCTGCCACACCCTTCACAAGCAGCAAAATGACTTAGTCTAAACCAGGGGGTTCATATAGGCAACCTCCCTTCCATGGTTAAGATTACGACTCCCCCCCCCCCTTTCTTCTTTGTGTATTGTCTGGTGGGATGCTAAGAAGTCACACTGTGAGGACATTCCCTCATATCCCCACCCCTTGATTAGCATTCCAGGCCAAGAGGGAACACGTGCTGTGCAGGTCTTCAAGAAAACAGGGAGGGGAGGAGGGTTCGCTCTCTTCCTCTCTCTCTTTCTCCTCTCTCTCTGTGGCTGAGATTGGCTTGATGTTCCCCAGATCATCTACTCCTCACTCAGCACACAGGAAGACTGTTTTCCAGCCTCTCTTCCAGTCAAACTAGAGCCCTGGACCTGGGTTCCAGACAGGCAGCCAGGGCAGCCCTGGTCCCTAAAAGATTCATTTCAGTCTTTCACTCACTCTCCTCTCCGAACTCATGAGATGAAAAATGAAGGACTTTAAGATGGTGGAGACACGAGATGGCAAGAATCTGCCTCCCTGTTCAGGTGGGAGCCATCAGAGCCTCAGCAGACCAAGACACAGGCAGGTTATGCTTGGTTAAGACACTGAGACATGGGGCTGTTCGTTACTGCAGCGGAGTGTACCCTGACATGGCAGCCCACACCCAACCCCAGGGTCTGCTACAATCTTGTTTGCCTCCCTTCTGGACACTTTCCACAACCGCTTGGGCCTCATTCATTTCTGTGCAACAAAGTATTGACAGTCCTAGAGATGGGGGAAGACGATCCACAAGGAAAACCCTCAAGGACTTCCCTGCTGGTACGTGGTTAAGAACCCACTTTTGGGTTCTTAATGCAGGAGGCATGGGTTCAACTCCCAGTCGGGGAAGTCAGATCCCACAGGCTATGAGGCAGCTGAGCTCGAGCACCACAATTGGAAAGCCCACTCACCACAACAAAGACCCAGGTGGCCAAAAAAGAAAAGATCCAGGCCTTTCTCTTCCTGGAGCACGGTCCTGCACTGCCACACCACAGTCCTGGCGGGCCCCTCTTCTTGAAATGCTTCCCCCTGGAGGGCCACTCAGGTGGTTTCTTCTCAGCTGAAATGACCCTTTCAGGGCACTTATAAATCCATGAAATTCTTATTTGCCTATTGTCTTTCGCCTTCTAGGACATCGTCTCCATGAGACAAGACCTCAGTTTTGTATGTTGCTGCTTCTCTGCGTGCGTGCTCAGTCACTTCAGTCGTGTCTGACTCTTTGCGAACCCATGGACCACAGCCCACCAGGCTCCTCTATCCATGAGATTCTCCAGGCAAGAATACCGGAGTGGCTTGCCATGCCCTCCTCCAGGGGAACCTCCCAACCCAGGGATCAAACCCACATTGGCAGGCAGGTTCTTTACCACAGGCACCACCTGGGAAGCCCATGGAATGAATGAATGAGAGGATATAAAGATTCTCACTCCAGGTTATCTAGTCTCACTTCCTTTACAAATGAAGAAATCGAGCGCCTTTTCCTACAAAGAGGAAACAGAGAAGCAGCTAATGCAACTTTACAATGCAAGCTGTTTCTGGAGCACTGAACTCGAATGTGATTTATTCAAGTGAAAACTCTGGGGGAATTGTTTTGGAGGGATCCATAAAACAAATGTCATTTTCACCTGGAGAACTCACCCAACCTTCTAACCGATTTCAAATATAGTTATTTAATTCAGATTTGACAAATTTGAAATCTCTTACACAAAGCCATTTATCATCTACTGTGTGCCTGCCCTGCCTCACAGTTTAAGTTATGGCTCTTTAATAGGGTAAAAACATTTCATAAAATCATCAAAACACCTTAAACCAAAACTGCCTATAAGAATTGATGAGTTTCAGGCATTGATTCAAGCCCCGAAAACATCAACCTTGCCATTGGCACCATGGGCACTTCTAATAAAAGCGCTAAGGAGGTATAATGAATATCAAATGAACCATTTTGTATGTCTGCGTGGTTTCTCCAATTGGAAATAAATCAATGAGCCTTACAAAATGCATAGTTTAGTGGTATATTCATAAACAATAATCTTGTTTTTCTATCATGACTCGAGTGTCATTCTTTTTTTATAACCCAACTGAAGCTTTAATAATTTATTTTATATCTACATAAGCCAGAGCATAAAAGGAGAGGACAATCTAGCACGTGTTTGATATTTAAAACACCCTTGTGTTGGAAGCTATGTGGATCATAAAGGTAAAACCAAAGCACTCATGATCTTGCAGCAAACACTGGTGATGGCTGTGTACTAAGTCGTCGCTTCTGTCGTGTCTGACCCTTTGCGGCCCATGGATGGTAGCCCACCAGCCTCCTCTGTCCATGGGATTATCCAGGCAAGAATACTGGAGTGGCTTGCCATGCCCTCCTCCAGGGGATCTTCCAGACCCAGGGATCAAACCCAGGTCACCTGCATTGCAGGTGGATTCTTTACCACTGAGGAGCCTATTCGCAAACACAGGACATGTGAATAGTAACTAGTAAACAAGAGAGAAACTTACATGAATACCAAAAGGCAGCCTAGACTGCCGCGAGCTCAGTGAAGCAGAACAGGCGGCCTGAATCAAATCCCGCTTTGCAGGTGCTGTTAGCCGAGCCCATGCCAGCCCTCCTGGCCGGCTCAGCCAGGGACAGCAGACTCGTGGGGCTGAGGTGAGCTCCCCCAGCAACAGTGTGGAGTGTTCCCCTGTAGACCTCTCCATGACCCTGCCAAACAGGTCAGCTGGGCTGTCCCACCACCAGCTTGCTCAGCTGGGTAAGTGGCTTTCCCTCCCTCTGGCATGGGCTCAAACCCTATGATCCAAAGCTGCCCTCTCTATCTCAGCAACTTCCCTTCCAGAGGCCAAATATAGCCATCCCCTTGCTGGGTCACAAAACTTCAGTCAGACGGCCGGGCCCAGTGACAGCCGAACGAAGAGCGTCTCCCCAGCCCAGCCCACAGACAAAAATAACAGCCGCTTGGTAAGCATGGGCTGGACATTTTTTTTTTTTTTTCCTGTCACTAGGACTTTGGAAGTATTTTTGTGTTGGTTCTGGATTGTACTGTTTGTCTTTGTCGTTTGGAAGTTGACGTAGCCATTGAAGAGGTTGTTACACCCACATCCCATATGAGACTCATGCCTTTAAATCCAGCTGTGGTGGCTCATGACCAGAAAGGTATTCATTTCTTAAACCTCCCAGTCAAAAGGAGGGTCTAGGCACAATGAAGGCCAGAAATGGTATGGACCTAACAGAAGCAGAAGATATTAAGAAGAGGTGGCAAGAATACACGGAAGAACTGTCCAAAAATATCTTCACAACCCAGATAATCACGATGGTGTGATCACTCACCTAGAGCCAGACATTCTGGAACGTGAAGTCAAGTGGGCCTTAGGAAGCATCACGACAAACAAAGCTAGTGGAGGTGATGGAATTCCAGTTGAGCTGTTTCAAATCCTGAAAGATGATGCTGTAAAAGTGCTGCACTCAACATGCCAGCAAATTTGGAAAACTCAGCAGTGGCCACAGGACTGGAAAAGGTCAGTTTTCATTCCAATCCCTAAGAAAGGCAATGCCAAAGGATGCTCAGACTATTCCACAATTGCACTCATCTCACATGCTAAAAAGGAATGCTCAAAATTCTCCAAGCAAGGCTTCAGCAGTACATGAACTGTGAACTTCCAGATGTTCAAGCCGGTTTTAGAAAAGGCAGAGGAACTAGAGATCAATTGACAACATCCACTGGATCATCAAAAAAGCAAGAGAGTTCCAGAAAAACATCTCTTTCTGCTTTATTGACTATGCCAAAGCTTTTGACTGTGTGGATCACCACAAACTGTGAAAAATTCTGAGAGAGATGGGAATACCAGACCACCTGACCTGCCTCCTGAGAAATCTGTATGCAGGTCAGGAAACAATAGTTAGAACTGGACATGGAACAACAGGCTGGCTCCAAATAGGGAAAGGAATACATCAAGGCTGATGTGCACTGTGACCAACCAGGCTTCTCTGTCCATGGGATTCTCCAGGCAAGAATACAGGAGTGGGTAGCCTTCTCCAAGGGATCTTCCCAACCCAGGGATCAAACCCAGATTTCCCGCATTGGAGGCAGATTCTTTAGCATCTGAGCCACCAAGGAAGCCCAAGAATACTGGAGAGGGTGGCCTATCCCTTCTCCAGGGGATCTTCCTGACCCAGGAATAGAACCAGGGTCTCCTGCATTGCAGGTAGATTCTTTATGACTAAGCTACCAGGGAAGCCCAAAAGTGATACACACAGTGATGTAAATAACCCTTGGAAGCAATTATTCTGTTTTGATATTATCCTGTATCCCTGAACAAAAAGTAGGAGTTTTGAGTTAGCCACCTGGTACTAATGAGAGTGAAAGTGTTAGTTGCTCAATTGTGTCCAACTCTGTGGTCCCATGGACTGTAGCCCACCAGGCTCACCTGTTCCTGGGATTCTCCAGGTAAGAATACTGGAATGTGTTGCCACTTCCTTCTCCAGGGGATCTTTCCTACCCAGAGATGGAACCCATGTCTCCTGCATTAGCAGGTGGATTCTTTACCATTGAGCCACCTGGGAGGCCCACAAAGACCCAACACAGCCAAATAAAAAAGTGATTTTTTAAATAAAATTAAAAAATAAAAGGAGAGTCTAGCAAGTGCATCTCCTCCCCACCCTGTCCAGCAGGGCCTCCTGCAGAGCCAGGATCAGGCTGGGACCAAGCACTAGGATGCCTTTTCTCCTCAGTCTAGCTGGAGTGACAGCTGCGACTGTAAGAGGTGCCTCTGTGGGGCTGGACCAGGTCATTTCCATGTTCATACCCATGATGCACCTGGGCAGCAGTCAGGCCTTGGGCCCCAGAGCTGTCAGCTCAGTGCCCTCTGCAAATACTAAAATGAGTTAAATTATTCATTTATTTCTTTAAAAGTACACAGGGTTCGACCACCACAAAGCCCACTTTTGATCTGCTTCCCTGACACGCAGGGCTCAAGTCAGCCAGGTCTTGTGCAGGCCAACAGACACATCTTGTTAAGTCTTACCCAGCAGATGATGCTCAGTGGGATGGTGCTAAAGAAATCCAGGCTGGGGAAGGTGACTGTCTACTCCAGGCCCATTTTCCAAATGCAGTGTATGATAAGCAATGGTGCAGAACTATAACCCTCAGTTGTCGGAACATCTTTGTACTTTGTTCTTCAAAGGCAGAATGTTTTCTGGCATGTTGCTACCTGAGGAAAAAAACCAAATACTCCCCTAATTTTACATATGCATGCCTATCACACTGATGCATCTCATTTCTTATGGCAGTGCATGTTGTCACAGGACCATTAAATAATTTATGCCTTTAATACATTTATCAGCTCTCCTGTGTGTGTGTGTGTGTGTGTGTGTGTGTGTGTATGGATCCTGTGTGCCAGTGTCAAAGATGTCTTCTCTATTAAGGGAAAGCAAGCAACCTCTTGGGTCATTCTCCACCATGAAATCAACTTTGCATCTGATGCATCAAATGAGTAAAAAGTGATAACAGATCCCTGTTCTTTACACAAAATGAAGTACTTGTTTACACCAGAAAAGCAGTCGAACTAAGCATTTTACACTACATATCTTCTGAAATTGCTCCCTTCCTTCTTCTTTTCTAAGGAAGGTCTCTGTTACTCCATGTCAGCTGTAAAGGGAAAATGGCTCCTCAGATTCAACTTGTTCTATTTACGCTGCATTTTCTTTGCTCCCGCCTTGGAATGTTTACCATGCTTGTCATCAAGAACAGCTTCGGAGCACCCAGCAGTTCAAGGTTGGTACCAGGTGTGTGTGTTTGGCAGTCCTCGCCTCCATGGCTGCCCACAGGCTCCAACTTGGATTCAGCCGTGGTGATCATTCACACCCTTGCAGCAGCAGCATGTCGGGGTGCTACCAGCAACAATGACAAGCAGCAATAGTGAGCACCAGGGCAGCAGCTGCTGTGGGCAAAGTCGGGTGGCTGCACCTGGCTCCTCTCAACTTCCTGCTCCAGCCACCGCCCTCCACCCACCGTTCTCATTCGGAAGGCTTTTGTGTCTCGCTGGTACCATGAAAGAATTGCCAGAATGATACAATCTTAAAGGAAGGGATCTCAAAAACAGGTAGTTGGACCTGCTTGTTTTAAAGATAAGGAAGTAGAAGCCCTGAGGGGGTAAGTTTCTTGGCCATGCTCATGCAGGTGGTTATTGGCAGAGTAATGACTGGAATCAAGTCACTGAAGCCACTTTCTAACGATCTTTCTGCCGTACCTGTGACTTTTCAACATCGTTAGCACAATCCACAGTATGGAATAAATTTTACATCATCACCCACAGTACCTACAGATATGCACAACTAACACAAAATCACACAATAGTTATCTTTACTATATGTGATATACTCTAGTATTTTCTCTTATAGCATATTCATTTTAAAAGAGCCTGAAGATTGCTTGGCAGCATGTGTACTAAGACTGGAACAATACAGAGAAGATTAACACGGCCCCTACACAAGGATAACATGCAAATTTTCCCCATTTTTTTTTTTTCACATTTACCAAATGTTCCTTTTCTTTCCAGGGATAATATTTATAGGTACACAGTCAAATAATTTGCATTTTTCCTAATTAGATACATCTACCGAATAGGAAGGTGGAGTTGAAATAGGTACAGAGAGGGGTCCCCTCCAGCTCAAACCTGTCACACGCCTGATCAGGAATAAGCTTATTGTCTGATCTGTCCTTAATTCTGAAAAGGCAAAATGATCTAGCAGAGAGAACACTGGGTTCTGGCTCCACCATCTTGCAAGTGTGTGACTTAGGGTGAATTTTCTCTGGGTTCTGCTATCTCAACTGCAAGATCAAGCTGTTGTTAATTGACAGGAGTTCTGAGAAGGGAGCACAATAATGCAAATGAATGCAATAAAAAGCTCTATTCACAAGACTTGTCCTGGAACAGCGATGGTTTTAAATTCTCACATTTCAGAGAAATATGGTGTCTCAAGATGTTTCTGGATTCTCATCAAAACACCTGCATAATGTATTATGAATAAATTTGGTACAATAAAGGAAAACTAAGCCCTGGAACTGACTCATTTTTAAATGCTTTTGCAGGTGTTTAGAGAGGAGGAGTTGACCCTAAATCTTGAAGATGTTCAGCCTCAGAAAAGGAGAAGTCATTGAGGTCAAAGATGAGTCTCTGCTCTTGAAAAGGTGATCAGTCACAAATTGAAAATCATAATCAAGAAAGGTTACTGTCAGTGAGTACAAAGGGGAAGAATTGAGTGAACGTACTATAAAACAATCAGATCAACAGCCATGCTGAAGGTTGATAGAACATGTGGGGTGGAATGAATGAGAAGAGTTCCAGATGCATTGAGTGCTGCCCAGCTGCTTTTGAAGAAGGCATCTTTCTAGGAGGTGGTTTGGCTTGGGTTCAGCACATTCCAGCTTTGGACTCACCAAATCCAATAAAATCTTTTTAAAAACTGCTATAGAAATTATTTTTTTTAAATATTCAAAATGTCTGCAATAACATAACCTTGCCCAAAGTGACAGTTAGAAGGATCCTTGACAGCTGAGAACGTTCGTCAAAGCCAATTCAGAAGCTGGTGGTGATGCTCTGCTTGGAGATATGACTAGAATTTTTTTAAAAAGGCATCACCGGCCCTACTAAGGTCCTGAGAGCTGCCTCATGGCTGCTCCTGCTGTGTGAAACAGAGCAGAAGTTGTAGCAAAGATACTGAAGAGAGGGCGGATCCTGCCTGGCCAGAGTGGGTGGAGGCGGTGTGGAGGTGGTATGTTCTCAGAGCTGCGTTTCTCACCAGTAACTTCAGAAAAATCACTTGAAAAAAAAAAAAAAAGACCAAAGAAAAGGTTACAGGTTTCAGTTAGGGGTATCAGCTGACAAAGTGCATGATGGTTTACGGCTGTCACGGTGCACGCCCACAGATAACATATTTTGTGTTTTTGAATGAAAAGACATTTGTACATTCTCTTTAAAAAAATGTCAGCTGTGCTTACAACATTTATTCCACAACCCACCCAATAGAGCATTTGGTATCAGCACACCCGTGGTGCAGAGGGGTGAGCCCTGAGTGTGGGCAGTGTGCCCTCTTTCCCCACAGATTCACCTCCAGCCTGTCTCATTTACTCCACCAACACCTACTCCTATTGCACCCTCTGAAACCTCTGTTCCATGGTGAGAAATCCTCCCTTGACTTTAGTGGGGGGAGCACTCCTTTTTCTTCCTGTTTCCTTTGGAGTCTGGTTCTCTCAGCCATGAACTCACCATCCCACTCCACTGCTCCCAGACTCCCAAGGATGGGGAGGAGGATCTGTGTCCTCTTGACCCCTTGGAGACAACATTGCTCTTCTACCTTCATATAAATCCCTCCTTCCCTCCTCACGCCACCTGTTCGCCCACTGTGAGTGAGTGAAAGTTGCTCAGTTGTGTCCAACTCTTTGCAAGCCCATGCACTATATAGTCCACGGAATTCTCCAGGCCAAGAATCCTTTAGTGGGTAGCCTTTCCCTTCTCCAGGGGATCTTCCCAACCCAGGGATCAAACCCAGGTCTCCCACATTGCAGGCAGATTCTTTATCAGCTGAGCCACAGGGAAGCCCAAGAATACTGGAATGGGTAGCCTTTCCCTTCTCCAGGGGATCTGCCCAACCCAGGGATCAAACCCAGGTCTCCCGCATTGCGGGCGGATTCTTTACCAACTGAGCTATCAGGGAAGCCCATGACTTCCCCCAAACCTCCCACTGGCATCTTGGTGGCTTACCACCTTCTTTTCTATCCTAAAGCCTCCCATAAACATGGCACTTCCATATCCACATGGACCATCACTACCCTCCCCCTTTCATCCCCTCCCTCCCCTGGTTACAAATCTGACTTTGGAATAACCTAGCATCATCCCTGGTGGCTCAGAGGTTAAAGCATCTGCCTACAATGCGGGAGACCTGGGTTCGATCCCTGGGTTAGGACAATCCCCTGGAGAAGGAAATGGCAACCCACTCCAGTAGAGAATAGGGAATGCCTGGGGAATCCCATGGATGGAGGAGCCTGGTGGGCTACAGTCCACAGGGTCGCAAAGAGTCAGACACCACTGAGTGAGTTCACTTAGCATCATCCCACTAGTGGTGTCCTCCACCTTCCATCCCCCATTCTGTCCATTTCTCCTCATTCTCTCAGCTCTCCTGTGGTTTGGCTTCACTCCCCATCCAACCGAGACTCTAGGGATGAGAGCTTCAAGCACTCTATTGACAATCTAGACCAATGGTCATGAATTTATTTCATAATGTACACCCAAAAGTGATACAGGAGAAATAATCAGGCACATATCTCTGACATCACTCATTCATTCATTCATAAATCGCAGACAGTTTACTATCGGATCAACATTTTCTTCTTAAAATGTACCATAAATCATAAAGAATTCGGCTGCAATGCAGGAGACCCAGGTTCAATCCCTGGGTTGGGAAGATCCCCTGGAGAAGGGAAAGGCTACCCACACCAGTATTTTTGTCTGGAGAATTTCATGGACAGAGGAGCCTGGTGGGCTACAGTTCATGCAGTCGCCAAGAGTCAGACACAACTGAGCAACTAACACACACACACAAATATAAGGGCATTGACAGCCAATATTGCAAGAGCTTCAGTATTCTCTACCCATTTCCAGTGGATCATTTCACACAGGCCCTGGAGGGAAGCACAAGCCAGTCTCAGAACCACAGCCCCAATCCCCATCTCTCCCCCCACTGTCACATCCAGCCTGAGAAATCAGCCCGGAACCCATCAGCCACGGGTGTTCCATTCTCTTCCAAGTGGCTGCATGATGCTGGGGGCCAGCTGGGTCCCCAGGCAGCTTCTGTAGACTTGCCTATCTCCTCAAGGCCCTGTCCCTGAAAGCCTCAAGGGCTAAAGCCAAGCCTGCTGGCAAGAAAACTTCCTGCCTCTCTGTACCAGCAGCACCGAGGACAGTGCCTGGCACTCGCCCTCGATCCTCAGTGTCTGATGCATTGCATGCTGCACACACCATCCCTCTGGGCCACACGGTGGCAAAGGCATGAAGAACATACAGAGAGAACCCAACAGGTCAGGGGTTCCAGCTGGGCACAGGCTTGGTTCTGAAGCTGTACGAGGGCTACTTGCCCCCGCAGCACCTGTCTGCCCAGCATGACTCAACAATAGACCAGGCCTTCAGAAGCCAGACATACCACAGCTGACCGGGCTCTCGTTCAGCCACATGTGACTGAATCAGTTTAATTAAAGCCCACTGCACACCCTTACTGTTCCAGAGGGTTGCTATGGAGACAGGAAATAGGGCCCCTCCAGACAAACTTCTCTTCACTCGCAGGCTTGGAGAAGCCTGGCTCAGGACACCTCCATCTCCTCCTGACTCCAGCTCATAGAAGGATTCCTTGGCTATCACAGGGGGGAGATGGGTGAGAGAGGAACAAACCTTGAAGCAGCAGCGCTGAAGGGGCCCCGGAGCACTGAGGCCAGGGCAGCACTTAGGAGAGGTGATGATGAGAGCCACAGAGTGTGCTGGTGGGTGGCCTTTCCTCTCTGGCCGGAAGGAGTCTTTGCACTTTCCCTACCCTGCCCCCCACCCCCTGCTCATTACCTGGAGATGCAGGCCCAGGTGAGCAATGTCTGCAGGACACACAACAGCTACCGTACTTTCTCAGGAGGGTAAAGATGATTCAGAAAAAAATCCCTCACCTCCTGTCAATTCTTTCATCTTCTCTTCTTCCACTCCCCAGCCCAGTGTTTCACATCCAGTGATCCATGACTGACCCCTGCTCAGAGTCACTTTCAGGCCTATTTAAAATGCAGATTCCTGGGCCACGGTTAGACTAAATCAGAAACTCTGAAGCCAGAATTACGAAGTCTGCAGTCACCCAGTTCTTCCCAACTACTCCTTGTTAATCCACACCTCCTCTCCACCTTACCATCATTCCCATTCCCCCCCACCTCTTCAGGGCATCATAAGATGCCAACAGGGACTGAAAGGGAAGGTCCTGGGCAGGAATGAGACCCTCTTGGCTCTCACCTTCAGGTGCTGACCGTGAGCGTCTCCTTTACTGAGCTTCGTTTTCATCTGTGACATCTCACAAGGCTCCTCAGGGCCCCACTTAAATTAAGTTGGCCTACTTGTCACAAATGAATTCTGGGCAAGCTGGGGTCTTAATACCTTGAACTCAAATAAAGTCACCAGGAGGAAATCAAGTAAATCAGGGAGCTGAGATCTGACGTAATGTTGATCTCTTCTGGGCCAAAACCACCACCTGCTATTAGGTCTCTGGTAATGGGCTTGCAAAGATGGGAATGTTAATCAATGCTAAGCAAGAGTTACAAATAATAAAGACGAGTGCCATCTACTCAGCTCCAGGGATGGGTGTGAACTTGAGGTAACTATGACCATGCAGCTCTTGAAACCCAAAGACAGTTCTCTGAACCGCTCTTCCGCTCTCGGAATTTCCGTGGCACCAGGCCCTGTGCAGCTCTGACAAGTGAGCTATTTTTGTACCTGAACAAGCACACTGATTGTTATCTGCGCTCTGAATCAAGGATAGAAAGGAAAGGTGAGAGGGAGAGAGAAGAGAGTATGAGAGAAAAAATGGAGGTGAGATGCAGAAATACAGAAAGGTAGGAAGGATACTGGAAACCAGAAGAAAAGGAGCCAGGTGCCCTTCCCAGGGAGGAAGCAGCCAGGAGGGAAGGGGGAGGTGACCCCTTGGCAACCATGTGACAGCGCCTCCCTCTGGTCTCACAGGATCCTGGAGCGGCTAATGATGACGCAGGCAAAGGGCTTCGTGAAAGGTCAAGTGCTACCCATTCAGGGGGCCAGCTCCCCGTCTGTGACCCTTTCCAACAGCCCCAGCCTAAGACCACGTGGCGAACCAGCAAACACTCTGCCATTAAGCAGGTCCCGATCTCCTCTCCCGGCACCGGATAACCTAGGGAACTTCATAAGGATGCTATTTTAGCAAGAAACTGAAAACGAGTAGAAAACACGCCCTCAGAGTATGCTGAAACGCTCCCGTATCACACCGCTCCACCAAGAGCCCGTGTTCCACATGTTTGAATGTATTTATACATTTTTGTTTTGAGACCAGCAAGGCCTGAGCCACAGCTTCCTGCGTTCTGCCTCGTCAGCGTGAAAAAATTTGTTGCCCTAGGCGCCTTCAGTCTGCTCTGGGGCTCTCCTTCTCCTCAGAGTCTGACTAAGATGAGAAGTTTACCCCACAAGGTAATAGGGAGACTGTTCTCGGTTCTGATTCAACCCTTGGGCTTCCTGTCGGCTCACGAGGCAGCTTTGCTGAGGTGTGCTTGCCACCACGACCTGACCACAAGAGGGAGCCAGAGAGCAACGAGGGCCCAACATTCCAATCCCGCCCCGCTCCGAAGAGCGAGTCCCAGTCCCTCCTCCTTCCCAGAAACTGGGAAGCTTCACAGTCCTTGTGGAGCCACTGAGACAGACATGTCACCTTTATTGTACTGTTCGTGGTAAACTCCTATTTTCTTCTTTCTCAAGTTTGGGTAGAAAACAAAACAATTAATTTAAAAAGCAGCACAGGAGAGCCTAAACATTATTTATGTCTCTAATTATCTCATTCTAGTGGGTATTTTAGTCCCTGTCTGGTCAGGACATTAATTATCTTCATAACTACAGCAAAAGTTAAATAATAAGCACCCAAGGCTCCCGCACTAGTGTAATGTGCAAGCCTAAATGAACTTATACATTTTATTAATGGATGCTTTATACAACTCCATATATTATAAATCAAACAAGAAACCTATTTCTATCTTTTAAGGGTGCAGAGGAAAAGCTTTAACATTATCGACGATAATTTTTATTAAGTTTAAGACTCCCTTTTTTTCTCAATAATGAGACTGTTATGAGGATAATTTAATCTAGTTTGTCATGAGGCACCCTGGCTTGTTAAATAAGTTAATAAATGACTGTGCATTAATCAAAGTGACAAAGCTATGAAGAGCAGGGGATGGGAGACAATTCTGGTGATAGTATTAATTAGTATTTAATTAGAAACTTAGGGCCCATAAATAAAAAAAATCATGGTAGAGACATTTATGCAAATTGCTAGCAGCCTGCAGTAGAGTTAGCTTTGCTTTAAAGAAACACGATTTTTTTTCTCCTAGCATACTGTACACAGCAGCACTGCAGCCACATCACGTGGCTTAAACGAGCTTGTCTTTTGTTTCCAATTTGTTCCAATTACAGGCCTGTAAATTCAAATCATTCTTTTGACTGTGTTGATTGAAATGTAGAGTTTCACAATTTCTACTGGGAGTTATTTTAAAAAAAAAACATAAGAAGAAATGTTTTAGAGAAGTAAAGTGTTTCAGATTTTTTTTTCCTTTGCTGTTTTAATTAAGATGTGTGCCACCATTTCCTAAGAACAATTGTGGCTCCATTTGGTACACAAACAATGCCTCCTTTCTAATCCTGGTGAGCTGTAACTGGGTTTTGTTATGTGATATTATATTGGAGACCGTATGGGCTCAACCGCCATCGTTTTTATTATAATCATAGCACTTTTCCCTTTTCTCTCAATCACATGCTTTGATAATGGGCAATTTTTGATGGCCCCAAAAGATAATAACCATTTGGTTCTGAACGTCACTGCTTTCCTAGGGTACATGTCCTCTTTTTCAGACTTTATTATTTGTTGCATTTATTCAAGAAAGGTTATCCACAGTAAAAAACTGCTTTTTCTATTCAACAGTCTATCTCTGTCATGGTTCATTTATGTGTGAGCATGACGGACTGAAACCCGTATTATCCACAGCTGACAAGTGTCAGGCCGACAGTTCAATCAGCCCTTCCTTAAGATGATGCCCAGGGCCCTGTGTTTGAAGTAGGACAATAAGGCAGGCAACACAATCAGGGTCAAGCTGATCCAATCCCTGTATATAAAGGGGATTCTGCCTAATAACACAGTGCGATTTTTTTCCCCCTCTCCAAACACATTAGTCCTTAAACAGTGACTTGGCCCTTAAGAAAATCTGTGACTGACATGAAAATGCTGAAGTTTTAACGTGGTTGGTTTATCCGTAACCTCATGGGGCTGCTGCTTTGTGCAGACTGGTTTTGTCAAAGTCAGAAAAATAATATATTCAGTGTCTGATCATTTTTAGGGAGTTATTTGAATGGGATCTTAAGTCAGACATCCTGATGTTGACACAGGGATCAGTTTCTTGTCCTTTTGTTTTACATATGTGGAACAGATCATTTGCATCAGCTAATAAAAATTAAATCTCCAACAAAAGCACACAATAGTGAGCTCCCTTCAGCAACATTCCACCATTCCCTCCACCTGCTTTGGAAGCAGAGTTTCTTGGTGTTTTTTTAGGTCTCTCTAGAACCAACTAGAATGCAAACATAATCTTAAAAATCAGTGCTCCCTCAGTTTGAGCAACACTTCAACTCAACAAGCATGAAACCATGCGTGTATGGTCAGTTATGTCCAACTCTTTGTGACCCCATAGTCCACCAGGCTCCTCTGTCCATGAGATTTCCCAGACAAGAATATTGGAGTGGGTTGCCATTTCGTTCTCCAGGGGGTCTTCCTGACCCAGGGATTGAACTCATATCTCCTGTGTCTCCTGCATTGGCAGGTAGATTCTTTACCACTGAGCCACTGGGGAAGTTTAGGTATGAAACCATTTTGCTGCAAATCTTACCAACTAACAGCAGAGCCAAAGTCAACCAAAGGCTAATAGTCTGCAGAGGGCCCCTTGGAGGGGTCAAGAGACTAATTATTGCCTTTGCTCTTCTCCAGACTTTGAACTACTGCAGAAGGCAGCAGGCAGGAAAGAAGTGCTCACCTACTTGATAGCGAAAATGGAAGGTGCTCAGTTGTGTCCGACTCTTTGCAACCCCAGGGACTATACAGTCCATGGGATTCTCCAGGCCCGAATACTGGAGTGGGTAGCCGTTCCCTTCTCCAGGGCATCTTCTCAACCCAGGTCTCCTGTATTGCAGGCAGATTCTTTACCAGCTGAGCCACCAGGGAAGCCTCACTTACTTAATAGGTGCCTTGGATAGGGAGGAAGCCAATGACCCTCTGAGAGCCCCATAAAGCTTTTGCCCTAGAAGGTACCATCAAAGAGAACATTGAAAGCAACCTCCAGGCTTTATGGATGAGGGAGGCTCAGAGATATTCGTGACTGCCAGTGTCAAGGATATTGGAAATGGCAGTGGAAGGGCAAAGTTAACAACAACAACAACAGAATCCTCCACATTTGCTTCTCATGATCTGGTATTACTAGTCAGACCCAAGATAATGTAGAAGGGACTGCTGAGAAGCAGAAGTCCAAAACCAGACAGTGAGTAATGGTGTCCAGGGTTACCAAATAAAACCTTATATCGATCCCTTTCTTGGACAGTTCTGGAACTTTTAAGTAATATATTCTTTTTTTTTAATAAAGTTATTTTTAAATTGAAGGATAATGCTTTACAATATTGTGTCGGTTTCTGCCAAACATCAACATGAATCAGCCATAGGTATACCTATGTCCCCTGTGTCTTGAACCTCCTTCCTACCTTCCACTCCATCCCACCCCTCTAGGTTGTTACAGAGCCCCAGTTTAAGTTCGTTGAATCACACAGCAAATTCCCATTGGTTATCTGTTTTACATATGGTAATGTATGTTTCCGTGTTACTCTACACATTGTTAGCTATTCTCCATTTATCCCAATTATAATATCCTTCCATTTATAATGTCCATTCATTTAGCCACGCTTGCTGGCCTACTCTGGCCCAGCAGACCACATCATCCAGGCTCTCTTGGTGGTCAGAGGCCGTGGGGAGGCACTGGCAACAGTCAGCCAAAGGCGGGAGGAGAGAGGCCAGAGGGTCCCTTCCTTCCTCACTCCCTCTTGATCGGCTGTCTCTGAAGACAATGGCCCCTCCAGCCCCCTGCTTCCACCAAGCCCCAACTCCAAGGCTGCAGCTCTCATGGATACAGATTTGTGGGTTTCTTCCTCCAGCTCCAGCCCTTTAATCCTGGGGGCTGAGAGTTTCCCACTGTGGCTAATTTCTTGGTACCTCTCTGTCTCTTGTTTGTTCACCTAGCCCTACCCATACTTCCGAACACAGTCCTTTCTTTAAAGTTACCTTTGGAACCATCTCAGGTGAACTGTTTTCTGCCAGGACCTTGACTGATACATTGAATTACTCAGCTTCCACTTGCTCTTCCTACTTTTCATCCAGTTCAGTTCAATTCAATTGCTCAGTCATATCCGACTCTTTGTGACCCCATGATTGTAGCACTCCAGGCCTCCCTGTCCCTCACCAACTCCTGAAGTTCACCCAAACTCACTTCCATCAAGTCGGTGATGCCATCCAGCCATCTCATCCTCTGTCGGCCCCTTCTCCTCCTGCCCCCAATCCCTCCCAGCATCAGGGTCTTTTCCAGTGAGTCAACTCTTCGCATGAGGTGGCCAAAGTATTGGAGTTTCAGCTTCAAAATCGTTCTTCCAATGAACACCCAGGACTGATCTCCTTTAGGATGGACTGGTTGGATCTCCTTGCAGTCCAAGGGACTCTCAAGAGTCTTCTCCAATACCACAGTTCAAAAGCATCAATTCTTCGGTGCTCAGCCTTCTTCACAGTCCAACTCTCACATCCATACATGACCACAGGAAAAACCATAGCCTTGACTAGACGGACCTTTGTTGGCAAAGTAATGTCTCTGCTTTTCAATATGCTATCTCATCCAGTAGTCTTTAACATACTTTGGAAGCTCATAGAGAGTCTGATGAAAGATATGAGCTCTCTCCCCAGAAAACAAATTCACTTACACACATGTGCTCAAGATTTTGTGTGCAGTTTTAATTCCCAGACTCCTTAAAGACTTTCTACAAATCTTCTAGGCAGTCTGTAGAAAT
Source organism: Aepyceros melampus (assembly GCA_006408695.1). Classification (NCBI taxonomy): domain Eukaryota; kingdom Metazoa; phylum Chordata; class Mammalia; order Artiodactyla; family Bovidae; genus Aepyceros; species Aepyceros melampus. Next base: position 97,656 of record SJXQ01001046.1, read on the forward strand.
TCCAATCCATTATCTCATCTCTGCTAAGTGAATCTTCCCAGAAAACCTATTTCTTCCATTTGATCATGTTCTCATCAAAAATCTCTAGTGGTGTCCTACCAAGCACCATAAAGCAAGAAGCCCGAGTCCTCAACAAAGTGTCCCAAGATCAATCTGACAATCTAGCAGCATGCTTGAGCCATTTCTCACCAGCTCACAGAGACTATTAAATTTTCAAAGCCAGTTGTTAAACACAGCATTATTCCAAATTAGATTATATACGCTTACAACTAAATGTCTTTATTAAAAATGAGGGTACTATGGACTTCCCTGATGGTCTAGTGATTGAGACTCTACCTGCCAATGCAGGGACCATGGGTTTGGTCCCTGGCCCAGGAAGATTCCACGTGCCGTGGGGCAAGTAAGCCTGGGCACCACAGCTACTGAGCCCATGTACCCAGAGGCCAGGCTCCGTGGAGAAGCCACCACAATAAGGAGTAGCCCCCATTCTCCTCAACCAGAGAAAGCCTTTGGGCAGCAAAGAAGACCCAAATATAAATCAATAAAGGTAATAAAGATAAATCCTCCAAATGTGCTGCTTTCTAATGATCTCACTACTATCTGTGTTTTGAGGTTGTCTGTCCTGCCTGAATGGGGGAAACACTACACAGCGAGGTACTGTTGTGCAAATCTCCCCAACTCCATGATGGCTTATAGAATATTGACATCATGGAAACTAGCAAACCCTCTGGGTCAGACAGAATGTAGACAATCTGTGTTGATTGTCTAGATCGGGGCTTGGCAAACTACAGCACCCAGGCCAGTATAGTCTGCTTTTGCATGATCCACATGGTTCCTCATTCTTAAAGGACTGCTTTAAAAAAAATTAATCAATTTTAAAAAAGAAGAGGAGGAAGAGACATTTGTGGTCCACAAAGTGTGAAATATTTACTCTCTGGCTCTTGCCTGGAAACTTTTGCCAACCGCTGGTCTAAACCTTAGAAGGTAATGGATAAGATGTTAATCAAGCAAATTAAACTTAAAAGTGTATCCTGCCTGTAATCATTACACTGTGAACGGCACAAAATTAAGGAGATGTTCTTCCAGTATTTGAAAGCTATGACCCCACCAGCCAAGAAGTCTTTCTCATCACTGACGAACGAGGGAAATTTCTACATACATCTTCATTGTTCATGTTCATCCTATCTGTCAGTGAAAGTGAGACATCAGCTAGCCTTCATGTTGGGACTATCTCATGAGCCAATGGCAACCGAGCATTCACTTGCAGTCTGATTTTGTAAAATCACAACTGAATCATGGCCATAGGCTAACCACACACACAAGAGTTCAGCAAGAAACAATAATAACAAACAAACAGGAAAACATTATCTGAGAATCGATGGGCTAAAGAGTATTTTGTAATAAAGACTATTGTATATTTTATTATCATTTGTATACACCCTTTACATCAGTATAATTTATAATAGATTTATGTACATATATACATGAAGTTTTTGGGTTTTTTTCTAGAAAGCCAGTTATTAAACTTTTACCAGCGTACTATTGACCCCACCCGCAGAGCCTAACTGGTCTGGATGATGGCCTTGGCACTGGGATTTTAAAAACTACCCCCGAGTTATTCCAATGC